>JADLZN010003792.1:0-364452 GCA_018155175.1 Sinocyclocheilus anophthalmus
CCCAACCTGCCAGAGGAAAAAAAAAAACAAGGTACAAGTATGTAATGTTTCTGTAATGTACTGTACTGTAGGTTGAGTTTGTGTGTACATGTTTAAGGCTATATAGGTTTTGCCTTAGCTGGCAGAAGAGCATGACATTGGGCTGAAGATGACGAATTCTGGGAGGTTTTGGCCAACGGAAGTGGTGATCCATTGCTGATACTGTGACACATGGGTGTACACACAAGGATCACTGTGCTGACCACAGTCATGACCCCAACTGATGATACCAGACTGAACCCACACTGAACACTGCTGACTCACCATTGGACCACCAGAATCCCCCTACAGAGAAAAGTAACAGAGCTGGTATGTTTTTCAGTTACTTTTTTGTTTATTGTGCTATTTAACATAAAACAGTGACTATGAATATAAAATGAAATAGCCGCAAGTGGCAATTCGAGGCAGTTAGGAAAAAGAGAAATGACCAATATTACCATGTAATCTTTAGATTTGAGAAATTTAGAATCTAGCCCAAACTTCCTGAGTGAGGTATAAGCAGAAATATGTATTTACACATTATGTCCTCACAGGGAGAGAAAATTAGAAAGTAAAAAAATGAAATGGCAAGAACATTCCACTAACCAAAAAAGACCAGTAGATTAAAATGTCTAACCTAATGATACAGTGAGCAGCTGTCGGCACCCATTCACTGTTGATGAGGGAGCCACCTCAAAAATGACGCTGCGAAGTCATGTTGTGCAGACTGACCATCCATGGTCAAGACCGTTCGGCTGAGAAAGTGTGGTACAGATAATTATTAAGGGAACCATCAAGCCTTTTAGTTTAAATTTGAAAAGAAGAATATTTAAACCTCTTATTCAACAGTTTGGATGAAAATGCTTATACATACTTAGTCTTCTACTATTTTCAATGCTAGCTAGCTAACACAGGAAAATACAGACAGATATTGATTATCGTTATAATCATAGATTATATTTTTGAGTAAAATATCACAACATTATCAGGTAAGCATGAAAAGACTCCCCACACTATATAGATATTAGTCTCATGATCACCAATATGGTGATCATGAGACTAATATCTTACTTTTGACACAAATGAGCAAGTCATATGTTAACCTCCACATCTTCACTCTCTTTTCACTGGCATGATGGATGTCTATGGTAGTTTGTCTCTCACAATCCCTTTAATAAGGTCTCACTTCTGCAGTATCTCTTCTTATCACTCATTTGCCCAGTTGTTTGTCATGCCTGTCTTTCATTTTCCATAATCATCTTTTATTCGTCACATTCTTTACACTCTTAATACTTTTGGTTTAAGATGAATGTCTGTTGTTTCATTGCACAAATGTACTGTTTGGGCCTTGTTCTTTACAACAGACACTTTATTACTGCTGTATCTTATCGAAAGTCTAAAATATATGATTGAATAGGCCAGGCTATGAACGCGACAAATTATGCAGATACACAAAACCACACTGTAAAGATATGAGCCAAGCAAAGATACTTTAATGAAATTGCAGTAGACTGTTATTATCCTGAAAATGTGTGACGTAGCTATAGTGTGGGGAGTCTTTTCATGCTTACCTGATAATGTTTGATATTTTACTCAAAAATATAATCTATGATTATAACGATAATCAATAGACTGATCAATATGGTGATTGTTTCCATGATTGTTTCAATATTGGATGTCTTAATGCAGACTGTGAGTCCTATAGGTGCTTTCAATGGGCAAGTGTAGGTGCTCCCCATTGAACAGGATATAGGATGTGCAGTGACCTGTTTCCTCCTTTCCTTAACCTTCCTTTCATCACCATCATCATCATCATCTCACAACTTTTCTTTCACTTTTCTCTTTCACATTCTGCGATGTCAGGCGGCCATGAGCTGGTCAGGTTTGCCTAGCTATAAGCACTAGGTGTGTGTAGCTTCCTTAAGATCGTAGCTCTGTGCATGTGTTTGTTTTCAAACTGTGTGTTTGTGGTTTGAGGCTGACTGCGTGGAGCGATTGCATGGATTTAACAGTTTAGCCCAGAGATATTACTCTACATATTGCATTTGGTGTACAGCCCTATATGAGACAGGAACTTGGCAGACAGACGTGTAGTCTCATGCAGTTTTTTGTAATACCTTGGAGTGTTTCGTGGTCTTTAGGCCACTAATTTATGGCCAGGGAGTTGACAGAATGGACTTCTAATCAGAGGGATGTTGGCTGTAAGCCCTGTTTGCGTTTACCCCCTCATTCCCCCAGAGCAGAACACTTAACCTCATTTGTTTCAGTAAATATCCAGCTGTAAAAAACATAATGGTTGTAAGTCATCCTGAACGAGTGTAGAAATCCGCTGAATGATTAAACGTCAGCTTGAATTCGACATCACTGGGCGGAGGCTGACAATTGAAGAGCATATCCTAGGCGTTTACATTTGAAACTATTTACCCATCTAGCCCTGCCGGACAAAAGCAAAGTATTTTCCGAAGTATAAGCCAAGCCTGGACTCGTACGTGAGGGACGGTTGGAGGAAAATAAGTTATTGAAAATTTGATTAATCAAAACAACTGTCTGATATTCCAAGGATTGTCCATGTTCCAGAGAAACGACAGAGGAAGAAAGAGCTCCGGTTACCAGCGAGTCTATGCGTCATTCCATCCTTTTATTTCTTTATTTATCCATTCATCATCTCCGTCTTTCAACCAGTCATCTGTTTTGCAGACATAGTTTTTGTTGGCCGATGTTCTGCCATATCTCATATACTGTTGCATTTTTTTTTTTTTTTACAGCGCAGCCAAATGAATGGCACGTCCTTCCCAACGATAACAGTGAAAACCGTCCCCTTCGTAGCACAATATGAGTTTGAGCTGTAACCTTGAGAAGTTTGGCCTTCCTCCATAACAACTGGTTTTCAGATCACTCTTTCTTTTATGGATGAGGGGAAAGATCGCTTTCATCTGATTTACAGGGAAACATCGTAGACTGATTGTTCTACATGGAACGTGTTTATCAAAGACGGAGTCAGGCTCCTTTGATTTCTCATAATTTCAAAACTGGACGCAAAATGGCATCGGATTCAGTTTCCAGAATTGAAATTTTGCCATTTAATTCAGCAACCAGAGACTTCTTTATTGGCTGCATTAATTTAAGAATAAAGAGCTGTTGAATACCTCTCATATTGATCGATTTTGTTTGAAGGATTGGAAAGCTTGAGGATTTAGTGCTGTGGAAATATTCGAGGAGATGTTTTTGGATCACAAGCCTAAGTTTAATGTTGTTTAGGAGTGCTTTGGGAAGCCATTTCTTAGAATTGTGCGAGTATGTGTGTGTAAATGTGTGTTCTGCTCGAGTGAACATCATTAAGAGTATCTGCCGTTCGCCAGGATGGCCATGTGGCAGAGTAGAGGACTGTGTTGTAGAAATGCATGTGATTTGACCTCTAGCTGTCATGTGTGAAGCATATGCTGTGATTGGTGGCTTAACCCGTCTGTCTCTGTCTGTCCAGTCTGAACGAGCGTGCCCACCTGCTGACACGGGTCTTCAGGAAGACGCCTTCCAGCGTGGGACGCTCAAACTCTGTGCAGCAGACTGTGTCACGTAAGTGCATGTTCCACACCTATTTTTACGCTTCACACCCACTGAGATCTGCAGAACCGGTCAAACTGCAACTAATTATTATCATTTATATATTATTATTAATCTGTAATTTGTCGGAGTTTCTTGTCCAAGCTAATGAAAAAAAATCTTAAATTAATCTGTCACTTTGATTAATCGGATAAATAAAGGTTTATATACAGAAACGTTTTATTTTGTGTATTTTATTGGGAAAACAAAACAAAAAACCTTTTTCACATAATCATGTGGAGTTTGGGGTTGGTTAAAAAAAAAAAAACGAAGTCACCAGTTGCATTTATTTGTAATGTAAAACAGCAATATTATCAAATATTAGTGCAAATTGAAATAACCTTTTAATATATTTAAAAATAAAAAATTATTGTAATGTTGTTGAATTTTTTCAAAATTCAAAGTTGAATTTTCAGATTGTATCTATTCACCTCTGCTGCCCTAATATGAAATATTCAGTGTCACATGATCCTTTAGAAATATTCTAATATGCTGATTTGATGCTCAATAAACATTTCTTATTATTATTAATGTTTAAAACAGTTGTGCTGATTAATATTTTTTTGTGGAAACCATGACACATTTTTCCTCTGGATTCTTTATTCAAGTTCAAAGGCATTTATTTGAAATATACATTTTTGTAACATTATAAATGCCTTTACTATGACCATTGATCAATTTAATGCGTCTTTGCTGAATAAAATTAATTTACTGACCACAAACGTTTGAACGGTATTGTAAATATATGCTAAAATAAAAATGTAAGAATTTTAACTATGCTATATGTATAAACACAAAAAATGTTTTAAAATATAAATGTTACATTATAAATTGTTAATCCCCAGTTTTAAAGGTGCAATATTGTGCATTTTCTTTCAGCAGCTCTTTAAGGCCTTAAGTCTAAGCCTTTTAAAAATGCATTTTTAAGACCCACTTGAGTATTTAATTTGTTGACTATTTCCATGATCGGTGTTATCTATTCACCACTGCCGCCCTAATATGAAGAATCCATCAAATATTGTGAGAAAAATAATTGTGGTATATCGATAGCACAGCTGTACAGTTTGTGCTTTGATTGCCATGCACGCAAATATCCCTATAATAAAGGCTAACGATTGTTTTCTCTCTCACCCCAATAGATGGATATGCGTTCTCACAGGAGGAGCATGGCGTGGTGTCGCAGTCCCAGGTTGTTCGCTCCTACGACACCACCCGTCAGCGGCCCAGTCTGTAGCTGTAGCCACAGCGACAGCTGGTAGAGACTTTAACAACACACCTGTGCTGGGTGATCCTGCTGTGGCCTTTAAGCTGAACTAAACTGAACTGGGCACAGCTAGCGCAACACTCGGCCGAGCTACATAACACACCGCCTCCCGACGAGGGAGTGGATTTACAGGAAACAGGGTTGGGGTGGGTGGGCATATTCTCACATAGAAACGGCCAGTTGAAATGCACTACACACGAACGGACAGGCGAAAGGAAGACAAGTAGATCCAGGAAGAGGAAGCCAGAGACAATGGTGTGTATCACTGTCACGAGCACAAGACTGCGTCATTTGGTTCTACTTGTGCGGACCGTCGTGTTTGCATCTGCACTTTTTGTGTAGTGAGTTAGATCATAAGGATGTGCACATGTGTCTCTATAGTGTGTGTGTGTGTGTGTGTGTCGGTGTTGTGGGGCGGCTGATTGGTTCTCGGTGTACTGCATGTGTGTGTTTTTGTTAAATCCTAGCGTCTGCGTCTCCAGAGATCGGAGTTTGGCATATCCGTCATCACCATGGCGAAGCAGGAGGGGAGGCCACTCTAAACAAACACAAAACAGCCACCCACATGCATACACTCTTTTTGGAGGAATGCCCATTGCAGACCTGAGATGGGGGAGGTGTGGCTTACAGATGCTGCAGACACACGCATGCACCGTTCCCATCCAGTGAGTCTGCCAAAACACACAGCGATTCCTCTGAGGCGGAACCCCCACCCTGCAGCATGGAGCTTCCCAGCTTACCACACACACACAAATACACCTTCTCTCGCTCTCGGTCTCACCTAATCTTCTACTTAATGGCGGCCTCTGTATCTTAGAGCTCATGTTCTCTCCGTCTGCCCCCGTCTTTGATTCTCTCTCTTTTTCCAGATTGGCAATCTCCATGTCTCCTTGTTCTCTTGGTCTAGTTATCCTTTCATTCCCTCTCTGTTCCAGTGAGTGGCTGCTGTGGATCACAGATGTAGCTTATGCTTTTGTCCGCTTTCACTCGACCTGTCGGGTTTCTGGACTGTTTTGTCGAATAAACTGGACTTGTGACTCTGTGTCATTCTTTTTTAAAGCCTTGCTTTTGTCCTGTTATTGTTGCCTGAGTAATTTCAGGCAAATTCTTATTATTATTCAGTTTAAATTTGTGGATTCACACATGTCGTTCCAAACCGGTGTGACTTACTTTCTTCGGTGGAACAAAAAGAAGAGACATTAAGAATGTTCATGCCACTCTTTTTTTGTGGAGCAGAACTGTCATATATATATATAGTCAGGCTGTCTGCAGGATTTTTTAAATCAAATTTAAGACCTTTAAAGACCTTTTTAAAACCGCACAAATAAAATTAATACCATATGAGCAGGGTAGGGCAATGGTAACATTAAACCTTTAAATGACTGTAAAAAAACATGATTTACATGTTCAGATACAGGTTTTCACAAAGTTTTATAAAATTATAAAAGGGGTGAGTCAAAAATATCAATTATATTTGAACAATTATCGAACAATTACATCAATTTAGTAACATAAATATATAAATATATGTCTTCATTTACAACTGCGTGTTTTCTGCAAACAAACGTAGCAGAAGGACTTTTTTTTCCACACTGTGTCCGATATTACCAAGTAGGTATAACTGCAGACCGGATATCTCCGAAGTGGGGCGTGAACTACAAAGTGGGCAGACCTCCAAAATGGGGCAGGGGTCTCCTCGCCAAAGACTTTAACCTGGGCTCTGGCTCCATCCAATTGTTTGACATTTCAAAATTAAAACTTATAAATGAAACATTGTTTCTAGTTCATCTAAAATAAAGTATGCTATATAAGTAAATATTCTCCGTTAGAGCAGAGCCCAAAGCTTGTGGCCAGTGGTGTTTGAACCTCTGCTTAATGATATAAAGGGGAATCACCCACGAGCTCTCCCGCGAGCCGTCCCAGCTCAGCGCAGGGGGAAGATTTTACTCTATCGCTTTGTTTTATGCAACTGGGGCATCCTGGGGCTCGAAATTCGCGGGGTAGGAGGGTAGTGATGCTGGGTGTAACTAATAAGGTGCCATTGTCCGGTGAGGTCCGGTTGGGGAGTTACGGAACGATCTCATATTGTAGTATAATCTTATTAACTCTTTATCTCCTGAACTGCAACATTTTTTTACCACGCTATTCAGCGCCAATCCCGACGTGCAGTCAATTTCACTGGTTAAGGTTAGGGTCAGGTGTGGGGTAGGTTTAAGGGTTAGCATTGTTTGTAGCATAATGTAGGAAATCAACACTTTAATTGACACAACCAATACAATCTTTAGAATCAGCTGTGAGGCGGAGTTTACACTGAAGTGGATTGGGAGAAAAAGTGCGCATGCGTGTCATGTGCCTGTCTGCCAATCGGAGGAAGCCACGCCCTGTTTTGGAGCTCCCGCCCCCATGTGGAGATCTCCAGGCTGCAGTTATACCCCTCTCGATATTAAAGTCAGTGCGGCTTCCGAGATATGAAATGAAATTCTTCCTCCAGAGTCTCCTCCTCCCATTTCTACCACTGATGATTCAACTTCCCGCGTCTAAGCGCAACTGTTGATAGCGGTCGAGGTCACACATGGGTTGAAATTTGTATGATGTGTCGATTGTGTAAGTAAGATGAGTTTCATACAAGATCTGGCAACTGGACAACATTGGGATAATATATTGATGTGATTATTCCTATAGCCTAAGGGGAGGTTGGGGCCATACAAAATTACGAGAGTTTATGGGAAACTAACCAATGTGGGAGAGGGGTGTGAACTACGGGAGACTACCAGGAAACACGGGAGAGGGTTAAACCGGGACTATGCGGCTTAACTCACTGTTAACTCACTGGTAACTCACTGCTAACTCACTGCTAACTCACTGTTAACTCACGGGGGAGTTTGAAACTGGTTTGTGAATCATTGGAAGATTTTGACCTATTTAAAAGAACCATTTCATGAGTCAATTGTTTGCGGTTCCACAACCTCACTTTTAGCTGACAAAAAGAAAGTTCCCCCGAGTAGATGAACTCATATGCAGTAGGTACTCAACCAAAATGCCAATTCATTTTAATTCATATTTTAAGTTAGCTTTTAATTTTAGTAATTTGTTTTGTGCTTTTGACATTTATATATATATAAATATTTTTTTTAATTCCAGTTTTAGTTGTTTTAGAGGTAAATCAGTTATTTGCCAAAATTTCTAATTTTCATTTAACATTTAATTGTAAAGTTTTATCATGTAATATTTATATTTCGTTTCAGCTTTAGTTATTTCAATTAACAAAACTATATAGTTTAATACCAAAACTATATCTAACTATATGTGCCTATTCAAATAGATAAAACGACTCACGGTTCAGAGAGGAGTCATTTGTAACGGCACGATTCACTGACCGTTGACCGAGCGAGTCTTGTTAACTCGCCGCTAACTCACTAGGGAATTCGAAGATTCGAAACTGGTTTGTGAATCTTTTGATTTTGACCTATTGAAAAGAACCGATTCGTACGAGTCCATTGTTCGTGATTCGACTCACGCTACCACAGAAAGTTCTCCTGACTAAAGTTGAACGCATTGCTTCAGATTCGGTGGTGAGTAAATGATATAAGAATTTAATTCATTCTATTCGAATTTACATCGTACATTCATCAAGTTTTTAAGGGATTACCAAACTTTGAATAGCAGCCTATGTGAAAAGGAGATCGTTGTAAAATTGCTGAGCTAAAAAAAATGAGCTTAGCGTGATTTGGTTCACTTATGCTGTCTTAAAAAAGTGAAAGCCAACATTCAACATTCAACACTAGCGGACTTATAAGTGGAGTTTGATTTGTGCTTTCTCGGCCGGGTTTGTTTGAAGTGCACTTCAGAGCTGAGTCAGAGTTACAGGTTAGGAAATGAGCTGAGGTGGAGTGTTATTTTAAGATTAAAAACAGGAAAGACAGAAGAGTACGAACACATTTACAGCATATGTAGATCTTACCTTATTTAAACCCCGAATCATTCAATTTGCCAAAGAACACATTGTACATCAGTGCACTTCGTGTGTATGTGAAGGATGAACTACACAGATGTACTCAACTATATATGTTCTGAATTAACGATAGGTGCGTTGCATGGATATTTAGAATAATCCCATACGAGTTCATTTAAGTCTTAATGTAACTGTAAGGGTGTGTGTGACCCTGTAAACCCCATCAGTCCCATGATCCCCCATTGCTAAGAAGTCCACACCCACGTCTCTGAATATGAGCCAGCTCTGTCCAGCTCCACTGCCTTCAATATGGGGAATCCATTCCTGTTCCACCTCAGCAGGAACCACATGGATCCATTTCAACTCTGTCCAATGACTCCCCAAACGTTAGTCTGACCCTAAAGTTTCCATATATACATGCCAAGAAAACTGCAATTATTGTGGGTTTTGTTTGTATATGCAGCCATTGTCTGGGTGGAAAGTGTGACTAGTGACGTGTGCGGTTAAGTGTGTTTAAAGAGTTTTTATTCTAGCTAGTTAAAGTATGAAAAGCGATTTGTGTTTTAGCACTTTCGAGTAATATTTATATAGATTTAGCTTCACATTTTCATCCTGTCTCATATGTGCATGTGCAAAACAGATATTACTAACTAAACACAACTGTCAGTTCTGAGGTTATTTGGTTCAATATTATTTTTAAATGTTGCAGATTATTGTAGCTAGTGTGTAAGCTATATCACATATTGTGGGGGGACATTTTTTTTTGTTTTGTTCTAGGTGATTAAATCAAGTGTTTTAATAATCGTAAATAAGTGGACGTATGTTTATAAAATGTCACATCATACTTGGTGCAGTATGTGTAATTTTAAAAATAACAATTTCCACTAAATTCACAATTTCCTTAATTGTAGAACAGCCTGTTAACATTTCTCTATTACACATGTTAACAGCTTGTAAATGTCTTTTGAACTGGCAGCACTTCATCTTTCAACAACATGAAGAATATGACCATTTGTCGTTCATCATTTACTAGTTTATCAGAATCTCCCTAAGAGACCAGAAAGATGTTACAAAAGACTTATTTTGATCTTTCTATCATTTAAAAATCCTTTTAAAATGTATCAGTTAACAACAATAGTAATAATAATTAAGCAGCACTGTTTTGATATTGATAAATATGCTTCTTGATCAGCAAATCATCATATTAGAAAGATTCATGAAGGATCATGTGACACTGAAGACCTGAGTAATGATGCTGGAAATTCAGTTTTGCTTCACAGGAATAAATTACATTATAAATTATACAAAAAAAAAAGTGATTATACTTCACAATACGGTTTTTATTGTATTTTTCATCACATAAATGCAGTCTCTGCATGACTTTCAAAATCTTACCAACCCCAAACGTTTGAACAGTAGTGTATATAAATATAATTTATAGCTGTTCAATCATGACATCAACTCAGGCTAATTCAGCTTGGTTTCCAGTATCTAGTACATATATTTAAAAGTAATATGAACATGTGCATAGAGTTTTATGACTAAATGTCTGTCTGTATATGCAAACACTTAGCATGGAAACTATGCAAAGATTTATGCACGCAGCCCTTGGTCTCAGTTTCGTCATGAGTGTTGAGAGTGATGAAAGTCTGAGCACTTAAAGTCCATGTGTAACAGGAGCACTCGGGTTTAATTTAGCCAAGGCAGTGGTGCAAACGGGCCCTGCATGTCTTCATTTGAGAGCGCCACACATACCGCTGACAGCAGCACTCAGCATCTCTTACAAACAACCCAGTGACACTTCAGTCTCTAAAAATATTTATTATAATTATTATATTTCATATGTAAAAGACACGTAGCACCCTGCTCTCAAAGAGAGAGAGGCACATTCAAGCTCAAATACTCATTCAGTTTTACAAACACACGTATCGTACACAAAAATAGATCTGATGTGCATGTAAAGTTGCCCACAGATACAGTCGAAACAGGCATTCTCCCTGTCAGGACAGACTTTGCTACTTTTCCTGTAGGGGTAGAAACCATCCTATCTCAAACTTTAGTGAAAGTTCACCAAAAAAGGAAAATTCTGTCATCATTTACTCTGTCATTCCAAGCAGTGGAACACAAAAGATGATATTCTAAAACAACCCCACTGACTACCATCAGTTACTTTATATTTTTTCAGTATTGTATATTATTCTAAAATGTATTAATATATATATTTTTTCAGTTTTCACATTAATTTTAGCTTAGGTTTTTTGCAATTGTGTTTTTTCATGTTTTAGTTATTGTAATATTTTTATTTAGTTAGGGTTAGTTTTAGTTTAACTTTAGTACTTCAACTTCAACTTTAGTTAGTTGCCAAAGCAACTTGTTTTTTCAAGTTTTTCATTTAATATATATATTTTATATTTTTAACAACTTTTTTGCTAAAAAAACGATGTGCTTTTGACATTGTCATTAGTTTAAGTTAACTATTTCTATTTCTATCTAACAAGTTCTATTCTATCTGGAATTTTTAATAGTTGTAGTTTTAGTTAACAATAACAACACGGCTGTAATAGATGCAAAAAGACTTTTTAAAATATAGCTTTTATTAATATTTAAAGTTATTTTCCTTTATATTGTCTAAGTTTTCATTTTAGTTCTTTTGTTTTGTGCTTTTGTCATTTTATTAGTTTATATGTTTTGCAAAGCAACATTTTCTAATAAAATTTTTGTTTAACCGCAATTAAAATGAAACTAAAATAAGCTTACATGTTGATTAAAATAAAAATTTGATTTTGCCATTTTTATTAGTTTAAGTTAAAGATATCCATTTAGCCTTTATTTCAGTTTTAGTTAGTTTTTACAATAACAACATTGACTTGAATTAGATGAAAAAAACAGAAATATCTTCTTTTGTGTTCCACGGAAAGTCATAAAGGTTTGAAACGACATTTTGGATTGAATTACCTTTTTACCTTCCAGCTCTAAAGCCCAAATAACTCAGACTGGTGATTTTTTTTGGTGATTTCAAACTGGCAGTCTTTAATTTCATTGTGATTTTTCTGCCAGTCTGAGATCTAATGCTGGAGATTTAGTAGTCCAGAAAGGTGATGGCCTTCTGGAGGAGCCTGGGGCTTTTTTTCCTCGCTAAACTGCTGCCTTTGAGTGCGCTGAAAGAAACCCACTCCAAATGAAATGCCCTGGAACCCTTTTGGTACTCCTCAAGTGTACCTTATGCTAACAGAGGGGAAGAAAAGTGGCACACATACACAGTCCTTTCACAAGGCAGAGAATTAGTGAAGGGGAACAGTTGGCAGACAGTTTTTAGTGTGTAACTTGTGCTTTCAGAAGACCGCTGATCTCAACTACACACACCTTCGCACATCGCTTTCCCAAACACAGACCTATATTTTTGTATATTTTCTATTGAGTTCCTTGGCAATGCGAAAATGACTTTGGTTCTGCAGAATGTGAGTGTGTATATGCGAAAGTTTAAGTGTGTGTGTCTACTGTATGTGTGTGTGCTGCAGTGGGCAAGAGGGTGGAGCGTCACAGTCTGTGTCCTGTGTTCACTTCATTAGATTTTAAGCATCCAACAGGGAGCCAGGACTGTTTTTCACATTACAGCACCTGTGATTCCCATTACACACAACATATAGTGCACTACACACACACATATTCACATACTGCATCTCATAAACCAACACACCTATACAGTCACGCACAGAGCGCACATGCACGGTTATACAACACAAATATACATTGCATATATACACACGCGCTTCATTTACAAAGGCACCATTAGCACTTTTCAAGGCACACACATCCAGTCATTTCTTAAGCACTGTGTCCTTTATATCACAGAAAACAATGTTGTGTTTGATAAAGCACAGGTTTGAGAGTCTCATTTGTGTGGTTGCAAGCCATGACTCTCAATTTTGTGCCCTGAACTGATTTTTTGTGTGATTTTGATTCCTATGATGGTCCCATTGGGATTCACATGGTAACCGGAGGGTATTTTTGATCCCCGGTCACACTGGTCACACTAGCCACGCTGGTTGGCGGAGGGTACGGAGACTGCAATGGGCGGTAGCCCACTTGAGCGGGATCTAGGAAGGCAGGAGCCGGAGAAACAGGGTGGGCGAATCCGATGTACTGAGGATGTAGAAACTGGCCTTGGTGAGGAAGGATTTGAGTGGCTTGCTGGCAGTTTAGCACTGAGAAGTTGGTCGGCATGTTCACGTAGACGCTGGCATCCGGCGAGAGGCAGCACGAGGCCTGGGCGCGGAACAGAGGGGCGTGTGTGGGACGGGGGGCGGCCGGTGGAGCTGAAGAGCTGGAGGAGGTGGCAGTGCTCGACTGGCGGGAGGACGAGCCTCGCGACGTACCTGTGCTGGCCATCATGGGAATCGTCTCGAGGACACGGGCGCTGCTGGACCCTCCTCCTGAGCCACCGCCTGATGAAGGCTCCTGTTTGGGACGGAGACAGCGGCAACAGCACACGGCAACAACGGAGCCCACCAGCACGAAGGCAACAAAGACCGAGCCGACGATCAGGAAGGGCACATAGATGGGTACTGCAGAGCAAAAGCAGGAAAATTATGTCAAGTTTTTGATAAATTCGGTATTTGAATTTTATGGAAAAAGTGGAGTATGTGCCATGTAAATATCACTCAGTTTTCTAAGGGTTTTTCTACCTGATTTTTGAGTGGACTAAAATATGTTGATAATAGCTCCAACATGTTTTCAACACAGGGTGAATTGCAAAAGGAAGTGAGCATCCCTATGCCCTCCTACCTTCGAAGGGCAGAGCCCTTGAAGTGTGTTCCTTTACGAGTGCTTTACGAGAAGTGTTTGAAACTCCCTTGGCGAAGAAAATGACTGACCAGATGTTACCTTGACAATGCTGCGTGTGTGTGCAGCATTCAGCACTCCATAAGTTGTTGCAAATAAATATTTATTTTTCTTATTCTTATTTTATTCAAATATCATCTAATTGTCTATTATTAAACTTTTTTAAACTAAACTTGCTTACATACCGTCTTAAATCATAGGCTATTTCTGTCACTTGACGAAAAATATTTTGTATTACATTAATATAAAGACACATTTAATTAGCCTATTCTACATTCTCGTTTTGTATGTGAAGTCGAAATCAACCCAAACTTTGCATCAAATGCATCACAAGATCTCCTAACCAAAGATCACATGATCACAAATGGAAATCACATCTGTAAGAGACCCATCGACATGTTTCCCGTTCGAAGGACTTCTGGAAGGGCGGCCTGCATGAAGGGATTCAGTTGTTCATTCATTTGGAACGTCACAAATGGCGTTCCCCCCTTCCAGAAGTGAATTAAAGGGTGCAAAAAAGCCAGTGGAATTTGCCCAAAGTTTCTCCAGTTGATTCGATAAATGGACATATGTTAAAGAAATAGCACATAATTTTTTTTTGTAAAATATTTGAATTTTTTTAAAGAAACAAAACTATTTATACGTTGTCATATTAACCCGTTAGTGAACAGAACGATGTAATGGCCGATTCACATCAAAAACTATATTATATTAGGGTTCACACCAATGGATGATAACATTCTGTTTACTGTAAGCACATGCTGCAGTTTTGTCATCTGCTGCTTTCAATGCTTGAGCTCTTTACACTTGGGTGGATTCAGTTTGATTTACGTTTTAATCTTTCATCTGGGAAGTTCTGAAAGTGATTCCAAATGATGTCCCTGTGTTGTTATAGTTGTGGTGTGGATTTTATGGAAGCCCGTTTCTGCCACTGAATAAAAAATTTATAATAATAATTGTGGCTTTTTATCTCACAATTCTGACTTAATAACACGCAAATAGGGCTGTGTGATTTGGGGAAAATATCTAATTGCGATGTTTTTTTTGTTGACAGGATTTGTGATTTTGTGATTTTATTTTTGCAAAGTCAAGCTTCAGCTTAACATTGTCAATAGTGTGCAGCACAGTATGGGTATCATTACCCTGCAGAAAAAAACAATAGAAACCATCACAAAAATTATTATAGTTTCCATTAAACCATAACACAAAATTCCTTTTTGTTTTGGGCATTATTCCAATAGGAATTGTTGTTGTTCTATTGTTTCCCATCTGCCAGATTACATCCCACCAATATAATCCATCAAATACCAGTAGACACCATTATAATATACGTTAATACCAATACAATTCCCATTATATCCCTGAAATCCATTACATTTGTTATTGTGTTTTGGGAGGGGTTCTATTGTTTTTTTCAGCAGGGAATATTATAATGGTATTACTACTTTTATAGAATTTACTTAATTACTGAATTTCACAGAAAGTATTTGTTTATTTTTTATAAATAAAGAACTGTATTTCAGTTATTAAAGTATTACATATGTTACATAGGCTGATTTATTCATTTTTAAGTATTTGGGATTTTAAGAACAAGTGGAAAATGTGCTGAATGTTTCATTTCATCCAAGTGATATTAGCAAAGCAGTTAGACTGAATTTACACTTGTTTTAAACGCGGAGCCAGGCGCGAGTCGACACAGGTTGCACGCGTGCGTCAAGCCTCGTCCATACTGCCAGATGCGCTCGTGGAGACTAGCGGTGGAGCCGGGTGCGAGTGTAAACGAGCATTACGAGACAGGCTGCGGGGTGGTCGGCTAGTGTAAACCGGTATCCGTGAGACCGGCCGAGTGGGGGAGAGAGGAGCGAGTATGAGAAGCATTCAGAGACACAGGCTGTGTGTGCTGTCTTCTGAATTGGGAATAGCGAACATGCATTATAAACTTCTTTCAAATTAATCTGTTGGGGAGATAAAAATGTGCAAGATAACGTTCATGTACTAATAAAAGCATCTAAGAATGTATATTTTATTCTCCAGTACTGAAAGCAGAACCGATAAGGTGTCACACAGTGGGGAGGATTGGGACGAGGAGACGCTGAAGAACAATTTAATAGAATCAGCAACGGGGAAAACACAGGAACTCATGGAAGACGTTTAACAGCAGACGGGAAACACAGGGTTTAAATGCACAGAAACGAATGGGACACACCTGGGAACAATATGAACTAAATGGGGAACACCTGGACCAAATGAACATACAGACAGGAACGGGAAGGGCCAAATAAGGGCATGGAAACACATGGGGAGCAAAACACGGAACAAAGTCTGGCATGAGGGAGCTCTTGATGTGTTGTGACGCAGCTCTTGCAAATTAACGTTACCTTTTTTGTTTGGTGTCTGTCATTTTGAAGCCGAAGTTATCTCATATTACATAAGTTTCTCTAGTATTTGCCTAACTATCGATCTGACCCTGTAGACGCCATAATCACACAACTCTCTTCTCCCGCGTTCTGTTTGTTTGTTGTTTGTATAATGGTGGGCGTTTTACGCAGTGGCTAGAGCAGTGCTGATTTGGGTGCGCTCACTCTATTGGTTAGTAACTGTGCGTTCACACCGCCGGCGGCGAGAGCGTCAAAGTGAACGGAAGACATTCATTTTCAATGTGAGCGGCGGCGAAAGGCGGCGAAAAGCGGCGAGGAGCGGCGCGGCGCGTCTTGGCCGGCGAGGGCGTCAAGGAGAGTTGAAATCAGTTCAACTTTATGGTAATGAACTATGACGCTGTTGGGCGGCAACCAATCGGAATGTAGAATTCCTCCGCTTGAGAGGGTCCCAGAGAACGCAGTCCTGTAAACTTTGGTTCCGACCACACATTAGTTCCTAATCAAAATGGAAGAGAGATTAATTATTGCTGTGGCGGGTTTCCCAGTCATTCATGATGTGTCTCTGTCTGTGTACAGAGACGTGAAAATAAAAAATGTTGCTTGGACCAAGGTGTCTGAGGTTGTTGGTGTTTCTGGTGAGTTGCGAAATGCGCATTTACGTTATATATTTTCTGAAAATAAGCGGGAATTGCGTGCTAACATTCGCGCCAGAGGATGTTGCAAAATATTTCTGACATGAAACCTATTGGGTTAAACGAAAAAATATGTGTTGTATTGATCAAACCCTTATATAAATTAACCATGGTTTTACTGAGGTTACCACAAAAAACAAACGCAGGTACGTAGTAAAAACCATGGTTTTGCCATGGTAATCAATACGCCAAAAAAAAAAACATGGTTACCACACTTTTACTATAATAAAAACATGGTTAATTAAAGTAGGGAAGCTGCAGCAGAAAAAAAATTCATCAGATGGAAATTAGAGGTGTACGCTGCATTTCAATATAAAAGCAGTCACTTCTGCCTATTTGTATTTTTTAGACGTAGCATGCAAACAAGCTATTCTGAAAAGTGGATAAAGAGGTATTTATATTGATTATGTGTATTCTATTGTCTTTTTAACTAGCGGATGAGTGTAGAAAAAGGTGGAAGTCATTTGCTCAAAACAACACGGATTTGACCAATTACACTAAACCTTTTATTCACGGTGTCCACTACAGTAGGCAGATATGTAACTCCCTCAAAATAAAATATATTGAAAAAAAAGTTATTTGCATGATTTTTCGCTGGTTTAAAAAATAAATATAAAAAAATCGTACTTTGTGATTTAATCATTTGTGCATGAAAGGGTTAAGGCTACACTTTAACCAGGACTGTTTTCAATGTAGGCTGCACACAAATTAATGGTACAAATTATTGTTAATTAAATACAATAAATATATATTCAAAAAAAAATTGTACATACATTTTTAAATACATTTAAAATATTGAAATGAGAACACAAAAGCCACGCCACACAAATAGCTTTTAATTGGTTTATTTCGTTAGCAAACATGTAAGTATATTGTTAAGTTCTTTCCTAATATTTTTTTTTTTTTCACATTTAAGATATATCATAAGTTATACCTTTTTGGTGGTAAGTCTGCACAAGTCAGGAACGCTTGTTTGGTATGTTTGCGGCCCCTTTAAATAAAGACCGATCGTGGAGCGTCTACAGGGCAGCCAGAGCGAATTTTGACGCTCTCGCCGCCGGTGGTCAGCGTTGTGGGTAGCGCGGCCAGAGCGATCTTTTGACGCTCTCGCCGCCGGCGGTGTGAACGCACAGTAAGGCTGCTACTCAAGGCTGGCAGTCATGCATATGCTCTGGAACGGAGTAATATCGCGTCCACATCGCAATGCTTTGCGATTAGCAAACCGCAACGTTTCAAATCGCGATTGTGATTCGATTTCGATTAATCGCACAGCCCTACACGCAACTGCAAGTTATTAAGTCAGAATTGTGAGATATAACAATTCCCAACAAGGTCAATCCCCACACACAGAATTGGACTTTACCTCGCAATTGCGAGTCTAGGCTTACATCTCACAATTCTGAGAAAAAAGTCAATTGCAAGTTTTTAATCTTAACAATTCTGACTTTTTTTCTCGCAATTGTGAGAATTCTCACAATTCTGACTTCATTTCTCAGAATTACAAGATATAAGTTTATATTTCACAATTTTGAGAAAAAGTCAGAATTGTGGAACTTGCGACCATAGTTTGCTAACGATGCTTTTGGGAAATGCACCCCAGAAAACAACTGAATAGCAACACCCTAATCACCGAGCGAATTCAAGGCTGTTTCATGAAACTTTCAGACTGATTCATTAAAAAGAACCTCTTCGTAAGAGTAATTTCTTCGTGAATCAGACATCATGGCTTGTGCTGTGTTCATTGTTGTGTACAGAAAATACGGGCACGCACTCTAACAAGATGATATCTGATCAAACAAAGCTTGTATAGATTTTAAATTGTTGTTGCTGTTTTTGTTTTTATAGCATTTGCAATCATTAGTCGCAGTCTAATTATTTACTGGCCCAGATCAAAAGAACAAACTCAAATGTGCATCGGCTTCCTGCTTCAGTGTAAATCTTTTGGATTTTTTGCCCGTTTTATCATCCACTAGGTGGCAATCTTAGAAACTCAATCTTAGAAAGACAATCTTACTTAGAAAAGTAATCTCATCAACAAGCAAGCTGCTAGATTTGAGGTATCATTAAAAAAGTACAGTTTAATACCTTGTTTTTCAAATGTGATGCTTGTAATAAAACCTTCATGATGTATTTAGGTTATCCAGCTGTATTCACTGCCATTGATACTAGAACATGTAATGTTATAGTGTGTATCAGGCCTCCTTAATGTCGAAAATAGAGAAAAGTGCTGGATGGCAGCATATTGGAGGACTTTGGGGAGTTTTGTTTGTATATAGCCCTTGAGCAATGTTTTTCCTTCTCTTTAGAAAGCACACATCCGTTTCAAATTCCAGTACACATCTGAAGCAATTGTACCTCCACTGCCATAAGGAAGACTAGGATATCAGTAGTGTGACTGAGCTCAACGAAACTTTTACACCTCTAAAACTAACAATAAGCAAGTTTGAAGCCTAAAGCATTGCTGAACCTTGTTGATGTGTCACAATTTGCCATGCATGTGTATCTTTAAATCAGAGAACGGAGCGCTCATGTTTCCACCCCGCTCACAGATGGGTACCCTGCTGGCTCATGTGAGATGAAGGGATTTGAGAGAGAAGCAAAAATGAAAGACGAGATGTTCCATCAGTGACTCGTCCCCAGGGGTCCGGGGTCCCTCATTAACACTTATTAAGACAGGCTTGATCTGCTCTAATCTCTTGCAACCAGCACTGACCTTTCTGCCCTTGCTGCCTGACCATGTGCATGCTTGGGAATCACGATGCCGGCTCAACATCGTGATGTCTATCTGCCATCGGCGATGGACGATGGGATCGTCTGTCGGCCCAACCCTACTCTGCATTAAAAGTGACCTTTATAGCTTAATTAGACATCTGATCGCCAGAGGAAAGCTTTCAGCATTTACTTTGTTGCAGCTGGTCAGGACCTCTCACCCTCATAATTGAGTTGAATCAAATCATCTATAATAGCCAATGCAAAGTGGCTTTTGATTTTATTGTAGGAGCAAAACCGACTCTACTTACAGAGCCATAACCTAAAAAATGCAGCCATTGTTTAACAATTTATTATAATAACGTTATTGAATCAAAGACATGATTGCTTTGCAAAAATGACAGCGGAATCATTCTTACAGGAGCTCTTTTGGTAGTTATTACTATAACAGTGGAATTTTTCAGTAAATGACCTACATTTTGGCAAGCTTTAAGTTTGCATGCATGTTTTGAAAATCAGTGCTTTTTTGGCAGTTGAAACACTCCCTTTTTTTGGAAACACCCTATTCACAATTACACACAAATGTGTGTGGAAAAACAATAGAGAATCTGTTGTACAGGTTATTTCCATAGATTTATTGTTCCTCAGAGATGCTTTTAGTTATAATTCAGAGTGTGCTAGTGGTAACAAAAGGTGTCTAATGAGATGGATGGTGACACAGTCATGCCAGGGGTTTTCAATAGTTTTGTTAAACATAAAATATATATTTGTATCATTTGGATAAATATGAAAGTTTTTTTCTTGCAATTCCGTGTTTCACAATTCTGTCTTTTTATCCTCACACTTGGAAATATCACAAGATATAAAGTCAGAATTGTGATATAAACAACTGCGAGATGTTAACTTGCAACTGTGAGGTAAACTTGCAATTGCAAGAAAAAAGTCAGAATTGTGTGATAAAATGTCGCAATTACCTTTTATTTTTAATTCCACTGCAGAAACAAACAAAAAAACAGAATTGTGAGATGTAAAGTCTGAATTGCGAGTTTTGAACTGGGAATTGCGAGAAAAACATCATAATTGTGAGATAAAAAGTAACAATTACCTGTTTTTATTTATTTATTAGCCCATGGCATCCATTCAAATTAACATATTATATATATATATTATACAAAAAGATAAAAGGAAAAACCATGTAGGCTAACCTGATTTATTTGTACGGTTGTAGTTGAATCAAGAATGTTATTAGTGGATCTGAAGTTCACTTCCGATACAGGATGACAGCAAAGCCCTTCTTGTGTCCTTAAAAGGATTTGGGGCCTCTTAACACGAATTCACACCTGTTGCATTATTGTCCAAGTGGAGCCAAGTCTTCAACTGCCAGACAGGCTCTGTCAAAATTCATGCTCACATGCTGTAGTAGCAGACCACCATTTCCTCTTGCCTTTCAGATATGCATCAATTTCTTAAAAAAATCACCGTGTTGTTTTAGTTTTTTTAGGTTATAGGTAGTTTTTAGCCTGGTGTATCAATTTGAAGGACAATATTTGATTTGTTAGGTTCATAAGTCTATTGTGCATTAATAGCAAGGTTGTAGCAACTTACTCTATACTGTGGTTTTATTCAACTGCTGCCCTTTTAGGGCCAAAAGCTGTGGAAATAACGGAGACGTTAACGTTAAAGTATGTGTTTATATAGAAATTGAAAAAAAAACCTACTCTGAGAAATTCGTGGACTCCAGTTGAATTAAAAGTTTTTGAGCTTGCACAAAGGATGGAAACGATGCACCGGCGATGGTTATTTTATGAACGAGGCTGTCAGCACATCGCACCGGAGATCCGGTCAAGTCTGAATTTGATCCTCGTGGGGAACCGGACGACTGGAGTTCGCGCGCGCTCGTTACTGTGCTATTTATAACCGAGCGCAGTACAATTTACCATTTGTGAGTGAGTGGACGGTTGGGTGCCAATTTGGATGCCAATTTAACTGCAGCTGTCAAAATCTGGATAAGCAGCGACATTTAACCCGTTTATTTAGGGATGGGAATCGTTAGTAGCCTAATTGAACGATTCTGTTTCCAAATCTTTATAACGATTCCAGTTAATGATTCTTTTAGTACTTTTGAGGAAGAAGAAAAAAGCCTACTGCATTTAACGTTACAGCTCTCTCATCAGTCTATTGACAAATTATCATATAATTTCAGATTTCAATAAGAAGCTTAACTAATAAGAAATAAATATTCATAAGTACAATCCACTTATTGGTATGCTACTATATATTATGCATAGAAATGGCATTTAAAATGATAAAACTTCATTAATTATTCTTAAATACTTATTATTGCAACAAACCCCATAATGTGTATCTTTAACTACACCCACACAGTACCTAGTCCATTTCGAGTCGGAAATGACGAAATGAACGACTTGCCGTTCAGTAAGTGAGTCCGATTAGTAACCGCTCCAATTGATTCAGAAGTGATTCACTAAAAGAGCCTGTTCATAAGAATCATTCGTTCGGGAATAATGGAGCTCGTTCTAAATAAGAAGCGCTTCTCGCTTAGATGGCTTCTTGGAGATAAACATGCAAACAACATTAACCTTAAGCGTTTTTAACCTAATTTGGACACGAAACTCAACCCAACTTTCTCATTTAGTGGGGTATTTCCGCACAAAACGACTGAGGCACACATTTATTTAAGTGGGTCGATGTACGTTACACACTGCTGCTGCTCTAAAAGTTATTGAATTAAACCATTTAAACTTAGCTGGCGTACAATTTGATTACACGGTATAATTGACTAATTTGTTTCAGACAGAGGAAGTTAGTCTGCCAGAAAACAATGCAGACTTCAGCTTACCTGCCCCAGAATTGTTGTCGTCCTTGTTCCCAGGGTTGGTGTCTTGTGTCTGCTTATCGTTATCACATGTGCCCTGGTCCAGGCGAGCTTCTGAGCTGGAGCAGCAGTATCTGAGCTCACATTTGCCGCAGCAGATGATGGCCTCGGCGCTGTCGAAGCGCTCCGGACACTGAAAGCCGTCTCTCCATGCGCCCTGGGCGTCATGAAAACCGTGACAGTATTCTCCACTCGCCTTCACGTTAATGATGGTCAAAAGTGTCAATACCACCGAGACTGCTATCGGGAATCCCATGCATCCCCGCATCCTGTCACAAACCTGTGCGACTAAATTGCCCCAGGATCTGGTCTAGACCTGTTAAGTTAATGACTCGGTAAATGAAACTAATAAAATGAGGAGACGCTGCAAAAAGGACAACTTTGGAAATGTCATTGGGCAGAGAAATTCCGAGGTTTATTCAATAGATCCAGCAGAATTGCTCCAGACAAGTATCCACTGTTTACCCCAGCCGTCACAAGACTTCCAGTAGCTTTGTTTCGGATTGAAAGTAAAAAGGGCACATATGAAAACGCATAAAAGCCATAAGGGATGGGGTTTTCTACTCATAAACCATCAATTCTGAATATCCAATATTCCTGCGAACGTTGCATCAATCAAACTGAGCGGATCTTCATGTCGCCACTTCTCAAATGTTTTCCCTTGAGATACGGAGCAACCAACACTGACTTCACTTGTAATCCATACGCTCGATTCCTCAATGTATTATCACGATTTTTTTACTAACCAGTCAAGGAAGTTTTTCCACAGTAATCCATATCATGCGACTTCACTAAAAGTTTTGGGAGGTCCGGCTCATTAATATTTAAAAGAGCACTCAACTGCAACAACTGATTTCCAAAGGGTGCAAGCAGTCAGCTGTCAATATCTCAAGCAGGACTAGTGCATAGTGAGGATTTGGCATTGATAGACTGAGAGTGACCCACTGACAACTTCTCCTTCATTGAGGGGGTAGCTGCCCACCCGTCAAGCGGCGCATGCGCAGTGCTGAGCCTTACAAATCCTAACTTTTTGCTTCTCCGCCAGTTGCACAGTGCAAACAAGTGTCATTGTATGTTGACGGGGCCCCTGGGCGTTTCAGGAGCGGCTTCTGTGCGATGGGTGTTTAGCGGTGCCCGTGGAGATCTCCCTGAGCACAAAAGGGACGGAAACGCCGTATTGTAATGCATTTAGCTCGCCGCTGGCTCACAGAGCCCACAATTAGGACTAAGAGATCGCTTGTGTAAATACTTTCATCAGCAAACGGACAGAAAAAAATCTATATATTAAATAATTATTGGATAGATAATATACAATGAAAAATATTTTACATTCAAACCGTAAAACAATAATTTAAAAGGTATAACAGGAATAGGCCACTATCAACAACAAGCGGACAAAAAAAGATTTCTATTAATATATTAACACATATAACACTAAGTTCATGATATATTCTTACATATATGTATGTATGTATGTGTGTATTAATCTGTTTTTATACAGTCTTGGTATTAATGTATGCAATGAACAAACAGGTTACATATCAACTGTAAAATCAAATAAATAAAAATGAACTTTTCTATCAGTATCATTTTTAATAATAGCTAATATTGCATGCTCTTCACTACAGTAATTTTTAAAGTCACTAAAAAGAAACGATTTTGAGCGTGATCAATGTTGCGTAATATATATTTTATTTTCTGTTTGTACAGAAAAAGACTTTTTCTCTTTCTTCAAGACAAATCAAGTCAAGGTCACATGGTGACAATCATGCAGAACTAGACAAAGCAATCTGGTATTCCACAACGTAACTGTAAGTAGACCGCGCACTCTGGTGGATATAACAATTATTTTGGGGTTCTTTGTGATACAAGTAATAAAACTAAAAGCATACCTAACAAAGAAAATCTTTAGTTTATCTATATTTAGTATTTATAGCCTTTTAAGACATTCCCATCTTGAGGGTTATTATAATCTTTAAGGAAAAGGATTGTTTTTTAGTTACCGAACACTTGGACTTTTATTTTGAAATGTATTGTAGCGGTGCTTTTAAATTTGCCCGGATCAACGCTTCCTGTTACTACAACACCAACAAAAACAAACGGTAAATTCTTAGTCTATTGTTCTTCTGACAGTTTTAGGTAAAATTAGTATATATTTTTGTCAGTACTAAGCCAACTTGTGTCGGTAATTGTGCATAACACGGTTAGCTAGGATGTGTTTGGATTTTAGCACGTAACGTTATATAAATTAAAAGGTAAGTTTCGCAGTTCGTAAAGATACGTTAATTTACAATGATAGTCATAATGTTCTCTGTTCTGCACATACAGAAAACTAAGTGCAAACTTTATCGTTAGCGGCGTATGTTTTGTCCAGCTGTATATTTTTTGTTTCTATAGGTGCCATCTGTGTCTGTTACAGTGAGATGTCTTTAGTGCGGTTGAACCGTCCTTTATATGGTGCGGGTAAAAGACCAGTGCGAAGCAGGAAGATGTCTGCACCAAAGAAAGAATGGGTGGTGAGAGCCCGTCATGCAACCAATTACTTTAAATCCTTTTTCTGGAGGGGATGCCTTATCATTTCTATTTTCCTTTTTATTTTAGAGCACAGTCAATGATCTTTCAGTGCATAAAGCCACACCGGATGAACTGGTAAGAGTTTACTGTGAAAGGTGTAAGCTGTTTTCTTAAGGATTTATTGATTATATATTGTTCTCCATGCATTGATCTCGCAGGCTCGACGTCATGAGATGCACAGATCTCAGAACAGGGTCGTGGCGCAGTGGGAATTAAAAGAAAAGGCTCTAACACGCAGACGGAGGAAAAACCAGCCCCCCAGTCCTCCAGGACTTGATAGAGCCAGACTCAACATCATCAGAGAGGTGCAAATGGATTACAGACGGCTCACAAAATTAAGCTTGTAAAAACTACATCTGGGAAGAATGTAATATGTTTTAACTCTAAAGCCTACTGTATCATATTTGATACACAGATTCTTAATTTCTTTGAATTAGTAAAGATAAAAACTTAAAAAGCGGGGGAAAAAACAGTCATATAGTTTAGACTTTTTAGCAAGTAAAATTAAAGACCTTTAGTACTAAAGTTTTAAAGATCTCATTGATAAAATATCAGAAACTGCACCAAATAACATATTTCCTTACTCTGTTTTGACCACTGAATAAAATTGAGGTGTTTTTTCATCTTACCGTGTGAGCTCCACTTCTTCATACTATATAAGCCATAAAGCCTGGTGTATCAAATATGATACTCAACAAAAAGTTTAGATGTATTAAAACCGTTCCATATAAAAATAAATCAGATTTGTCTAACTATTATTTTATATGTCAGACTTTACAAAGCTCATACTAACATTTTGTTCGATAACAAATCAGATCAGATAACAAAAACTTTTTTTTTTTTTTAAGTTGTTTTCAGATCAGTGTCAGTTGCAGGATGTCATTGCACGGTCTGACAGAGCTTTGTCTGAGGTGAAAGACCTGTTTGGTGATGCACCCCGTCGACGCACAGGTATTTAATTCTTGTGCAGTATAAACTAATGTGCTATTATCTGATCAAACAAGTATTATGTTAATGTACTTGTGAAAGCTCATAAATTTGTGTTTTTTAGGATTCCCCACCATTACTGTGGCACCTGACTGTGATTCTGACTCTGAGCTTCCTGTCCATCAAAAACCTGATCCTCCAACCCAGCTGTCATTGCTCAGCCAGACTATGATGGATCAGCAGGTACTCGCACACAAGCACCACCTACAGCTTTTACTCTGTAATAAAACCTAGAATAATAAAGTCTTTTGTAGGCCCTGAATGAGTTGGAGGAGTGTGAAGAGGAACATGATGAAGTCCAAGATGCCCCGGTGCACCTCAGCTCTGTGATGCACAGGTGTGAATGACTGTTCATTTATCTTCAATAAACAACTTCTAATGCATTTTGATTGTCTTTAGAAAGTAATTTTTTAAATGCTTGTTTTCAGAAAAATAAATAAATGTAGGTCAAAGTCCTTTCCATGGACCTCAGATCATCCGGAGCAAGAGCTACCCAAGACACCATGTAATACTAGAGTCAGAGAAGATCAGGCAGGTAATGAAGGCATGAGCTTCTTTATGTCATTGCAGGTTATTGTCAAGATGAATCTGTAGAACTTTTTTTTTTTTTTTTAATATCTATGCTTCTTTTGCGCAGCCCTCAATGCCACGGTGGCTGTACAGCGTTTAAAATCCAGACAGACTTGTCCTGATGTAAACCAATCTACTTCATTAGTCAACCAGGTTCTGAACCCAGAGCCTGCTTCCTCTCAACCAGGTTGAGCACTGTTATCAGACACTATTTTTAGTATATTATACAATAACGTAATAATACTTATTTAAAAACAATTTTTTTGTAATAATATTTCACAGCATTATTGTTTTTACTCTATTTTTTATTAAATCACTCCGAGTGGTGAGGGCTTGACAGCTTAAAAAAAAAAAATATAGATATAATATACATTTTAATACAACTAACAACAACACCATATGGCCGTAAAAATTTTTTTTTTTTTTATCAATGTTATTGTGTGTGTGTGTATTTAGTTGTGTATCTAGACATAAATTACATAGAATAAATGGTAATACCTGTTTTTTTAATTTTTTTTTTTTCAGGTATTAAGAGAAGCCCAGTTCAAGCCAGTAGGGGGCGCTCCGGACATACCTCTGGCCTTAACGGCTCAGGGTTAAGCTCTATGGCAGGAAACCAGTCCAGTCTGGAGCTTCTACAGGGCATGCTTGAGCAAGTGGACACTGAGCTGGACTCTCTAGACCACCAGAATCCTTCATCAGAAGCTGGATCACAGCAACAGAGACCAGGCCTCACCGGCTTCTCTGTTGCTCTAGTGACGACACTTGGACGTCTAGCCAGTCATATTAGAAAAGTGAGGGCACATAAGTGAAATCCAAAAGATTCTTTAACAAAATTGGTCAAATGAGTCACTTCCTCATTTACATCACTTGCACAGAAAGAAGAGGAGGCTCTGAGGGAGGCACAGGAGAGAAGACGACTAGAGGAGGAGGTGAAGGAGCAGAGAGCCTTGATTGACGCCCTGACTGTAGAGTCACTGACACTGAGGGAAGAGAGTGCCAACCTGCAGGTGAACTATTTAGTCTTCAGAAACAGTATCCAGATGTTATTTGCAAGTTTGTCAATGGTGTTCGCTTTTGTTTTCATGCAGGAAAGGCTGCAGCAGCAGATATTTGACCTAGAGCGGCGTCTAGATGCTGTAGTCCTGGTGGTGGGAAGACCAGATTCTGCAGAACCACACAAAACAGTGGAAATCACAGAGAATGCAGCTCGAAGTAACTACCACAAACTGTAGATCCACAGATTATGCACCTGTAAACTAGCTGTCTAATTTGATCAGGATTGTTTATCTTGAGTATGTATTTAAACCTGCAGCAGCAGTGATTAAGAAGATTGTGTTGTGTTCTGTAGAAAGCAGAAATCTGGAGTCTGGCTGTACTGAAAAGGATCTACAGCAACAGGACTTTGTCTCTGCAGCCGTGCTGCTCTCTCCTCCTCGTCAAAGAGATGGTCTGCCTCCCGCAGGTCAGTCTGAAGTGTAGAAAGATCCCTCATTCTGTCAATTTACACCTAGTAGTGTTGAGGGCTTAACAATAAGACGGGCATCACTATTGTTGTTTGTATAATCCAGATGCAACATTTTGGAGGATGATAAAATAGATCATACATGGACATTAAATAAAAAGGTTCCATACATGTCTACGAATTTCAACGTCCTTAAGAATCCACCAAGCAACCCCCATCAGCACCCCTAGAAAATACTAAGAACTCCTTACTGATGGATTAGCAAATGTTAGGGAAAACTATTAGGACACACTTTTTGAAAATATTTATTTAAAAAAAAAATGGTTGTGGGTGGCTAACTTTGTATTGCTGAAACCACTCGTAAGAAAATATAAAATATTTGTTTGTTTTGATGCATGTTCTGAAAAGAAAGGAGGGTTTGCACGGGTGTACTTTCTGTAACTACCCAGCATTTATGAATCAACAATCAAAATGCAGTAACCGAGTTAAAAAATATGTACTTTAGGACTTCTTAGGAAGTCACTTCTTTTCTCTCTTTTGAAAGCTTGCTAAATCCAATTGAATCATCAATGCAAGTATGACTCAACAGTATTTTCTTACTTCTCCCAGCATGTCGTCCACATTCACACGCACCCCCGCTGCACTACAGTGGCTCTTGTGCAGCAACGGGAAGTCAGGGTTCACTGGAGGACTTTGACATCTCCATCTCTCCTTCCTCCTTTGCTAGCCTACCACGGCCCACTCCTCTGCTGGATGATCTCTCTCAAGATGCCATGTTAGGGGAGATCGCGGAACTGACACGTCAGAATGCAGCGATCCGGGCGCAGTTGGGGCAGCACCGTCCATCTCCAGCTGGAGCTTCAGTGTCTAGGGAGCAGAGTGCAGACCGGGTTTCCACAGCCAGTCCTGTAGTTAGACAAGTGTCGCCCTCTACAGAGCCGCAGCACACACAGCAGGTTAGTTACATACTGTGGACTTGGAGTAAAGTAGTCTGCAGTTCCTCACAACTGCTTTTGTTTTCAATACTTTATTTCTTATAGTTGTGCCTGTACTTCAAACAAATATGACTTTACACTACTGATCAAAAGTTTAGGGTCAATAAGATTTAAAAAAATGTTTTAAAAGACTCCTCTCTAATGCTCACCAAGGCTGCATTTACTTGATCAAAAATACAGTTAAAACAGCAGTAGTTAAATATTATATTCAATTTGAAACAACTGTTTTCAATTTTAATATATTTTAAAGTGTTGTTTATTCCTGTGTTGAAAATTCAGCTGCCATTACTCCAGTCTTCCGTGTCACATGATCCTTCAGAAGTCATTCTAATATGCTGATTTGGTGGTCAAGAAACATTTCTTATTATCTTCTGGTTAATATCACTTGTTGAATAGAGGAATTATTCTGATTATTTTTTTGAATCATACTCACCACAAACTTTTAACCGTAGTTTGTCTCATTTGTGAGACTTGCGAGTTTCTCACAATAACAACTTAATTGAGTTATTGAGTATCTCACAATAACAACTTAATATTTCTCAATTGTTTTCCGCCACAATTACATATGTTTTACTCTGAGGTAGAAACAGGCTTCCATAGTACACAGTGAGTTTGGATGTGTCAGTTTCATACATTTACATCTTTTTTGTCCAGCCTATTTCTGTAGAGAGATCCTCAACGATGGAGATTGAACAAAAACTGCAGGAGCTGAACCGCCAGAGTGCTGAAGCAAGAGCTAAACTACTAGAGCTCATTGAACAACAGAAACAGAGCACCTCTCTCAGAGTTTCTCCTGCCATTTCCCCAGTACCTCCTCACTCCAGCAGCACTCATACAGGTGTGTGTCTCTTTTAATAAGGCTTACATCCTCTCAGATCCTGCAGAATGAGAGTAACTCGTATATGGCGACTATTCATGTTTTAAAGCAGTTCGAGGGTTAACTCCAGAGCAATTTTTGACACTTCCTGAGAGAAACCATTCACCACAACCCAGTGCAAGTAGCCGAAGGTGAGTTATAAAAAGCCAAGAACAGATTTGCTTATAAGATATGAACAGAAACGCATTAGACTTGACTATTCAATCCAACTGTGCTAGTATAATTACAAGGCATTTTTCAAATCGGTGTTAAATTGCGTTTTAGATTTAGCGAAGTAATATTTTTAATGTTTTTTTTTTTTTTCTCAGGTCAACTGGAAGAGTCTCACCACAAAGTTTGGACAGTGTGGAAATCCAGAGGCTTGATAATCAAGTATGAAATATAATTTTTATTGCACATATAACCATCATACGTAGTTTCTAAAACGTAATATTGATACTTGCAGTATCTAAAACTCCAGATACTTTGTATTTTATTTCTGACAGGTGGACAAGCTGAAAAGAGAGGGCTGGTTTGCATTGTCAGCTCATGTCCAATGACTTGAGCTCAAGGAATATGGTCTATGAATAACATCATATTTCCATGCACAATATTATTCCAATACATTTGACATCCCTAGTTTGGTCTAAACATCCTTACTGCAGCATACCTGTGTAATGCTCATGTTGAGAGGGCCTGTCTATACAACAAACCATGAGAATTATGTGGGAGGTGTTGGCATGGCCAGATTACATTGATAAACAATAGATAACTTCACAGTTTTACCTAGTATGACATTTACTTGAATCTTCATATGAAGTATTTTAAATATCAGTGTGCATGCAGGCATACTGATTTGACTGTTCAACTGTATTTTACATATTAGTTCTATAATTTTTTTAAGAAATGTATAATTCCACAATAAATTTTAGTTCATAAAATGCTTTGTGTTTTTTATATCGCATTATTATATGCATTGTTTTCTGATTTTGAGAACAGTGAAAAAGCAAAGCAGACAAAAATGTAAAACAGTTGGAATTAACGTTTCATAATTGCAATAAATGTTCAGTTCGTAACACTGACATGGTAATAACGTGTTCTGTAAATAATTGCTAGCTGGTTATTGATTTTCAGTAGCACAGCACCATGTAAACCACCAAACAAGAGTTGATATGATGTGCAGTTATTAAAACCTCAGTATGCTTTAGCATATTGAGCACAATACATTACAAATATGATTTTTCAGACTTTAATTTCAAATTTGTGGTATTTACTTGCTCTTTTCCTATTTTACGGAGCCCTGCACTTAACATGCGAACAAAAATTTATTTATTGTAGCCAAGAATTAAGAATTTGTTCTCTCGCTTTAGTAAAATTATGGCCACGATGTATTTCTTTTTTTCTCATTTATTTGCTGCAATTTATCTAAACCAAGAGAACAAATTTTTAATCTGTGGCCATGATGTGTGTGTGTGTGTGTGTGTGATGTGTTATATTAGTTATATAAAAAAATGGCTCCATCCTTTTTATACTGTAAGATAATAAGTGTGCGTTTCACATTTTAATTTGCTTGTGTTTTTGCACCTAAATAGCTACAAATCCATTTCTATTCATAAAATTAATCTAAATGTAAAAAATTTGAGGGAAAAAAACTTTAAAATACTTTTAAATGAAGTACAGCATGTGACACTAGCTGCATTTCCATTACAGATTTGTGCAAATCTTTTGCAATATTTTATAAATGCTGATGAAAAAACTGTTGTGAAATGACGGCTTTTCCATTAACCAATGTTATGCGAATAAAACGTAACCTTTTGCCTCTCGCGATAAATCATGGCAACGGATGGTGTTGAGGTTTAATCGAAGAGACGTAGTGTGTATCTTTTGTGAAGCATTGTGGAGAGCGTGCTGCGGCGCACACTGTATAACACCAAGCACTGACATACGTTAAGAGTGTCCTTTATACTGGAGAGCGGCCACTTTTGAGGTGTTTCTTGGGGATTATAGTACATTAAAGAATGATCATGTGATTTACGTACACCAGGTGACCTGAAAATGCGAAAAAACGGTTTCCATTACAGTTTTGCGAAATATTCCTTTTTTTTAGAATTGCCTGAAAAACCACCTCATGTGAGCGTAAAAACGTTTTTTGCGATATATGGGCATTTTTTTGCGAAATTGATGCGTTTCCATTAGGCTTATTTTCAATTCGCAATTTCAATTTGGGCAATTTGATGGGTAATGGAAACACAGCTACTGTTTGTCACTGCAACGTCATGTCAAGTGTCAACTACCCGTATTTTAATCTACCTCACAATCCCTATGTGGCATAGCCCATAGCCTGCCACTCCTGTATATAAATTTGACCTCACACTCCAACCTAGAGGTCTTGACCTTGAAGCAGCATCCTTCAACCTTGAGCTGAGCGGAGTGTCTCTGAGCCAGTGCCTGTAGCTCATCCCAGCCGTTACTTTCTCCCTCTCTAATCCACACTTTCCCACCTATCGCAGCCAAAACGTTGCCACCGCACCACTGCATGTCACGCAGCCCTTCTGCTTTGAGCAGATACATACATGCACAACGTGGCGCACACACCTTGAAGCGCCCCCTTCCTTCTTCATAACAAAGACAGTGCAGTCGTACCAGGAATGAAGTGGGTTCTGACGTGATAAAATGAATGACCTCCTCCACCCCATTGTCGATGGTGACAGGCCCGTGAACCCTGCTGACAGAAAACAGCTTTGCGGGACCGAGTATCCGTACTGATTCGAGAATAAACTGGAAGTTGTGGTGCTCGCCGAGTTGTAAGTATGTTTGGAATTCGGATAGGGTCTCCTGGTGGAGCTGCATGAGAGAGCCCAATCCCAGCTGTGCAGGATTGAACTCCAACACTGAAAGCAAGCGATGGCGAACTCCCGCGTCAAAGGCTTCAGAGTTAAAAGCAGGATTTGATAAGACAAACCGCACATGCTGGATGACCGTAGCAGGGGGCGCATTTGAAAAGTCAACGGTGGTTCGTTTGGGCTGCACAACGTCTAGGAGACGTGCGATACGAACACACGACTCCATGTGCTGTCTAGCAAGAAGAGTTGTGTCCTGGTCCGAGGAGGATGGAACCATGCTGCTTAGAGCTTTACGGATGACCCGCGCAGAGACGCCCTGGAAGGAAGTGACCCGGTGTAGCCTGCTGGGCCTGCAGGAAAACAACCCTTCAACTGAAGAGGAAAGCTGGAGGCCTTCCTGGAGGGGATGAAGGTCTCTTAGCACCTGAGCAAGGACTCTCACACTCTGCAGCAGACTCTCGGCATCCCCTTCGGTCCAGCACTGCTCCACTTCCTGCAGCAAAGCGGCCTCCACTCTGCCGCTGGCGCTCAGCTGCTCGATCATGCCTAATATGCCTCCGCTAGGCTTCGCCTCCGGCTCCTCCAGAACCTCTGCCATGCAGTCCCACACCAGAAAGCTGAAGATGGCCCACACAGTGCGCTGATCTGTGCAGTCATCAGGACACAGGTGGTCCCAGCTGCGTAAGTGGTCCTGATCGTGAAGGTGGTCCCAGCTGTGCCGGTGACTGTGGATACCGCTGCGGAGAAGAGTCTCGGCTTTTTGCAGCAACCTCAACAGCAGGCACCCCCTCTCTGAAAGCTGGACCCCTACAGATGACAACCAGATACATCATGTTGGTTTTATTTACAACTTGAATAGATGTAAATGTAAAATCTTTATGATCACAATTTCTTTCTACTGTTCAAAAGCTTGGGTTGGTACAATTGTTTTTTTGTTTTTTTAAAGATGCTTATACTCACCAAGCTGCATTTATTTGATCTTAAATACAGTAAAAAATTGTAACACTGTCAAATATTTAATTTAAATAAAACCAAACCTTTAATAACTTTTTTTTTATTTGAATATTTTAAAATATAATTTCTGTGAGACATTCTAATATAGCTGTTTGGGTGCCAAGAAATGTTTCTTATTATTATGCTTAAAAATTGTGCTGCTTACTATTTTTGTGGAGCGGTTTCTGTGATACGGTTTTTTCTTGCATTCTTTGAATGTAAAATTCAAAAGATCAGCATTTATTTGAACTAGAAACCTTTTGTAACATTATAAATATATTTTATATTTAAGCCTTTTTCTTGAATAAAGTATTGAATTGCATTTTTTTAATCATACTGGCCCCCATACTTCAAGGTAAAAACTATATATTGTTTTATATAAAGTATATATTTCAGATTTTTATTAATGCATATTTCTGCATATTGGTAACATCACAAGACTTTATTTATCCAACTTTAATTATATATTAATAAGCAGTTCAAAATGTTAAATTTAATTTAAATTTAATTTTAAATTGAAGCAGAAATGCAACAGTTCAGTTAAAGAAGCACTCTACTGAAAAACTATTTACAACTGAAAAAATTTATAGTTATTTACAAAAATATTTGCTTTATTTAACTTCATTTATTAAACAGAATCTGAGGTTAAGCCTGAGATGGACTGCCCTTTACTTACACCGAGGGCTGAGTTCTGCCACTCTGCTCAGTAGTCTGTCGGCGTCCTTTGTCTTCTCTATATACAGGGACACTAGAGCCTCCAGCTGGGCTGAGTCTTCAATGCCAACCCCTTCCAGAAAATACTCTCTGACTGTCCGACGCGGCAAACCTACCGCCACACCAACCTCACAGACATTAAACCTAATCTCATCCCCCACAGTCAAGCCCAGCCGAGTCATGACCTGCTGCAGGCCTCCTGATGGAAGCAAGATCAACAAGGACAACATCAGTTCTGCAAGCTTAGATCTTAGATGAATTCTGGAAACAAAAATAATTTTTTTTGGTCTGAGCAAATTTACCAGCCATAAATATTTCTAGTCTCTCATATTTTTCAACAAAATGAGTATAATGCTGAAATGTGAATCACCTGACAGAGGTAAAGCCCTCAAGTGACCTCTGGTTTCCTCCACTGCTATCGGCACAATGCTGCCTTCAGGTTCTTTATTAAGATCTTCCACCAAACTGTTCACTGAATAATGAGAAGACTGTAAAGAAGCTGAAGTCCTGGCTGAAACAATATTAGGAGTTCTAACTTATGTTTATTACTTTTCTGAGGTAATATTTTTGCTGAAACGGATTACTTTATCGTAAAAAAGAAAGAAAAATTAATACTTTTACTCAGCAAGGAGGCATTAAAATTAATCAAAGTGACAGTAAAGACATTTTAATTACTGTTCATTGAACGTTCTATTCATCAAAGAATCCTAAAAAAAAATGTTTTCCACAAAAATAATAAGCAGCAAAATTTCAACAATGATAAAATGAACTTTACGATAACTGGCAATTAATATAATGCCAGACTCAAGATGACACTGAAGACTGAAGTAATGACTGCTGAAAATTCAGCTTTGCCATTACAGTAAATTACATTTCAAAATATACTGAAATCGGTTACTTGAAATTGTAATAATACATCGTAATATTGTTGTTTTTATAATACTGATATCATTTTATCTAATTAATGCAGTCTTTATGAGCAAAAGAGACTTCTTTCAAAAACATTAAAAAATCATCGGAATTATTCCAAATAGTTGACCAGTAGTGGGGCTTACAATAGTTATGCATTTGATTATAAAAACTGATTTAGTTTAACTTATTAAAGTTGTGCTGACCAATAAGGTCACAGCTTGCTGCCGTCCTCATTCTTTAGCCGGTGTAAAAGCTCTTGCATGTGTTTTCTCCTTTCTTCAGGCAGAGAAGCAGGTTGTGTGCTTTCTCGTTGGGATATTATTGCTTGGATTTTCTCCAGCTCCAACTGAGTCAGAATGCCTCTGGAGAAGAGATCGAAGGAGACCGGCAGTACAGAAAGGCCCAAGCGTGAGCACAAAACATTGAACTGGGCCTGTAGTTGACGTTCTGCATGGAGACCAGGACATTGTTGTGGCTGGGAACATTTCCATTAAGTAAACAGTGAAAATGCGAGGCTTTCTTCCTCGTTTGACCTTGCGTAATGCCTGGTTGGTGGAAGTGAAATCTAATATGAAGCGCAAAATGTTTTAGTATTTACATCATGCTACTTGGCATTTATTGTTAAGACCGAATGCACTTTATCTAGCATACCTTCTTCTGAGGTCAACCAGGTTCGTAGACCTTTGTAATGTTTCTTGCATTTTCTCAGACACTCCATGAAACTAGAGGCTCCACTTTCATCCATCTGAGCGTCAACAATCTCTAGAAGCTTTCGACTTGTTGGGTGGCGGTCGTTCACTTCATTTCATAACAGTTTCTCTAGAAGCAAACCTACATATAACCTCTAGCAGAGGGCCCAGGTGATAAAGAGCATCCACCAGAAGTATCTGTGAAGACAGGAGCCGGGTCTTTACAGTTTGCTTCTCCTCTGCTCCTATAGGGAGAGTGGGGGGAAGATGTGCCATTTTTCACTCCAGCAACACTCAGATTTTACAATTGTTTCCTGTCAATCGATGAAAGTCTCCAGTGACTCAGGTGATGCTAATTTTTAGCCTATCGACCCAAATAAGATGCAAATTAGACATTAATTAAAAAATAAAAATGGAGCCTAAATATGACTGGACAGCAAAGGTACAGTAACAGTTTTGCACTTTTTCTGATAGATAGATAGATAGATAGGAAAGATAAATCTATAAAGCTTACCTGAAATGTGGGGTCTCTCGGTTGAGGATGCCATCACAATATTACATGGAAATAATTCATACTACTCATCTTCAAACTATGGCGCGTTCATTCAAACGTTTCACTTCTGATCTCACGAAATTCATTCATGTCAGTTCACTTGATGGAAATCCTGAAGCGCGAATCGACGATGACAAAAGTCACTCGGCGGCACTTAATGTCAAAAAAGATATACTTGAGTATATCTGAGTTTTGTGCATCGGCTAAATGCCAGTGTTTGTCATAAAGTGTCTCGAGCAGTTCCTCAGTGTACCACTTCCTGGAAGTGGTGAGCTACCGGTGAAAGCTTTAAGTCTGAGTCAACAAAGTTTCATATTGATAAATGCTAAAACTTCAACTCCCACGGTCATATAAGATTCAGTTTGAGTGGAGATTCTGATTTTGTGATTAAATATAAAGAGTCTCAGGATTGAAACTGTGATTTTAAATATATGGGCGTGACCTCTTGTGCCCGCCACCTATGTGAATTATAAAATGAAACCAGTATAAACTCTTTATTTAATATAATTAGTGGTAAATTTAATATAATAAGCTAAATGTCTTTTGCGAGGGCTGGAAGTTAGCTTTTGAGGTCTTTTGAGTCTTTGTTTGTGAGGTGAGCACAGAGCCCTGCAGAACACCTGCTGAATTCATGCATTCTTTTGTGTCTCATGTTGTGTGAGGCTTTGCAGTCACATGAGATGCATATATTATGGCCCTCTTCATCTTATTATTACATACCCTGATAAAGAGTTAAAGACTAAAGCATCCAGTCTCTTATTACTTCATAATGTTGGCGAGACCAGGGCTAATTTTCCACACTATTAAAAAAAGGTCAAATATAAACCAACAAACAAACCATTGTTTAGGCTGTGAGATTAATGAACTATAATAAATGTATACCATGTAAAACACACGTGGCAATTTACCAATATAAAACAACATTGCTAGAGAAAATAGTTTGTGTATGTTGTATATTTTAAATGCTGTTTTTCAGTGAGCAGCTATTTTCTTGCATTAGTGTTGTTATTGTTAACTAAACTAAAAGTATTAAAAAAATTATTTAAATAAAAGTGAAATTAAATTCTTGTAAGTCCTAAATAGTAATGAACTCTTAGAAATGTTACTCCGGTAAACCACGCTGAAACTGAAAACGGTTCTAACTTGAATAGCTACAACATGACTAAACTGAAAGCGAATTAATACAAAAATATATAATGTAAATTAAAGCTATGTGTGTATGTTTGTGTGTGTGTGTGGGGGGTGGGGGGTATATCTATATAATAATATCCTATGATTTACACGTGTGGTCGATTTGCATACGCATCCTCTGCCTCTGGCTGAATTCTTTTTTTCGCGTCCGGGGGGGCTAAATAAAACATCGCCGCAAAAACAAACAAAAAAAGAGAACAGCAGACCGAAGTCCTGATCTGGATCATAATGATTCGTGTACCAGCAATCCATTGAGCAATTCAAACAGTGAATCATTTTGCGACGCAATGGTTAGACTGATTCGCAGGGAGTTTCAAAAGCTGCCCGTTGCTAGCTTAAAATTTATTTTTTTTGCTCACTTTCTTTCGCTGTATAAGCTGTTATTCTTGTTTGAATAAACCGTTGAAATTAATTAATGCGGCGCTAATGTTTTTTACATTACTTGTGATCACGTTAAATAGCCTACAATTTCGTGACATGACACACATTATCTGGTACTTGTTTAAAAAGACTGGTTTATGATGTGCTTTGTTAACAGATTACACTAACATTAGGTTAATTTAAAGCCTTTCTCTGAAAAAAAAAGTTTTCAAAATCATATACTAAAAATATACTAAAATAACGCTACCTTTACAGTGACACCTGCAGTAAAGATGACTTCAGGTAGAGTTATCAGTGAGGCCAGGAGGGGGCGCTCAGCCTGTGGTCTATGTGGTTCCTAATGCCCCCAGTGGTGATGGAGACTATACTGTAAAAAAGCCACCGCACTTCAAATGAGACATTAAAACAAGCTCCTGGTAGTGATTGAGAGGAGTTCCCTACTCTCTGTAAATCACTTTGAATGGAAATTCCAGGAAATGTGCTATAGAAATGTAAGGAATTTTGATTTGGGGGGGGATGGTCATCTATTTCCTCTTCCAGTTTAATATTCCACAGTTTACACCGAGGGCCACTTAACTGATCACCTTATGTAATATCTCCAAGCGGTTTTATAAGGGAGGGGGTATCTGAAGGATATGAGAAGGAGTAAATATTGAACAAAGTAACTGTGTGGTCTCATAAAGTGGTTGGGAATAGAGGTGCAAAATGCCAGGTTAGGGGTCGTCACAGAAACCCTCTATACACAGGGTGGGGCCCTTTGTGCCAAGAACGGTGGAGTGGAGGAGAGGCTGAATGGAGGATTAATCCCACACCAGTGCATCTCAATGCTCCATCCCCGCCAAGAGCCAAGAGCTCATTCCCATGTGCTGGTCTTTATTTCATCCATTCAGGAGTCAATGGGTCTGCTACACCCCCACCCTTCCACTCACACACACACTCCTGAACACTGGAAAAACATGGCAGTCCATATAAGTGAACATATGGAAACATAAGTCTGTTTACAATTCATTATAATAACTGATCAATTAGTTTTATCATGCTTTATCAATCCTATAGTGAGCTCCTAGTAAAATGGTAACACAGTGTAAATTCATTCACGTTCAATCTTTATCATTTCTCACTCTTAAAAACACATGAATTCCTAAACTTGCACCCTCAGTAACATCCCTTACCTCCTACATCCAAACACACACATCCATGCAGGCTTAAATACACATTCATTCATGTTCACATACCCACTTATTCATTGGCACACTTGTTTAAAACAATGAGGAGCTCTTGTAATGTGTGTGTGTGTGTGTGAGAGAGAGAGAGAGAGAGAGAGATGCTGGCTGGTTCTTCTTTAACACATTTAAATCTACCCCCACTTCACTTTCATAGAGAGCCACAACACCCTCTCACTTCACTCACATTGAAGTACATTCACTCACATTTTCTCTTTCATCAGCACTTGATGCAATTCATATCCTCTTTGGCAAGAGTGACACACAGGAAACTCTGATGGAAGGTCTGGTCACTCTTGTGAACTTGGAGCAGCAGATGTCTTTGACATTTTCCTGACTTGTCTGCATATTTTATGGTAGCCTAATGCTAATGAGCAAATGAACTAAACTTTAAAAATGTAAACATTTCCAGACTTTGCTATAGTGAAATAGTTATGTCAGAAATAATAGAAATATTTTATTTTATTTCCCCTCTCGCTTTTTTCTTTCTGTCAGTGCTCTTCCCAGTGGATAATTGATGTTGAAAATATATCAAATTAACATCAAACATTGACGTTAAAAAAAACAGGTCAAATATGCAAATCAAACTAACTTCAAAAACTTAACATTGATTTGATGTAAATTGAACGTCAAATATATCGGCCTACTTATACATAAACCAATTTCAGTGTGGGATTAACTTCCTGTTTTCCCCCAATTTTAGTCAAAACTGATCAAGTCTTGACTAATATTTGGCGTCCGTGGGTCGGCATGATGACCGTGTGGAGATGATGAGTTAATGTAAGTCCCCAGCAGAGGGCAGTAACTCTGTTGTGCTTGTGGACAGTCACCGACTCACCGCTGTGTACAGTATGTGAGTTATAAAGGGCATTTCTCTCATTTTTTCATTCATGCTCATACCTTGAAGATTTTGTTTTGTAAGTTGTTTTATTACATTTATCACTTATATCTGTGTAGTTGGCAAGATATAAGCCATCTCAGCCATTGAAGTATGATGCTAGCAACGTGCCAGGTCATGGGTTTGCATCGAATGGCTTGGATTAAAATTGTCTATCAAATGTAAAAATACTTTCAGAAAACTTCATCTTCTGCTACACTTCATCTACATCTATTTTAAACAGCATTAATCACATTTTTGATTGGAATTATTCCAATTTTAAAATGTGTTTGAAAGTGTTTTTTGCTCACCAACACTGCATTTATTTGATCAAAAATACAGCAATACTGTGAAAAATATAACAATTTAAAATAAGTGTTTTCAATTTGAATACATTTTAAAATGCAATTTATTCCCATAATGATGTCAAGACTGACTTTTTCAGCATATTACTACGCTTTAGTCTATCAGTGTCCATGATCCACCGCAGATAAAAAATTCGTCGAAGTTTCAGTATCCTTTTATTATCAGTGTTGAAAACAGCTGCTTAATATTTTTTGATGGAAACTGTGATACATTTTTTTTCAAGATTCTTTGATGAGTAAAAAGTTCCAATAACAGCCACTTATAAAAAAAAAAAAAAAAAAAGATATATATGTATCTGATGTCTAACTTGAACTTACCTGTTGCTGCAACTTTATGCCATACTTGGCTGCATGAATTAAAAATTATTTCTGTTTATGCAGATTAGTTTCTTAATAAAGTACTAAAACAATGTACTACTCATCTCACCAAGAGGTCGAAAAAAGTGAACTGTGGTCCTATAAAATCTGTTGGTAATGATATCTTAATATGAATGAGTCTTGTAAACCATTTTAATGCATGAACAAACAAATAGTTTTCAGTAGTGTAGATTGTAGATATAATGAACTAAACAAAGACGTTTGAACTGTATAATGTATGTACCCAGAAGCATATGTCGTACAGTTTACGTGCACATATCTGATTGTGTGTGTGAGAGTGCATGAATTTGCGTGTGTGTCCAAGCAAGTGTCCGCTGCAGCTGTGCAGAGCTGTGATCTGAGGCCGACTTTGGCTTGCTGTGAAAATATTATTGCAAGTGTTTATTATTACAGCACTGAGAGACAGTGGGAGTGTTGTGTGCCGTGCGGGCCAGCTAAAAGGTTGGTGTAGACCAGGAGTGTGTGAGAGGAAGGAGGGTTTTTTTTACGCTCATTCCTTGTGTTCCCACCGACCGGCCACCAGCGAGGCACGGTGCATTGTGGGTAGTGGGGAGGCCTATTGGAGTTGATTAGTTCCGGCTGAGTCTCAGATAGAGTTCTGACAGGCCGGAGAAACAGGCTCACAGCGTGAACGGCCCCCTCCTCACGCACCCCCTTGCCCTCTCCAGCAGACAATAGAAGCAGCATGACAAGAGCTTTTTAAAACACTCCATACACTCCACTCTTCTGTCTGTCACACAAATGTGGGCACACACACTCCCTATAACTATGTCATATTATGTACAATAGAGCTAGCTTGACAAGAGCTTTGTAAAGTGTTCTGATGGTGAGCATCACTATTAAAATTGCACGTACTTAGGGTGAGCAACAAATCCATAACTCGTTTCAACAAACCCATAACTCAAAGTATTCAGGCTGGGAACTCATCCTGTGCTATTTGCGTTACAGACATGAATGATACCTCAAATACATTTTTTGAGAAAAGGTGTGCTATTACTTTTGTAAGTCATCAGAATTAAGATTATGCCCGGCGAACGATAAAACTGCTGAAAAAAATCTGAACATTGAATGAGGGACCCAAGTCAAAAATAAGGACAACAGTATCATATAAACCTGGTAACTAACTAGCAATATGTTAACTAACTAACTAACTAGCAACTAACTGGTAACCACTTAGAACACCCTAGTTACCACATAGCAATGTGCTAAAACTCTTCATAACATCCTAGCAACTTTTGTGATTTGTCTTTTTTTTAATCAGAAAATGTTCAAATCTAGTTTTTTATCAATGTACATGAATTTGGAACTTTTGAAAAGTTTTTAAGTTTATGATTGTTTTCCATCTTTTCCTCTGAGAAAATACTATTTCAGTTCTTCTACTTTTAGATCAAATTCATGTTTAATTCTTTATGTTTCTTGCCATTTCTTTGTGAAATTTACTAGCAATTTCTAAGTGATAATTGTTTTTTAAAAATCCTTCAATTTTTCCCCCTTTCAGCTCTTTTGAGACCAGTTAACTTATTTATTGTCGTATTTTATGTTATTTATTGTCAGGGCATAAATACCAAATTGGGTTTATGGGGTATTATTTACCCCCCCCCCTCTACCTTTTTTTCAGACCATCCGCCCTAACATGATCTGTTTTTCCCCCCCAGTGTACAGAAAGATTAAAGCATAAATAGTCTAATTATTCAAAGTCAAAGTATAAACTGTACTGTAAATGAAATTGTTCCATTAAAATAAAAATTATTGATAAATAAAATAAATAATTGTGTCTGTTTGTTTTGCCGTTTTTCTCTGCAGTATCCATCGATGTGCCCTTCCAGTTCATTTCACTCATACCAGTAACCTCAAAGGCCATCCTAGCAATGGCCTAGCAACCACAGAGAACACAGCAAGCAACTTTGAGGTGAGTCGCTGACATTTCCATCAGAAAAACCTAGTTTAGATTGTGAAATTGTCTAATTGTAAACAGAGCTTCATCAAATCCACCACTCAAACCTGCAGCTTCAAGTGCTTCCTGTGACACACCGACACTGGCTTCCTTGAGCACTTGATGCACAAGCACACAGTTTAGGAGGGATACGTGTAATCCTCAGCGCTGTTTATACAGCCAGTTACTGCAAACCACTATATAGAGCAAACTCAACACAACACTCCAAACCTCCTCTGAGAAATAACATCCCCTCACAAACAGCAACACGTCGAAACCGCACAATGTAGCTAACCAGCTCTAAACCACACCGCTTAGTTCAACATCCCACCATGGTGCACTCCAGGGGCAAACTACATCAACACCTCCCTGCCCCATTTTTCCTCACCTCTCTTATTTTATCTTACCTCTCTGTGCTCTCTTATTGCCCTCTCCCTGCATTCTTCTCTCTTTTCTCTCTCTCCACACATAATTGATTAAGGGCCGCTTCCATAAATCAATTTGGTATGGGCATCAGTCAGTAATGAATGGGGGAAGCCCCCCTCCAAGTGTCCAGTATTAATCTAGCACAGCAGGCTCTTCCACTCAGAACTCTCTGTCTTTCTCTCTTTTTCTCCATTTCTTTTTTCCTTTCACAAACACGCACACACTCACATACACAAACTGGACACAACTGCCAAAAACACACTCTATAAGCTCAGAGGGGAGCTGCTTCTCATCCTGGATGAAAGAGAAAGAGAGGGACGACTGGAAAGGGAGGAAAAATGAACGGACAGGCATATGAAAGAGAGAACTTGCGGTAAAACCCAGTGATGGCAGAGCAGAAAAGGAGTGATGGCAGGAGTATATACTCACACACATACTCACACTCATTGATCCCTCACAACCAGTCTCTGAACAACGTTCCAAAGAAAACTGAAACTTGTTTTCTTAAATATGTAACTTATGTTTAATAATGTTAGTGCTGGAGACTGTGGCTGATTTTACTTTATACTTTATACTACGTATGTAAGAAGTATGTATACACACACACACACACACAATACCAACACACACACACACACATTCCCTAAAATGCCAAGACATTTATCATACTTGTAAGTAAAGAACTATAATCATTACAAAACATTTCTGTTTCTGACTCAAATGTTGTTCTTTTGAACTTTCTACTCACCAAAGAAAATCCTGAAAAGAAGGTATCACGGTTTTACCCATAATATTAAGACAGCTTTCCGTTTTCCACCATTTTGTCTACTAATCACAGGAACTTTTCTAAGCAGCCACCCCTCAGCATCCCCCATCAGAATGCACGGTGACGCGATCATGTGACCAGAAGACCTGGGGTAAGATGCTGAAAATTCGTTTGCATCACAGGAAGAAACTTAAATTTTTTAATATTCTTGAAAAACAACCAAGAGTTTCTTTTACATTAGAATAAATTTTTCACATTTGACGCCTTATTAGGTGTTAAAAACATTTAACAACCACACCGCCTCCCACCCTTTTTTAAATGGTAGTGTATACAATATTACCATCAAAATGCTTGAAGGATTTAAAAAAAATATTTTGTGAAAGACGTCTAAAGGTTTTTTCCTCTTCACGGGATGTTCACGCCCACTTACCCACCCCTTTGAATGCACCTACCTCACCCTCCTGTCCGATCCCAACACTGTACAGTTTCTTTGTTGAACACAAAGAAGTAATTGCCCAGAATTTGAAGAACCCAAAACCAGTTGTTGGACCCCAATTGATTACATGGGCACCACGAAATACTATGGAAGTCAATGGGGACTGTTTGATTACCAGCGTTCTTCAAAATAACTTATTTTTTGTTCAACATAAGAACAGCTCTATTAATCCCGGTTTGGAACGAAAGGGTTGAGTAAAGATGACACAAAACTGTCATTGTTGCCGGGTGAATTACTTTAAAGGTACAACTTGTGACAAACTGGAGCTTTCAGTGTCACATTCCTTGCCATTTTAAAACTATTGAAAAAGCCAAACTCTTACTCGTCTTTTGCGCAAGGGACTGCGGGCAATTTTTGGCAGAAAGAAGCATGCTATAGATGCATATACCAGGAAAAAAAACAGATGTACCAGAAAACTTTTTACAGTCCAGGGATCTACAGCATACAAATAACATAATGTGGCATTTGTGATTACCAATAATGCACTGCAGCATGAACAGTTTTGATATTTCTATCCTGTTGAGTTAACTATTACTAGTAATATTGCTCACAGTAAACAAATTACTTCAGTTAATATGATTAGACATTTCAGTAACATTTGAAATGCACTAAAAATAATATTGCATGCTATTTAAAATTGGTACACATACTTTCCTCCATCTTCTTTAAACATTAGCACAGTTCTCCCTTCATCACAATTTTAGTTTTTCTTCTCTGCTGTTTCTTGCCTTTCACTACTTCTGTTCTCCCTCCCCCCACCTCCCGACCTTCTCAGCTGCAGAGTGTTAGTGCTGATGATAGCGTAAGCCATATAGCCTTTAAAAACAGTTTGTCTTAATGAGCTCCGAGGAGGCGGGTCACAGCTGAAGCCAATTGCGAGCCCTTCCTGTCCACATGGCTGCAGGCTCTGAGGTCACAAGGGGTCACGCTGGCCCCATCGCACCAGTGGACTCCGGCCCAACGGCCTAATCTACAGACACATACTTACACTCATGGGGACACATCTGGTTCTGATGCAACTCTGCAGTCGGCTCGCAGGGTTTAGGGGAGAGAGGGAAAGGGTCGCATACCTCTCAGTGTCAAAGTCAGGGCCGATGGTGGCATGTGCTTGCAGGGAATTCCTTGATCTTTCTCCTCTTCCTCGCCGAGAGCAGGTGAGATCTGGATAAATCGACGTGGCAGCACTTTGAAGGCATTGCCAGTAAAACGCGCAACTATTAACGATCGTAACTAACAAGCTGCAGGCCTCGCTGATGCACATTCTCATGCTCGTTTAACGCCCATCTATTGCCATGTGTGCGTGCTCTTACATGGATGCCTGAAGCTAATACTTCACAGACCAAAGCACTATTTCTTACCCCCTCACAGATCTGAAGATCAAACAATAATGTACCTGCACACATGCGGGAAACATATGCGGGTTTGTCAAAGATCAGACATGCATATACATGCACAACGTGATCGATTTATGCGATTATGCATTCATATGCATGCACGGACATCAGGGTTGTGTGCTGTTCAGAAATTGCCTGAGCAGCCTTTTAACTCAACCTTTCTCTTCACGCCTCCACCTCCTGCATCACATCTCCCCTTTCAGTGGTGGCTTGGCAAAGCTTTGTTTGCCGTTTCCCGCGTAAGTTGGATCATGTGATTGGTACTTTGTAGGCTTCCGACCCGACCCCCAAATCGCATAAATGCACCTCTAGACCTCTTTATTAACTACTCTACCACTCATATCTCTCGCTCTTCCGATCGTATACCTTGCTGGCTTTCTTTTCCTAGATCAATCATTTTAATGGAATACACTTATTTAAATTTAATTTGATCTCGCCTCCATGAATTTTCTGTGCTGATTAGGGAACAGCAACCAGTCCTTACTGTTTACCCTAGACCTCGAAGTGAAGTATATAATCTGTCCCTCACAGTGCCCGTGATGTTACCAATGATGTTCGACTAACAGGGGGCCTACACCATTGCCCACTCTGGACACCTGGGTCAGCATACATCAGATACGTGCCCACTCTTTCTCTATCTCCCCCCAAATAACCACCCGTGGGGCGAGCAGCACTCGATGTGTTGTAAGAACGTACTGTGATGCTTAAACAAACAGAGTAATATTTTGATAATACCACAGAGTCACAGCTCTTAGATTTTTAGGGAAATCAGCCTACAAATGGCTTACTTATAACTTGATTAGAGAAAGTATTTAACAGAAAAAAACACTTTAGCTTTAAATGCAGCTGATGCAATACTACACTTTTATTGGTCGCTGAAAGCATATTCAGCCAAAAAATTTAATAAACAAACATGCAAGGGAATGTCAGGAACTTGTGCGGAATTGTGCGGAAATCTGTGGAAAACTAGTCATAGTTAAAACGAACTTCATTTAACTGTGTAGATTCACTGAAACTGGTTCAGTCAAGGTTAAAAAGACATTGGTCACATTAATCATCAACCACACTCACATTTACACATCTGAGTTACTACTAATGCAGGCACATGCACACCTCTGCAAGAACTTGCATGTCTTATTCTTTATTGTTTGTACTTCCAGATGCTCCATACACCTGAGCCTATAAAACAGAGTGCGTTATGCCAGTAGTTTCTGTTCCAGTTCTCCACACACACACAAACAAGTACACACATGGCGCCATAATTGGCTCCCACTCCCTTACCGGCTATGACTCTGTACCCCTAACCCCCACCCCACCCTTAACAGGCCCATAAAAGCACATCTGGAAAGGCACTCTACTCCTTTTCCCCTCTCTCCAACTCTCTCTTTTGCTCCCTCATGCAGCCAACAAGACGAGCACCACAGAAAGAGCCTCTCACAAGCAGCTACAAACAGCACTGTCAGCCTAAGTGAGACATCCTAATGAGCCATCACCACAGAGAAACAGGCGAACGACGGGCTATGGGAAAAACATACGCATGCAGATAGTGTTAGCCACATACTGTTATTCATACTGTGTAGCTGAAATAAAGTGCTTTGATGGTATAGCTAAAGGACTAGTAAGTCTGTTATTGGACATGGCTATATTTCCTAATACAGTTTTTGACCATTTTTATATAAATATGTGACCCTGGACCCAAAAAAAAAAACGGTCTTAAGAAGCACGAGTATAGCAATAGCCAAAAATACATTGTATGGGTCAAAATTATCGATTTTTCTATTATGCCAAAAATCATTAGGATATTAAGTAAAGATCATGTTTCATGAAGATATTTAGTAAATTTCCTACCGTGAATATATTAAAACTTACTTTGATTAGTAATATGCATTTCTAAGGGCTTCATTTGGACAACTTTAAAGGCAATTTTCTCAATATTTAGATTTTTTGCATCCTTAGATTTTCAAATACTTGTATCTCGGCCAAATATTGTCCTATCCTAACAAACCTTACATTAATGGAATGCGTATTTATTCAGATGTATGTAAAATCTAAATCGAAAAAATTTTACCCTTATGAGTGTGTTGTGGCCTGGTCACCTAACAGATACAGTATGTTCGGTCTAGATACAGTTCCTTTCAAAATTTTGGGGTGGTAAAATTTTCTCTTTGAAAAGAATCTTCTTTTGGTCATCATGATTTGCATGATTATGTGATGGTAAAACAAATAAGTAATATTGTGAAATGTATTACACTTTGAAACAACTATTCTCATTTTCAATATATTTTAAAATGTAATTTATTCTGTTGATGCAAAGCTGTGAATTTTCATCATTATTACGCCAGTCTTCAGTGTCACATGATCCTCAGAAATCATTCTAATATGCTTATTTGATGATCAAGAAACATTTCTTATTATTATCAATGTTGAAAACAGTTGTGCTGCTTAATATTTTGCAGAAAATGCAATATTCGAAACATTAATATTTTCAGGGTTCTTTAATTAATAGAAAGTTCAAAAGATCAGCATTTTTTTGAATTAGAACTTAATAAATGTCTTTTGATTAATTGATCATTATAATGCATCCTTGCTGAATTAAAATATAAATTTCTATAAAAATTAATGGACCCCGCACTTTGAAGGGTATTTATATTTATGTTCCCGTGCGTCTACAGTTAGGGTCTGTTTATCAAAGAACCCAAGATGCCTTTTCCAATATGAACGATTTTGTTTCTTACAGAATTGCAATATTCAGGTTCAATTTCAAAACATGGCATGTATGTCCTCATACCATCTCTGACAACACATATGTACTTCGAAAAATATGTGTGTTTCTGGACTCTGCGTTCTGGTACTAGTTTATCTACTCGTGGGAAATCGGAAACATACCGCTGGGCTCAATCATCCTCACCTCAGCAAATGAAGGCTGTTTTACTTCATATCGGAGTATTACGCAATTCGGGTGTGTTGAACACAAAGCTTGACTGATATCCGGCCTGGGAAAACTTATAGTTGACATGTTAAATGAGAAGCCTCTGTGGCAGAGTAATGGTTGGTTGGGTTATGGGGTACGGCAGCAGAAGGAGGCATCGGTTTAGAGGAAAGGAAGGAGTGACTTGCTATGTTAATTCATTGAGATATCTCTCAACCGATCAGCTGACACGTATGAATCAGTCTGGCTACGATCATTCGCTTTTGTTTTTCCAAGGATGCGGCAAAAACGACCCAGGAAGAAAATAAAAACAAGCCACAAGGAATTCCTGGTGGGTTCTCTACTCCTGTTAGTTGAGGGGGGGGGGGGGGGGGGTGAAGGGGAGTAGGAAAATAGACTCCAGCTTTTTTTTAATTCTCATTTTTAATGAAGTCTTGAGAAATGGGAGGCATTGCAGCACGGGTTGAGTTTCACTTTTGGGCCCAAGCCTCTTAAGCAGGAACATATGCGGCTCCTGGGCCCGAGGGCTCAGGTTACCAGGGGGGCACTAAAATGTTGAGCGAGAGAAAGAGAGAGACCGGGTAATACAGAGGGAGACAAAGCGAAGACGATTAAGAAAGCATGTCGTGTGTATTTGTGGTTAAAAACGTGAAAAGCAGAGAGAGAGAGAGACGAGAGAATCTGCAGAGAGGGAGAGGAAAACGGGTGGTAGTTCTCGGTAGGAATAGGTTCTGACCATGCCAGTATTGGAACAGCCAGGCCGCTGCTCACGGGATTTTCTCTGGGTTTTGTTTGGGTTTTTTGTCAGGTTGGGGGGGGAGGAAGAAAGGGGAGATTGGGGGCCGCTATTAACGAGCACCGTCGTTTTTCTAATTTGAGCTTTGGGGAATATTTTCGTAAGGAATGTCGACCCTCCCTGAAGAGCTCCCAGGAGCGGGAGTGTGGTCGTGAGGTGGTGTGTGTCTGGTGGAAGGATGAGGGGGAAAAAAAGAGTGAGGAGGGGTGTATGAATATGCTTGCAAATGTGTACTTGTTGTGTTTGATGTTAAATACGGTAGATATTTTTATAATAATTACATATTAGATCTTAATATTGCATATTGAGTAGGTATTACTTGTTCATTTATTTATCTATATATAATATATTATATTATATATATATATTTTTTGATTTTTTTTTTTTTTTATTTGCTATCTAATTTATCAGATACATACCTATACATTTTTACACACACCCAACACACACAATATTTATAATTTATTGTTTAACAAAGTATTTATTAATTTATCTTGCATCATAATTGATAGTATCAGATAGTAACTATTACCTATAATCCTATCTATCTTTATCTATCGATATGTCTATATCCTATATATTTTTAAATAAATATTTTCTCGTAATGTGATTACTGTTTTGCAGTGTGCTTTTAACTAAATTCAGTCTTGTACAGCACCAAACTTACTGAGGACACATGAAGCTTAGTCATACTTTCAAGAGGATGACACACACTCTCCTCCATCTCATTTATACTTCGGATGTAAAACACACTCTCTCCCCCGTCACACACGCACATATTGTTAGTTCATTAGGTTTGAATGGTTTAAGTCTCTCCTTGTGTTCTCGGAGTCGAGGAGGAAAGGAAAATTTTCTTTTCTCTTTTCTTCCTTTTCCAAACCTTCTTTTCTTCTCATTTTCTCCTTGTGCTGTTTCTTTTCAGCGAGTCTGCTGCTCTTGTCTTGGCTTTGATCCCCCCCACCCCCCATTTGTGGGCCTCTACTGAGCCAGTGGAGCGGTTTCCTGAGTCTGCCTAGATTATGGAGTGTGTGTGTGTGTGTGTGTGTGTGTGTGTGCGCACTTTAGAGTGTATGAAAAAAAAAGAGTGGGAGAGAATGAGAGAGAGTTTGAGTCAGTGTGTGTGTGTGTGAGTGTGGTTCTCTTTTGGCTTGCCGAGAACGCACATATTTTTCGTCGAGGGTTTTTTCATCTTCAAAGTCACTTATCACAAAGTGCTGTGTTTGCCTTGTCGCTCGCCATTTCGAAACATTCGCAATCACAGGGTTGTTGTGGACATGACGGCAATCTTGCTTCCACAGTACAAAAGCAACAAGACCGACGCGCATACGCATGCGTACACACATAAACCAACACACGCTCACAGAAGGCCAGTTTGGAAGATGAGGTGTTTGAGTAAACAGTGTTAGTCCATAAAGTTGTTGCTTTGTGTTTATGGATACACGTTCCATCCAAATAAATCCAGAGCGCCTATCAGATGCAAAACCCGTAATCAGATTCTGGAATAAATTGCAAACTGCTAAAAATAACTTTTCTTATTGGAGCCATGTGTGGATTTGATGGGGGGGGGGTGTTGCCGTGGTGGGTCGTAGTGAGTTGTAGTGTGAATCAATCCAGTGGAAAAAAAACAATTTGTCTTTTCTGAGATAATATGGCCACGTGAGCCATGACTGTGGAGTGTTTATTTATTCTCACAACTTAGTGTGTGTATGTTAATACACAAACACACTCCGAACACATGATTATACAAACACAGGCATGTCGTGTAACGGCCCTTTTTTACCTACATGTACACTCTTTAACCGTGATTAAAATGTCCTGTTGCTTTGCAATCACACTTATACGTTATAGAATATATTAAGTATAGGGGATAACAGTCAAATGGCCATTATCACAAAATAAAGGAGCAGGGTTATATTTTACAATAAAGCTTGTACATTAACTGCTTATTTAATGGCTGGTTACCAAATAAATAGAAACATGGGCATAAAATATTGATTTAATTTGAAATTATATATAGTGCATATAGAGTGCAAAAAAGGTGTTCATTTTGTCCATAGATAAACTTATATAGCTAGATATATTTCAACTTATTTTTTAAATACTCATATTTATCAGTAGTATTTAAAAACTACATTACCTATAATTTTGCTAAAAAGAGTAAGAAAATGTAATTTCTTTGCTTGTCATTTCTTTGTAATTATTTGTGAAATTTACTAACAATTTATGAGTGAAAATAAAATCATACGCCAATTTTTTTAGTGTATAATCAACATCTTTAAATTTTAGATTATGTTTTGGCTTTAAATGAAAGTTTGTGATGTTGTGATTTACCTTGTATCTGGTTAGTTTAGTTAATCTCTTAGAAGTCTTTCATGAATACTTCTTAAAAATTCCTATGTGTAAAATAAATCAGAAAACACATCTGAAAAAAAACAAGACATTGAAAAAAATGGATGGGCACTATTGCACTCTTTAGTGCTGAATGCTGCAACTGACCAATCAGAGTCAAGTATTCCAGCGTAATAATTAAAATGCACAAAAACATGAGAACAGTAACACAACCCCATAAAAATGTTTGTTATAAAGCATTTTTACAACTATAGTTATAATCAAACTACATTTTGTCTGATTAACTTACATCCAAGCTGCAGTCTCTTTATGACAGGCTAAGCAAAAAACGTACTGGCAAGATTTTAGTTGGTTTGAAGCATTTCATGACATTTAAAATAGAGAAGTTGTTGCTTTACTGTGACTGAGAAAAGCTATTACGGTGTGTGTGTGTGTGTGTGTGTGTGTGCCTTTACAAGCCTGTAAGGAGGTAAACTGTGTTCCAGGTGTTTCTGATTAGGACCCCTATCAGAAAAAGCAGGAGGGGGGGGGGAGTAATGGTGCAAAGGAGTACAAAAGCTCCTTTAACTCTGTAGCCAGAGTCAAACTCAGCCGGCTCCCCTGATAGGCTCATAAATACCTCCTCCAAACTCTCATCCCTTATCATACTGTTATTTCTACACTGATTGCAGTGGTTACATGGAAAAGGCCTGATATGTGTCACACTGTGACAGCGCTGACACATATCCTCAACAGAGTGTGTGCGTGTTTAGGAGAGGATTTGATGAACCACAGTGTGTGTGAGGAACATGATGGTTGAGTTACAGAGTTCTGGGTCATTTGTGTAATTTTTTTAATGTTCTGCTCGGTAACACTTGTATCTTAATTAAGAGACAAATTTGGAAAAATATACATAAATATACACTGTGACATACAAAAAATGACAAATTGCTCACTATTAAATGATATGTGTGGCATCTGAGTTTGTTTAATTTATGTGTAAGCATTGTGCACCTGCTGAACTGATTAATTTGAGCTGTATTTGAATTGAGATAAAACCTTTCATTTTAATTGAATTCAAATACAAGTGGACTGTGTAATTTTGTATTAAAGAATTACCAAGAATATGTTGCCATACACTAAGAAAAAGAGTCTGTAGAAAAACAAAATTTTTTTTGCCGTCACCAACACAACATAAAACAATGCATAATTCAAAATATGGGAAAATCACCTGTGAAAAATCAATATATAAAATTCCTTCATATTAACACGATACATTGGACCTAATTTTATAGACTTATTGTTTTTTTTGTGGAAAATATATGAGGTTCTCCCAGAAACATAATACAATTATTTATTATACATTTACTTAATAAATTACCTTTCATTTTATTGGCTATGTTGAAACAACACCTCATTTTCCAACTCTATATTTTACCCTCAATTAAAGTAATTTTTGACACATTTAAGTATCATTTTGTATATTAAAATGTTATTTTCTTTTAAGTCATATCATGTCATATCATGTGTGACAGCTAATTTCATTAAATTAATTTCTGTGTGGAGCAGGGTTGAATTTAATGATCAAATTTGAATTTAATGATGTAGAAATTAAAGTATACATTTGTACATTAAAATTTTTATTTTCATTTAAGTAACTGATTAAAGTCATGTATGACACTTGTATGCTTGTGTGCATTTGGTATTGGGCTCTGTTGTACTAAAATAGGTAGCGTGTGAGTGTGTGTTTGTTTGTCTTTATGAGGTTCTGTGTGGTTTTGGGAAGCAGCATTGATTTGTGACACTGAGTTGGAGTTGGGCAGAACCAGAGCGTGTGTGAAGCCTGTTGTTGGACAGCGCATTGTAACTCTGTCTGCTTATTTGATAAGAACTCGTCCGTCTGGAAGGAAAATAAACAGTTGAGCGGTCTGTTGCTCAGCCTTCAGAAAGGAGCTGTTACTAGAGCACAACACAATATTTACATCACTGTTTACATCATATTACACACCCCTCTCTCTTTCTCTCACTTCCTTTCTGTCCCTCTGATCTCTCTCTCTCTTTCGCTCTCTTTCTGTTTTCTGTCTCTAACAGTGGCCAGAATGAAGAAGAACTGTATTATCTAACTGTGGCCTTTTGTAAAGTCAACATAAAATCAACAAGATGTGTTGCAAATGCTGTTTCATATGGAATTTAACTTCTGTTTATGCAGCCCATGCAGGGTAGTCCAATTCATGAACGAATGATGCATATGAGTCAGTTCTATTTAGTGAATCAAACATTTTGTTTGTTTAGAATTGTTGCATAGTTTTAGGATTGTATTTATGCCCCCTCTTCTGTGTAAACAGCTTTTGCAAGAATTATTCTAAATGTGTTTATTATTGATTATCTATCTCATAATTTGACAATAGAATTGTATTTCATTTGTCCAAATATTTATTCCATAAAAATACAAAACTAATCATTAATGGAACCGTTAAGGAACTTAAAACAATAAATTACTCATGATTCCCATTACTAATACTAGGTATTAAAAAAGACTAACTGATAAGAGCAGATTTGTTCAGATCTCGCTGCTAATGCTGCTATTTGACACTACACAGTAATTGGCAGTATAAAAAAATATGTGTATGTTATTGTAAGAGCTTTACTAAGGAAAAAATCCACAAAATTACCATTGTAAATGTAAACATAATCAGTGAGAATGATAGCAAACAAAGATATTGTCATTATCTATGATATGGTCTAAAAGGGCTGTGTGGATAGCAAAACAAAATTGGTACTAAGATTGAGCCCTGTGGGACCCCACAAGTTAAGAGAATTGATGAGAAACAAATAATTCCAGTGACAATGTAATCAGTCAAAATGTTTGTCTAGGAAGTGTTTCAGGCTATTCTGCCAGTCTCTAATAGTCTCTGTATGTTAATGTAACGCTTTTAGTGTGTGTGTGTGTGTGTGTGTGTGTGTGTGTGTGTGTGCAAGGCAAAAAAAGAGTGAAAGTCATAAAGAGGGAATATAAGAGAAATGGGATTTAGTTTCCATGTGTTTATTTATGATGGTGACTTTGTGCTGGTCTGTGTAACCCTCCCTCTGGCTATGAGTGACAGATAGAGATCAGAGGGGCTCTTATCAGTCAAGATGCTCTGGAATGGTCAGACTGTTCTACAATGCAGGGCCTCGGGAAGTCGTGCCGAGATGTTATTATGATGGCATTTCACTGAGTTCCGTGCCAAGACTTAAATATCTCAACACAAAGGAACATTCACAATTCATACATATTCAAAACAGACTCTAAATATGCAGATTACCTACAAACTGTAACTCCATACCTGAAAAACAACATTGAAACACTCACTTGTGTATATTCCATTACAAGCTAAAGCATCGCGCATACATTTGTAAAATAAACAGTCTGCGAGCTCCCTGGGTGCATATGGCCAGCACTTAGATTGAATGCTTTGTCAAGAAGGTAATTTTGCTTGCGTGTGAGGCTCTGAGAGAAGTAATTTTCCGAGCTTGTTATTTGTAGCGGGTGAGATCATGCTTCATTGCTGACACTGAACATAAAGAGGCATTGAGTAAAAAAGAAACCTAGTCCAAGAGTAGAGGTAAAACACACACGTACGAAGAGAGGTAGATTTACAGAGGTCTGCGCACACACTCGCTCAGGTACACAACCATACACACAGACACAAGGCTACATTATTCACTGAGGAGGACACACATACTGGGAGTGGACCTTCAGTGTGGTGGACAACCAAAGGACCGTGGGGACTATCGTTTTCCTCGTTAATTATGACCGTCTGGCAAGCCCAGGGTCCAGGAAGTGTGAAGGGGGGAGGAATGGAGAAAGAGTGAGGGTAAGACAGGGAGGGGCGGCACAGGAGAGACAGGAATCAAGATAGAGAGCTCTGTGTAGGAGGGCAGGGAATGTGGATGATAAAACCAGGTGCGTCCATGGAAAAGGGTAGAAGACACCTTAAATCTCCAGCATATGTCATCTTTACTCCCCTCTAATACCTTCTGCAGTCCACCTTAAATCTTCTAGACTGCAACCTCCCCAGACATCCAACCTGGAAACCAGACTTCTTCCATCACAGGATAAACATTATTCTTCTATTACAGCCCCTCCACACTGAACACCATTCTTTATTGTTCAAAGATGGTCAAAGATATATTTCTTCTTTATTGACCAGCAATATTGAATATAATGTTGAATGAGGGATAGTTCACCTAAAAATGAAAAAAATGCCTCGACTCATTTGCAGCACCGCTCAGTTGTTCCAAAATGGTATGATCTTCTGTGAAGCACAACAGAAGATATTTTGGAGAATGTTTCTGTTTTTTTCTAATGAAAGTCAACAGGGTCCAAAACGACATTTTTTATTAAAATAATGAAAAATTAAATTAAATTAAAATTATCTTGTGTTGTTAATCCTGTTTGTTGTTAAATGGGCCAAGTCATAATGATGCGATTTCAATTTTTCCTTTCTCTTTGGCGTTACAGGCTCTTGGTGCATAAAGAAGATCTGTAAAAGTTGCAAAGACTAAAGTCTCAAAATCCAAAGAGATATTCTTTATAAAAGTTAAGCAGTCACCACGCCTACCTAAACGGCTCATTTCTAACACGCCGCCCACATGTCTACGTCACGCATGTGGGAGAATTGCATAACACCACCCAAATGCTTCATGCCAAAGAAGAAGGCATAACTGTATTCTTGCATGCTGTATTATTGTTGCCACGGACCGCCCATGTCGTAGAAGCGAGTTTTTCATTGTGAAAGCGAAAATACTTTGTTTGGCCTCCAAAAGAGCCCGGACGAGTATACGACTTAGTCCATTCTAGAAGCGTGATCGTGCTGGTCGCCTGAGGAAATACATCAAACTTCGCACTGTGGATCGAGCGGATCGGCTTTCACCGTGTACGATCGCACAATCCAGCCCCCCGGGGTCGTCACGTGTGGTTTGCGCCAAACCAGCGGAGACAGCATTCCAAGCCCGCCGGCGTCGTCTTCCGCTCCTCTAGCCATGGACATGCGCTAGACATGGTTTTTATGTTTACGACGGCGCCGGCCACGATGCAGCAACGCAACGCTGCGCATACAAAGACAGTATAAGTTATATAATCCATAATTATGTCCCCACTGAATGCAAAAAAATGCCTAGTTTATGATGGGTTTTACTGGTTTTGTCTCGTCACACCTGGACACGGCATCACAGTATGGTAATGGGCGTAACATTTCCATCACATGCTTGAGGTATTAGGCCAATCATAACGCAAATGCGACTAGCGATAGCTGACCAATCAGAGCACCCCGCTTCAGACTGCATGAGCCCCCTTTGTAAAAACGATGCGTTTCAGAAACTGGCGGGGCATAGCCCAAGGAGAAACAATAATGCCCCCTACAGTGTATGTGGAAATAATGTGACTTTTTTTAACCTTAAACCGCTAACACATTTCATTACCCAAATACAAAATAATGCTGATATCTTTTTAGCCAACTAATATGACCCCTTTCTAATGTATGTAGTATTTTTAGAGCCAAGTGTCTCATTTTAGTATATCATATGTGCCAGGACCACAAACCTTAGTGTCAATTTTCTTTTTTTTTAGTGTTCAATGTTCAAACTGAGATTTATGCATCCTGAAAGCGAAGTAAATAAGATTCCATGATGTATGGTTGTTCTGCACTAGGATCAATATGGGATATCGAGGTGCAACTATTTGAAAATCTGGAATCTGAGCACCGTCTACTCTGACCACAAAAAAAAAATCTAAATATTGAGAAAATGCCTTTAAAGTTATCCAAATGAAGTCCTTAGCAATGCATAATACTAATCGAAAATTAAGTTTTGATATATTTATGGGAGGAAATTTACAAAATATCTTCATGCAAAATTATCTTTAGTTAATACCCTAATGATTTTTGGCATAAAAAAAAAAAATCAATAATTTTGACCCAAACAATGTATTTTTGGCTACTGCTACAAATATACCCCAGCGACTTAAGACTGGTTTTGTGCTCCAGGGTCACATATAATGTTTAAGTATTAATTACAATTTTAATTAGCTTTTATGTTTTCACTTAAATTTTAGTTTAAGTTTTGTTTTGTGCTTTTGTAATTTTTTTTATTTTTAATGTCTGTTATTTTTATTTCAGTTTTAGTCTGAGTAACTTTACTTCTTTAACTTAAACTTATTTCAGTTAGTTGCCAAGACAATGTTTTTGAAGTTTCAAAGTGTTATTTTTAACGATTTTTTGTTTAAACATTAAGCCCTTATTGCTCATAATAAAAAATAACCAATAAAAACACAGTAGGAGACACAATAACAAATGCAACTTGATGAACGCAACATAAAAAAGCTAAAAACACATCATTATTTTTTGCAACCAGGCTGCAAATGAACACAACACCTTTCCGTGAAAAATCCAGAGGTCAAGTCCAGGCCAGACCAGGTCAGGGTTATTCTGAAATGCTCCCTCCATTCCTCTGCTCCGAGTCTAGTGGAGCGAGCGACACTGCGATTTGAACGGCTCCAGGTCCAATTACTGCAGTCAGCCGCATCTGGAGCAAGTTAACAGGCCGATCCAATCCAACCGCGCCACGGCAACATACGCCCCAGTTTTGACGACACAAGGAATAATAACAATAAAAGCATATTATGCACATACACACACACACACATAAACTCTCCTATTCAGAAAAATAATAACAGCAATAATACAGCAGGAAATGAAGAGTCATAGAGGCCAGGGCACAGGATCACAGAGCTTTGTACAGGCCGTACTGTGTATGTATCAGCGTGAAATGGGGCTTCGTGAAATGTTTTGCTGAGAGGAATGTGATTTATATGTTTTAGTAGTGTGCATGCATGAACATTTGTACAATTTGTTTGTTTACATAACCTTTCTAAGTTGCAATAACGCAAATAAAATATATTTCAGCTATTTTTACTAATAGCTGGGTTTAGTTCTGGGCATGAAGACTTGGCATAAAGTCTAGTCCTCATTGCAGTTTTTTCTGGTAAAGAACCACCCAGCTCAAGCCTATAACGTATATTTTCTTACTCTTTTACTGTTTATGATTAAATAAAAAGTATAAAGATAAAAGATAAAGTTTCACATTTACAACGCTACCCAGAGTATGTGATTTTTGTGGTTTCAGTACATACAATTTTTCATAGATTTAGAATTGTATAAAAGTTATTGATGAATCATGAAATTTGTGTTTGAAATTTGTAGTGAAATTCAAATTAAGTGTTCAGTCGTAAATAAATGCTAATTCTGTTTTATTTTAAAAGTTGTTCACACCAAGGATGATAATTATAACTATAATTTTTTAATAATGATTCTAAAGGGATGTTCACACCAAGAGTGTGTAAAGTTTTAATAATTGTTCTAAAGGGACGTTCCCACCTAGAACGATAACTGTAAATATAACTATAACTTTACAGTTTAAATAATTGTTGTCACAGTACGTTCACACCAAGGATGATAACTATAATTATAACTATAACTATAAAGTTTAAATAATTATAATTGTTGTAAAGGGACATTTCACACCAAGGACGATAAATATAATTATAATTATAACTATAAAGTTAAATAAGTTGTTTTCCCCCCCCCCCCACGCGACATTCACACTAAGGATGATAACTAACTGTAAAGTTTTAATAATATACACGTTTTAATACCACCATTCTGAAAAAAAAAATCTGAAAGTGATTTTAGTTGTGATGTGAGAGTTCCCTATTCGCATAGAATGTATAACAGTTAATCTTAAAACTTATAGTTAACGCCCTTAGCTGTGCAAATCGCTTTAGCGGCCCCACGAGTTTAAAGTACCAAGTAAACTGTTGTTTGAGCCACTAAGTGTTACTAGTGCTGTAAGGCACTGAGCAACTCCATCTTAGCCTAGTTTTGAATCACACTGAGGAAGACAACCCCCAGTGACACAGCCTGCCCCACTAAGCCGCTCAGCGCCCGTAGACGCGCCGTGCCTGGAGGGTCGTCGTAGTCATGCGCGTCCGTGTCACTCAAGTCATAATGGTTAGCACCCTATGAAGACTCTTAGACATTCTTCCAAAGGCACAACCGTAGCTACAGCCATGCATACTTCACAAAGTACACACAATGTAAATAGTAGCGACGTTTTTTTTTTCTTGTTGTACCCTATTCCAGCAATTGCACAACCTGCAATCCGACGCTGCTGCAACAACGACACGATTCAAGACACACACGCACATTACACAATACACATTGATTAGACAAAACTGCCCTTACATAGCAGTGCTTTAAGCCAACGAGTGTGAAAAAGCTTTAGGCCACAAGAGCCTGCTATTGTAAACGTATCCTCTATTAATCAGCTGCAACATCTACATTATCATCCCTGTTGGTCTTTATTATGAAGCCTGTGAAGTTGATGGATGCCGGGTATTGGTGCATGAGAGAGAGCAATTTGCCATGCTGACCGCTGAGTAATGCCAGCTGCAGGCCGAGGCATTCTGGCGAGGCCAGATCTCCCCTGCAGGCGTGGCCTCTGAACTAGCCCAGCATTGTTAATGGCCCTTTACATGGCGGCGCCACAAAGAAGATTTGGTCGCCTGCCTATCAGCCTAGGAGTGCACAGGCCAAGGTGCGGAAAAGGCACCCCAGCGGCCTGCAAATCCTCCTTACCTCTCTCTACTCAGCTCTCTCTCTCCTACGTCTCTCTCTCTGAGAGCCTTGTTACAATGTATTTAAAAACTTTATATTACAGCCAAGGTAATAGAAATAGTTCACCCCCAAAATGTAATTTGACCCCTGAAACTTTCCAATCTTCAGGCCCATCCAAGATTAAGATTAATTTTTTCTCCATTGCGACAACAGCATCAGCAGAAATTGTCTCCCTCCCCCCACCTCACATACCCATACACGTGAATCCTCTGCACGTGAACCGGGGATTTTGCGTCAGTGTCCAGACAGCTGAGAAAAACACATCACAAGGACAACACACAAAATTTGTTGTGTAATAAACACAAGCATAATTAAGATGTTTTACAATCAAAAGGTATATTTCCGGCTAAACTACGCCTGATTTGTATGTGGCTGTAGGTCTGACTGTGTGAACTGCCTACACACGACTCAACGCGTGACACACTGAGCATTACAGCAATCGAAAGCTGTCTCGCACTGAGGTCCAGTCAGTAGAGGAAATCATTCACAGATCAAACATGTTTACACGTGAAAACAGGTCTAACAGTTTGGTGATTTTGGTGCTGAGATGATTACAGCCGAGAGATGAACTTTTTCATGAAGGATAGGGTTATTGGATTATGACTAATATTGTGACCGAGCCCAATGACGTTTTAATGTTAAAATTCCTTGATGGATTTGTTTCTTACAAACACAGATATTCACTTCACAAGACAGATTAAATATAATGGACTAGAGTGTAGTCGGATTACTGGGGATTATTGTGAGTGTTTTTATTCAGCCTGCTGTTAATGGCACTTCATTCTGACGGCCACCCATTCACTGCCCAGCGTTCCATTGTTGAGTAAGTGATTGTAAATTTAAAATTGTTTCATAAAGAAACAAACTCATCCATCATCTATGGATGGCCATGTGCGCTCGTGATAACAATTTCAGCAATGTTGTCATTTTTGGTGCTGTGCCACTGAACTATTTCTTTCAAAAATAAGTAATGTACTAATATAATTTATATAGGTAATACAGAAAAAAAGAATAAATACATTACATTTTACTAATAAATAAATAGGATTTGTGTATACAGCAGCACATATACAAATGCTGTAATCCTTTGCATATGCAACCTCAGACCACAGATGCACCCACATTTATTTGCACTGCGATGGTGCCAAATGAAGCTGCACATGCCAAACGTGAACCATAAATTGCAGCATAACATACACACTTCCAAACATCCGTAACTCTATCGTCAGAGAGCCAAACCGTGTACATCACCTATAAACTTCAGAAAAACCACAAAAGACAAGCCACAGCCATTCCTTATTATTGCTGCCTCTCAGTTGTGGAATTATTTGTGTAAAAACAGCAAACTAATTATACATTATAACAGGCTACATATGACATCAGATATCTCCTATTAAAAGTTACCTGAGACCAATCTAATTAGAAGAACAGGGCAACAAGTCAAACTTGTCATCACTGCACACCAAATTCAGTAATGCAGTAATGATGCTTCATAATTTGAGCTTTTGATTGCTATACGAATTCAAATTATACCAAAACTTTGAGACCAAAAAAACAACAACAACAAAAAAAGAGCTTATAGTATATATATAGCGAGGACGAGAGTGAGAGGAAAGAGACGAGAGAGCCAAGGCGCAGGTTCTTTTTTATTTATATTTCATATATACTGTATACTTCATTCAAAATGAGTTATATATATTTTTGTATTTTATCAGACTATACATTCCCTTGAAATAAAACCCATGATCTAGGAGTTACTATTGCTATACTGTAATATTTGATTTCAGTTTCTGCAGTCACACTGTGTAGCCCCACCCACCACGGCATCTCATTGGTCAAAAATCCAACTTCTCATAACTGTACATTAAACATCAGTTTTTAATGATTTTTAATGAAGAAATGACTGAAGCTAAAACTGGAACAAATGACTAATTTGAACTCAAAAACTCATATTTTAAGATTTCCTGGGTGTTATGGTAGAGTATGTTACAGCTAGGTCCTTTATAATATATTTTTTAATTAGTGGTAATAACTTAGACCCACCTGCATACTAAGACATGATTAGAACAATGAGCAGTATTGAGGTTCCCCTAATTACTGGAACAATTACAGCATGTGTGCATGCCAGCAGAGTGTGTGTGTAAATTGGAGAGGGTCTGATTGTTGGTGTGTCAACTGCAGCTGTGTCCACATGGGCAGAGAGCCTGCACAGCTAATATGCATGGAAGTCTAATTCATCCTCTGCTATAACATCAGCTCTCATGCCAAGCAAACCAAAAAGAAAACATGTGGCTCTGACATGGCATGCATAAACCAGGCAAGACCAACCACACACATCGCCATATAACATACTCAGAGACGTTTACTTTCACCTGATTAGCAACAGGTGACACGCAAACACAAGGTATTTAGTATTTTTTACACATTGAACTAAGGTCTTATTTTTTGTTGACTCGCTGGGTATATTCGAATACAAGTGTCTTCATTCAAAGTTTAACTACACACTACACTAAAGAAGATGGATTCACTTTGACACTATTTTCTCCCAGCACTTGCTACGTTTTCTCTCTCTCTCTCTCTCTACTCTATCTCTCTTTTTTTTTTGGTGTTTCCCTTTCTATTCTCTCGGTCCCGTCCCGTTCGGCGGCAGTAGTGTCCCGACCCGGCCTGCGCCGCGGGAAACCACTGTGGATTCGGACAGAGCCCGATTCAACATCGGAAGTAGTTACGGATTACCATCGGCTAGGCGACCTAGTATAGTACGCACAGCTATCTCGGTTAGTTTTCCTCGTAACTTTTAGCTCTGCGCTAGTTTCCAATGACTAATACCCTACACATACACGCCGGGCAGTTCCACAGTAGTTCTGATCCCTAAATAGTAGTCATTTAACCACAACCACACCATATAGCCACCCGACACCCTGTCTACCCCCTTTTCTCCACATTTTTAACCCCCCCCTACCCAGCCACACAAATACAACTAGCTACCAAACAAGTTGCCATAGTTTTCCATGCTGAAATAACAGTTCAGGTAAATGGTGGGAGGTCTTGTAGTGCCTTTCACCATTGACCGTGTCTGTGTAATGGTATGATGTTTGCCAGAATGGTCGGTTATGAATGAACCCGGTGGCTCTGAGAGACACATGCGGGGGTCCTCACGGTGAGGTTTTCCCGCACACCACGGTACAGCTGCGCCTGCGGGACTGTCGCTTCAATAGACGGGGGTCAATGCAAGCCCTGCGGGGACGAGCGCATACCAAATCAGGGAGAACAGAGAGGCAGCGGGAGGGGGAGGGACTCCTTATCCAGCGCACGTAACTTTGCGAACGTTTAGGTTTCGCGCGAAGATAACGCAAAGTTCTCGTCACAAACGTTCTACTCAAGCTATAAAGTCTATTTCTTTAGGCGAGACAAGCGTGAACTGCGCTGAGATTTGGGAAGGAATCTTTATTGTTTAGATCCCTCCTCCTTCTTGGGAAGTGGGAGGACCCGAGAAGTTCCTCGCAAAAGGGAGAATTGTTCCAGGACTCAGTCATCCAAAAACGTCCTTTCAATGCAAGAACTTGGGGAGCCGAAGAAAATGTCGGTGCTGCTGCAGCAGTGAATTACTGAAGCAGTAGCGGTTTGCGGGGTAAAGAAGGTTAGGAATTGCAGTTTTCTTGGATTAAACAACGAGAAACATTGGAAAAAGTCAACCAAAGAAAAACTAGTGGATTCAACTCCGAACTACTGCACGTTTTTGGTAAGTCTCTCTCTCCTCCCCCCAAAACATCTCTTGTTTTTAGGAACCCCACCATGCTATTCTAATAGCTTACTCGAGGTTCCTTCACTTTTCATAGTATTTCCTAACGTTACATTTTTGCACTTATGCGAACACTCACCCTGTAGAAATCATCGCGTGTTGTTAATCTCAGAAAGATGCCTTTTTATATTTTTTGTTAAAAGATGCGGGTGTTAGCTAACTGGCTATTTTGTTTCGACGTTCTCTTATCAGATTGCTGTAATATATTCCCGACTCTTCGAGGTTACGTTTGTTGTTTTTTCTTCTTTAAAAAGTATTTAGTAGTCGTATTTGTGACGGTATTTCAATAAAAGATGGCTAAATGCGCTTCGGCAGCGGCTGTGATGTTCATTTGTCCCCCCAATGCTAATCATAGGCGAAAATTAAAATACGTCTGCATTTATGATATTTATAATGTTTGTATCAACGTATCATTGTCAACAAATGTGTTATGAAGTCTCTATGAAAACTTTTGCATAGTTTTACAGGCCTCATTCAGCTGTAGTAGTTGACATTACTGCGCGCAACACAATTTTACACTTGAATAAATCATGTATGTTTATATATTTTGTCATTCTATTAACATTCTGACTTTTGTTTTTTTTTACTTTTTTATGTTGATAAAACAAATTGGTCAAATGTTGATTATTGTTGGTCATTAGGAAATTGTGCCCAAAATATTAAAGCTGTTTGTTTGTAAACAATTACAAAGAAGTGTTGTAGCAGTTATATAAAAATATTTGCTTTATTGGTATCTAGTTTCACTTCATTGGGTCTAAAATAGAAGTTTTTATAGATATTAACACATTTTCTTCTTAATCAGTTATCATTTTGTCTGTTAGACATGGCTAACTGTTAGGAAAAAAATACATTTGTGACTATTTAGATTGCAAAACAACATAATATGATGGATAATAAATACATGGCAATGAATGAATATAACAATAATAATAATAAACAAAATATTCATAATGCATATGATGTTTTATTGTTGTAGTCTAATGATTTGGTTATTATAAAAAATATCAATATAAGTCATGAAAATGATACTGTTGATCTGTAAGATGTAATTTGCTCAGAAAGCCTTGCTGTATTGTGGAGACAAAACCAAACCTAACTGATGAACTACTAAAGATTTGAATTCTGATATTTTATTTGCAAAAAAAAGCATACAGTCCCGCATGCTTATTATAGCGTTATGACAGAACAATACTGTTACAAAGCTGCAAATGTAGTTTATCAGGGCCCCAAAATGTTAGCGCCCAGTTGCTGCATTGTTTTCAAAAAAGAAAGAAAACAGGCCAACTGAGAGGATTGCTGGCTGACCTTGCGTGTGTTTCAAACTAGTTGATAGATTCTTGCGAGCCAGATCGCTCTACTCGAATGCCAAGAATTCAATTTGAGGAAAAACTGTGGTAGCTGGTTTTTGCTCAAGATGATTGGTGGTCGGGTGGATCAAAGTTGTTCCATAATTGATTCCAGTCTGATTATCTTGTTGGCTTTCATAGTGCTCTGACCTTATTTGGTTATAATGGTGGGAAGGCCTATTAGCTATGCACAGATGGATGCACAGATTTCAGATCACATGCCCTCACTACTCCGCATTGTAACAGGTATCCCATAGCTGAGCCAGAGAGGCCCGTCTGGGGATTTGGAAAGGCTGATAAAGGCATATAGATGGGAGGGACGAGGCTGATCAGGTATCAGCGTGGTAGAGATGTCAGGGATGTGACATATGTCTTTAAATGCTCTTGTTTTCATAGAAAAATAGGCGACGAGGTTGCAGCATTATGAACTAATTTCTAGTGTGTGTGTGACCAAATGAGAGCTGATTAGTCTTGTTGAATGTGGAGGTTTTTTGTTGCCGCAGAGGTTTTTGGACCAACTTATTGTTTTCTTAAAGGGTGTAGCTTTTCTGTTAATTTGCAGAAGAAGGCTGTGTAATAAAAAACTCCTGCAGGCTGGCTTTCATGTCTGTTTCAGCGGGTATGTTCATGCAGTCATAACAGCCTGGAGGCAACAATCTGCGAGTTTGTGTGTGCGTGCGGGTAAAAGATGCTCTCCAATCAGGATTATCTTCTCATAGTGGAATGCACGGCGTGTCAGTCTGCTGTTTCCAAACGTGCTCTGAATTATCCAAAGCACAAAAGTCTGTCAAGAGGCAATTTTTAGCCCACAGTGAAGAATAATTGTCTCTAAAGTATGTCTCTTAAGTCGCTGTTGGAGCCGCACCTGGTCGAGGTAATTTAGTTTCAGAGCTTTCTCCATTTCATTAGGCACATGATAACACCTGAATTTCCAGGTGGCTGGTTGACTTTCTCACTTTCTCATGTTCCTCTTGTTTTCTTGGAAAACCCTAATTGTTAAAGGGATAGTTCACCCTAATATGAAAATTTGCTGAAAGTTTATTCGCCCTCAGCCCATCCAGAATGAGTTTGTTACATTATCGGAACAGATTTGGGAGAAATTCGCAAACATAGTTTGATTCATGTTGTAAGTAAACAGAAGCTATTAATGGCCAAATATCCCATAAAGGTCCATTATAATACAGATCCATATAACCCCCATAAAAAATGGCTTCCCTATTGTCCTCTCCGCCTACATATTTGGTTAGAACTGTTTTACGTGCTAAATGAGTTGCTTGATCCTGTGCATATTTATACTCTGAGGCAGTACCGCAGACAATTTTTCACCTGGGGAAATAAATACGGATAGAGACGTGCGAATAACTTAAACACTAATGATCACAATTTATTACAAAACATAAGCTTTTTCGACTTCACAAAACATACCACTGAGACTACAGGATTGAGGCTCTGAATTTATTGTAGGTTATTGTGGTGTTTTTATCAGCTGTTTGAACTCTCATTCTGATGGCACCCATTACGCAGCAATGATCATATTGCTTGCTCTCAGTGATGTAATGCAAAATTTCTCCAAATCTGTTTTGATGAAGAAACAAACTCATCTTGGATGGCCTGAGGGTGAGTGTATTTTTGAATGAACTATTCCTTTAAGAGCAATATGTGCATTTACTTTAAAACTCTAAAACTTGTGAAATGCTCAGTAATGTGTTACCTTGTCACTTCACTAGTTGTTGTGAAGACTGTATTATGTTTGACCCGAGTTGTCTCTGACATCAGGGAAACGCACAAACATAGCGGCACGTTGCTATTTGTGTCAGTGTGTCTGTTGCAAGGCGGTGAGATCATTGATAAACTCCAGGCCCTGGTAAGTAAGCAGCGACTGTTTGCAGACAAACAGCTCAGTGTGTAAAGCTGATATTTGTACAAAGATTAAGGATCGTTTGACAAGCACAGATTAATGGAGACATTCTCACAAGACTATTCACACTCTCTCGATAACTCGTCTTTAGAGACCTATAGCTCACTGTCAGAGTCACACACATGCTCTGAAACTGTTCTGCAAACACATACTCCATTAGTTGTCATCATTGTCTGTCCAGGATAGATGACATGCCACTTTCATGTTCTGATAAATGGAATTTTATAAATAATTCTTAAAAATTTCCTTAAAGTTCACTTGTTGAAAATAGTTGTGAAGATTTTTTTTCTCTCTCAAATATAAGGTTTTAAAAGAGTTTTTTAAATGCTTTATGATTTTTGATTTGCAATATACACTACTTTTCAAAAGTGTGGGATCTATAAGATTTTTTAATGTTTCTTGTGCTCACCAAAGCTGCATTTGTTTTATTCTATTAATAGAATAAATAGTCTCTGCTATATGATATCGTATTCCACTTTAAATAATGACTTTTCTATTTTTTGAATATTTTAAGGGTAAATTCATTACCTGTGATGCAAAGCTGATTTATTGTAGCAGCAATTAACCCCAGTCTTCAAGTCACACAATCCTCAGAAATCATTCTAATATGCTGATTTGGTGCTCAAGAAACATTTCTTATTATTATCAATGTTGAAAACAGCTGTGCTGCTTAATATTTTTCGTGCGAAACTCTTTGGATTATTTTTTAATAGAAAGTAAAAAAAACAGCATTTATATGAATTACATGAAATACTTTTTTAACATTATAAGTGTCTCTACTGTCACTTTTGACCAATTTAATGAATCATTGCTTAATAAAAGTATTAATTTCTTATAAAAACAGAAATCGCGACTCATACCCCCCCCAAACTTTTAAACGATGGTGTATAAACACCTATCCTTCAGTTTTGTTTTGTAATGAAATAGGTAGGATGTTTTCTTCATCTTTATGCTTTTTGGATACCATGGTATGTTCAAAAGCCAAAGGCTATTGTATTGTTTTACAGTTTAGGGTTTGTTTATTATGTTGGTGTTGCTTTTGATGTGTCTGCAAACTGTGTGGTCATGGATGTTGGATGTTGGATGTTGCAGGTGTTTACAGTTGACAAGGGCTTCCTCTGCCAAAGCCAGACCTTTGGCTCTGAAAGACCTAGTCATTTGACAATCACCATACTAAACCTGTTTTTAAGAGACGTTTTAGACACTTTTCGGCTTTAAATGTCCTATTTTGTTTCCTTTTAGACTGTTTTGTATCAGTGCTGTTTACAGCCATTCACTCAGGCAACAGAGCATTTTTGCCCGAGTGCGTGATAAACAGTTTTATGATGTTTTATTTTTATTATATATTTTTATTCCCCACCCCTTTCTGCTTGTTTTTTCCGATCTTTGGAACTGGACTCTTGCTGGCGAGCACGCAGGCAGTCTAAGCTCACTGAGTTCCTGTTGAATAATGTGGAGAAATTGCTTTAGATTTATAATTGGTTCCATTCACTATGATGGAAAAGCTGCCAGAGCAGCAGGGGCCCCTCCGTCCTTCCCTCTCTCTGCTCATCTGCACAGCTATAAGCTCTGTGTGGTTTTACAAGAAAATATGTTCAGTATTCATTTCGATTCTTTTTCGATATTCTGTAATGAACTTCACAATGGCTGCATGTGTTTGAGAGTTTGAAACATTTGTCCTCCATCATGATTTGAAAAGTGTTTAATTTTGTTAGATTTTTTTTTATTATATTGTAGTTTGAACCGCATTCAAGCAGTTGATTCTGAAAGTGATTATTTATTTGAATTAGAACAGGTTTTGGGTCCTTGTGAGAATTCAAATGAGAATGTTCAACACACACACCTCACATATAACATATATCTTGTTACAAATAACTGTTTTTGGGCCAATGGCTCATTTTCTCTTTGTAAGATGTGTGTGAAGTGATCTAAGCTCATTGAACCCATTTACTGATTGACAATATGTCCCTAATAAGCATCGCCAAGGCAGTTTTGTAATGGATTTTTGGTGAACTGAACCTCTTATAATACCTGCCTTGGTGGGAAGCAGCACGAAAACAGAGTCAGTCTAATCCTAACTGACAGATCCCATCGTTTGGCCAAACGGAGGTATGCAGTCATGTGACCATCCTGCTCAAAGTAGCCGAACTCAATAATTAGCGTGTGCTAGTTAATGCTGCCTTGTTATATGAATTATGCAAATATCGGGGCGCTTAATTGATCAGAGCCTCTGGACTTGGCTCAGTCTTTTGCTCGTTAATCCATTGAGTGGGTCTCATTATTGTATTTTTTCGGCAGGGGTGGATGTTGCTCATTAATAGACTGAAGGGTACGGTGATGGCGGGGGTAATGGCCTTGTTAGTGGTGCTTTTGATGTTTAATTTTCCGGCATGGGAACGACTGATGTCTTTGCGGTGAATTGTGGGAGTCTAGGCAGACCTGGAAAAGATTCTGCTTTGCTTACACCTGCTAATCTGTTCTGAGAGCCACGAGAACGTTCCAGAGGATTAAGTGATGGTGAAGAGCCCTGAAGGTAAAGTCATGACTGTGGCAGCAAGGGAACTATGCCCAGAGTTTAGTCTGGGTGATGTATTGAATCTTCATGATGATTTTGCTGGGGATACAATGAAGCAAATTTTTAAATAGTACAATCATTTCAGTTGCCTTTTTATTGTAGCGACCCTTAGTATGACCCGTTGCTTCCAAACTGTGCTTTAGAGTAGTTAACAATTTTTTCTGATGCTCATTGGTAGTTGCGCCATTGATCTAAACTCAGGTCGGATTTTGAAGATTGAATTTGTTTATGGGAATTAAGTTCAAATGGACTCAGTCTAAGTCAATTCATTAGGTTGACACATGCAGCCCCCCCTCCCCGTCAGAAATGTCACGAAGATTCTGTACATGCATTTTATTATTTCCAATGCTCCCCCCCCCCCCCAAAAAAAAGTTAAATATTAATGTTTTGTGTAAATTTTAGAGTACATTAAAAAAATAGGTTTACTGTTTCTTTTGGAGTTAGTAATTTATTACTTATTTTGGAAAAGAAATTAATACGTTTATTCAGCGATGGTTCGGTAAGTGACAACAAATTTGTAATGTTACCCCCCCCCAATCTACCTGAAAAAAGGGATTGTAGGTTTCTACAAAAAATATGCCGAGCAGCCGCAAACTCTCTTTGTTTCATGTTTAGCCCGTAGATGATGGAGAAATGTTCTTGAGCCAGCACAAATCGGCATATAATGATTTCTGCTAAGCATAATGAGACACTGGAGGAGAAATGTCTCTGACATGAAAAGTCCGCTTCACCAAAATTCCATTTTAAAATGTATAATTACGTATACAACAGTTAATTTCTAAATAGTACTAGCTATTAGGTTTGATCAAATAAAACGGCTAGCTTGGTAAGCATGAGATGACTTCATTCAGGAAACATAAAAAAAAACTTTTGTACTTTTGGATGACAGATGCGAAGTTGGCTCAAACTGAGTGGTTATTCTGCGTTGCTTGCAGAAACTATATTTTCAGCCATTACGAGCATAATATTCAGCTGCGTCGACTGCCGATATATCACCAAGCTCCCATGATATGGCATTTTAAATATTCGGCACGGCCCGATAGTAGGTTTTCTGTTTGCGACGATGTGTTCGAGAAGGGACATTTTATGTTTGACGGTTGCCTGCAGAAGGCCAGCGCCTGAGCACACGAGTGTTCACATTCTCCTTTTGTTCGCTGTCGTCTTGCTTCAGTTCTGTCTATATGGATAAGCTCATCTATAATATCCGATAGAACTGTTACACAAAGGAATTAAAATGAATACCCAAAAAAGTATTATACAGAGTGGCTTTAATAGTATTAGAAATAGAAATGCAAAAATTATAATACTGTCTCGTGTCTTCAGCATTCAGCAAATACGCATTTATTTAAATCTTTTAATGACTAATGAACATTTAATTTCACAAACTTGCAGACTTAGTCGAATCCAGCTGTGAGATCTTGTGAAGTGTGCATTTGTATCCTGCAAGATCGCGTGTTCTCTGTGTGATGGTCGGTCCGTGCAAATTGAATGCTGACAGGAAGAGAGTTCTGACTGACGGTGGCCAGAAGTCGACAAACTTTAAACTCTTGATTTCAAATTATGCTGCGCTTTATGCATATGCCCACTGTCATATTCATGTCATTTCAACTGTGTGCTGTATGTAAAATGAGTGTTCCCTTTGCTTTATTTGAAAAAAAAAAAAGGCCTGTTTGATTACCAATGCAAACAAACTTCCCAGAATACTGAGTGCCCTGTTGGTTACAGTGTTTACTTCCTTTTCAATTAGATTTTTATTAAATATTTATTTGTGAAAAATGCTTTGTCTTCTAAAGTATAAGTATGTTTATTTTATAAATTCATTTTTAAATCCATTTTCAAATGATTTAAAATTTCTTAAATATTAATTAAAATAAATAAAATTATATTGGCTTTATATTGGCTTTATATCGGCCATCGGCCAACCTGCTTTCCAAGATATCGGCATCAGCATCAGCATCGGCCATTAAAAATCCCATATCGGTCGACCACTAATAAATATTGAGATATTCTGTTTACATAACATTAAAGTGTGTTGTTCATCTATAAGGAGGCCAACATTTCAGTAAAACTCTCCCTCTGAACTGTACTTTCACCATTTTTGACTCCTTCAGCCAAATGGCCAGCAAACTTCAACCATCCACCATCTCAATTTTCCCCCCTCTTCGGTCAATCACCAGTTGACATCCACTCTCTAATTTGGATCCCTAAAGCTTAGATCCCCCCCCTACACTCACCACCCCCCCCCCCCCCTCCCACATACACTACAACCACTATTTAGGACTCTTCAACTACCACAGCCCAAAACTTCCAACCCTCACTTGATCCATTGAGCATTGCGCCCCCATCCAGCCTCTTCTCTGCGCCCTTCTGAAGAAACTCTCTCCTTTCACTGGGGGCCATGGGTTATTGTCCGTGCCCCCCCAACTGGCTCACTGCCCCGTTTTACAATGAAGAGCAGGAAGATGATACATAAGATGTGACCGGTCCACTCTATAAGCCGTGCGTTATGCCTGTGACCGTCTGCCCGAGTAGCAACGGGCCGACCCGCATGGTAGATATAGCTGATGAGGGCATTGTGGACATGGGCCCCGACTGCGGGCAGATTAGAACCCAGAACTCCTCACACTTGAAACAGCATGTGTTATACAATGCGTAGGGTGGAGAGGGGGTTATTGTGATGTTTGACGAGATCGGGGTGATGGGGTCGAGGGGAGGGCCCTGAAGGACATAATAGGAGTGTGAATGGGAGAGGGGCGGAAAATATTACAAGATGGAGCTAAACTCCACCTCCTCCCCTCGCTTCCTCGTTACGCTTCTTCTCCCTCTGTGCGGAAAGCAGATGGAATGTGAACAGTACGAGGGGAGAGCGAGCCCACGTGTTGCGGCAGAGAGCCGGTATATCCAATTAGTAAGGTTGTCAAAATGAATTTCACACAGGCTGGAGGACAATAGTGACCAGAGTGGCCTTAGAAGAAAGAACTCCATTTAGTGACAAAGAAGCATTATGAAGTCACTTCAGTATTATGCTTTTTGTCTCTCTTTCTCTCTCCGTTTCTCCTATAAACAGAGTCTAAACGCACATGCCTATGTACAGCCCTTATCCAGATACTCAGATCAATGCAATCTCTGCTCTAAAGGGGTCACATACTTATATACCGCAGCATGTTTTTCGCTTGCAGTATCGTTTGACTCCCCCTGCTTGTGCATTGTTGGTGAAGAAAAAAAAAAAGGCATCGCTATGAATTATTTCCCGTTACAGTTGTGACTTGATATGAATGTGAAGTGTTTGTCTGGCGATGACATGAGCTGGATTGCGCATATGTGTCTGAGTGAAACGTGTGTGTTCAAGGGGATAACTTCTGACGCCTGAGACAGGTGGCTTGACAGCCAAGGAGACGCTATTGCTGCCCTTTCCAAACCTATAGGGCAGCTGTCCTGTTCCTGTTGACAGCACAGCTTTATTGGCTCCAAAGAGCTTGATAGTCTGAGTAGATGCTGTAGTTTATTGGATACAAACATGTAGCCTGTTTTTCACAATCCTGTGGGATCGATGAGGCTCATCAATAATAATGGTTTCAGGTGTGTTGACCGAGCTGTCATTTGCCTAATCAAATCAGTTCTACACTATATGTATGTTTTTATGCCTCACAAACATAAAGATTTGGTAGTTTGTGATGTATTGAAGGTGGTTGTTGTTACAAACTCTGCTGATTTTAATATTTGGTCAAGGTAAAGTTGGCTAGCTGGTCAACATATGAGATTTTGTTGGAAACTGTTGGAATTATGTTCATAGGCATCACTTAATTCTTAATTGTTTAAGAAAACTTGATATTTAAAATATTACATACAAATATAAAATGTTTATTTATTTATTTAGGCTAAATATTTTTAGATAAAACATTGGCTGGGCAAATTACAAATCTGAACTATGTTCTCAACCCGTCTAGAAGAAAAAAATATTTATTCAGTTCTACCAATGTTTTGCAACAGTTTTTGTTCACTGAAAGTTTGTTGAAATGCATTTTTAATGTTTCACAGGCTGAATGATTGATACTCGGGTACTTAACAGCATCTGACAATTGATTTAAATATGTGGTCATGGCAAAGTAATATAACTAGCAAACATGGATGAGATTTTTTTTGTTGGGACAGTTGAGAGAATAATGTTCATCGTCACTTTGAGTGGGTTTGAAAATATAAAATTATTTGCAATAAATATATATACATTTATATTCAATATTAGGTTATTTTTGACAAATATAAAAATATATTGTTTATATTTGTTTACTTTTTTTTTTTTTGATAGTGAAAATATTGTAAGGGCTATTTCTAATCTGAACTTTGTTCTTGACCAGTACAGCAGAAAAAAAGAGTTCTACCAGTGTTTTGGCAGGTTTTTGTCCATTGGAGATTGTAGGACACACATTTTCAGTGTTTAATTGGTTGAGTGATTGACACCCATGTACACAACTACACCTGACTGTACTTCCACCCCTCACCGTCACTGGCTGTGGTCAAAACACAACTGAAACAATCATCTGCACCTACAATAGTAATGGATGTAGTTGTAGTATTAACAGCAATATACCAGTTGTAGTGTCACTGTTCTTAGTAATTGCAATCAGTATCAGACATGGTGGTAAATCATTCATTTTAGCAGTAATATTAAAAAGAGCAGTGACATGAGCCAGTCATTGACCTGATTAAAGCTGATGACTTACAGAGCTTTAACTAAGCATGGAGAACTTGACCAAGTGTTCACTTAAAGTGGTAGAAACTAGTTGCTTATCAAGTTGAGTGTTTGCTTAGGTCAGTATGATCTTAACTACACAGTGAGGTTCCCCGATGTGCCTGGAATCAGCGTCATGGCGTTTCCACTTCAGAGACAAGAAACAAACAAGCTAATGTTGTAGCAGACAGCAGAATCTTAACACATATGGTAATTAAAATGATGAGTCCAACATTTCCAAAACAGTCAGACTAAATAACATCTCTCAGCATAACTTGTTTATTTTTGGTGTTGGAAATGGAAAAACATTTATTTAGGGCCAACACCAAAGTCTGTAAATGGCACACATTCTATTCCGTCAGCAGAGTTTGGCTAATAGCTAATGGCTATGTACCTACCAGCTCCAGAAAAACAACTCCAGATCCCAAGACGCAGATATCATTTATTTTTGCAGGGTTTTTCTAGAGTTGTGTCATGTGGTTCCCTCCCATGTTTGAGCTCTCAATCTTTCTGTGAGGCTTCATTGATCATTACTTACAATTGATGGGAGTAGAGTTGTGTGTGTGTGAGAGCGAGAGCGAGAGATTTGCAGTCTGGGAGCAATGGACCACCCTCCTCCTCCTGACGGGAAGTTGTTAGTTTAACCTGACAGGAAAGAATTCGGGGAAACTTGGCAGTAGGAGTCGAGGGAGAGAAACGCTCCCTTTCCTGCATTAACTGTTAATACACTAACCATTACTCTTTTTCTCCTGCTTGCTCTTTCTCCCTCGGTTTGCATCTTTGTAAGGATCACATTACACTACTCAATATTTCCAGAAAATACAAATGATATCACCCCCACCCCATTGTCCTTTGTGTGCAGGTCTTTTTCTTTTGAACCCGCCTGTATCGGTTACACCTGAGTGAGGGGGCTCAGATTTCCCCCTCTTCTTATCCGGGCACCCGTCTAAACAGTTCGACCCGCTGAATGAGGGTTCAAGCGGGATGTGTGTTTCAGCATGTGTTCTGTGAACTTGTAAGGAAAGATTGTTTCACGAGTAGCAGAACACCATTTTTGCCCCCTTAAAGTGGACCATGGGATAGGAAAGCTACTTGTAGGGTCATTAATAAGATTTCATGTTTTTGAAAGAAGTTTTATTAATACTGATCCAGGCTACTTTTATTTGAATATATAGTGTAGAATATATAATACAAAAATATAGTGACACTATTGTGTAATATTATTACAATTTTAAATAACTGTTTTCTTTTTTTAAATATATTTAAGAAAAATGTTTTATTCCTGCGGTGACAAAGCTGCCATTACTCCAGTCTTCAGTGTCACATGATCCTTCAGAAATCAGTCTAATGTGCTCATTTAGTGCTTAAGAAACCTTTTTTATTCATCAGCATTGAAAACAGTTTGATTTTTCAGGGTTTCATGAATAGAAAGTTCAAAAGAACAGCATTTTTTGAAGTATAAACCTTTTGTAACATTATAGGCTAAATGTCATTATTTTCACTTGTGATCAATTTAATGTGTCCTTGCTGAATAAAGTACTATTTTTTTTTTTTCAAAACAAAAAACTGCTTAATGGCTCCTGAGTTGTAAATGGATTTCACTCTAAATTTGGTCTCTTTTCTTGTTTTTGGCCACTGTATGACTCAGGTTGTGGGTTGTGTGTGTTAGTTCATTACTATACTCACCACATGTGCAATGTAATGTCACATTAACTACGCTTTCATCTGATAACCTCGCTCTCTTTCTCGCTCTCTCTCACAGGGGTAGTGTATGGAAGATGTCTGGGATATTGGATTGGATACCCTGGGAAAGAAAGCGGAAGATTCGAGTGCTGTGTGCCCTGGGTGCGCTGCTGTGCTGCCTGCAGGATAGTGCAGCTGTTACAGGTGGGTTTCTGACGTCTTGGTTCTTCATCTGTTACAAGACCTATTCCCACCAAAACATCATAAAGTTGGCTTAATTTGAGTTAGAACAAGCTGCGTTCAGATCCAGCACCTATTATAGCCATTTGTTTTGGATAACTGATATATTTATTCACCATTATTATGTCCCACTTTCTCTTTCTAGATGACTTCCCAATCTTCACTGAGGAGCCTCTCTCTGTGGTACAGAAACTGGGGGGCAGCGTGACCCTGCGCTGCAGCGCCCTACCCAACCATGTCAACATCAGCTGGCGTCTGAACGGCAGAGAGCTGCCAAATGGGGGCGACGAAGAGCTGGGATTGCTGGTGCAGCCCGGTTCGCTCTACATCCCCTCCCTTACTAACCTCACCGTGGGCAGATACCAGTGTGTGGCCACCACCAGGGTCGGGTCCTGTGCTAGCGTGCTGGCCAACGTTACTGCAGCTAGTGAGTACAAACACTTACGTTTGTTGTATACATATTTACACACAGTGTTGTGAACTTTTCTGTGCTAAATTCAAAGGGCTCTGTAATGTGTGGTTTTGTGCCAGCTGTACTGCTAGTGTGCGTTTACCCCAAGTTAGTCAGTGATGGAGCACGGGAAGGGGCATGTAATGTGACCCACCATAATGCCTGTGCGTGTGTGTACGGGTGAACCACGGGCCCCATTAGTGAAGGGCCTCCTGCCCGTTCTCCACTGCTTCCCTCTTTTCATATACAGAGACGGAACGAGACAGAAAGACAGAAAAAGAAACTGTGTGTGAATTTTGTGAGAGTTTCTGCATATACTACCATTTAAAAGTTTGAGATTGTTGTAATTTGTAATAATATGTGACCCTGGAGCACAAAACCAGTCATAAGTAGCACATATTTGTAGCAATAGCCAACAATACATTGTATGAAATATTAAAATAGGTGTCGATTTGGACAAATATATCTCGATATTTTCTGGGATTTTATCGATAACGATAATTAGATGATATTTTGCTGAGTGTGTTATTGTGCTGGTATCTTAAGGACTGCTGTGGACAGCTGAATCCTGAATTTTTTTATATTCTTCATATTCTCTGTGGTCGGTTCACAGCAGTGATAGAAATGAATATTTTCCAATAAGTTTAAATGTTTTTTTTTTACCTTTTAATGGGCATTTTTACCTTATAAAGCCTTTTTTTCTATAAGTGTGCATTATCTTTTGAGTCCAATTCTTACATTTAATCAGTCAATTAAAATAAAAGACATTTGGGCTGTTACCAAACAAATTAAATCAACACAGAAGCTGCACCTGAAGTGGCATTTAGATGTTTACACACATGTATTTTGTTTAATGCAGGACATGAATGCATTTAAGCTGCAGTTTCAAATGCATAAATAATGTTTTTATATATTAAAAATAAAACGTTGAATACTGATATTTTAAATAATTTAAAACATGAAAAAAATAGAAGAAAAGCCGAAAGCCGAAATTTGAAATTAAAACTGCCAGTAGGTGGCAGCAAGTCACTGTTTATAAGTGAGTCATTGCGATTGAACCGAATCATTTAAGCGGTTGATTCATTCGGGAACGAAACACCGTCATGTTGCTCAGATACACAAAACAGCGCTGTGGCTGTATTCTGAATGATTTTTGTTGGCGAAATAGAGAAAAAACAGGAAATATGGTGTCTAAAACAAAAGTCTCTTAATTAAATTCTGGTTTATTGATTCAAGGTCACCTTTTTAATCATGGTATTTTTGGAAAAAACGGCCTCTTCATGGAAAATTGAATAACATATGAAGTGTTATAAATATCTACATTTTCGCCATCATGTTCTTGACTTTGTGATCATTCTAAATGCTTGGTAATAGACTGAATCATGCAGTTGGAAGCAAACACACTAAATTCGCACACAGCCTAGGGCGTTTTGGAATGTTTTTGCTAAATACCTCGATAAGGGTCAAATCGCACCTAGTTAAAACAAAATTACGATATTATCGAACTATATATACGCACACCCCCTAGTATGAAATATCGATTTTTCTTTTATGCCAAAAATAATTAGGATTTTAAAGGGTTAGTTAATTCTGTCATTAATTACTCACCCTCATGTTGTTCTAAACCCGTAAGACCTTCGTTCATCCTCGGAAAATAATTTAAGATATTTCTGATGGAATCTGAGAGTGTCTGACCCTGCATAGACAGCAACGCAAATGAAATGTTCCCAAGTCCAGAAACGTAGCAAGGAGATCTGTAAAATAATCCATGTGATATCAGGGGTTCAACCGTGATTTTACGAAGCTACGAGAATAATTTTTGTGCGCAAAAGAAAAAAAATAACGACTTTATTCAACATTTCTTCTCCTCCGCATCACCCTGTAGCGCCATTTTGGAGAATATCAGCTGGGCGTAAACAACTTATACTGTTCTTTGTCAGCTGTGTCACACTGATACATCTTCTTTTACTTCTTGTCTCCCTTTTACTTTCCAATAATGAAAATTCTGTCATTAATTATTTTACCCTCATGTTGTTCCAAACCTGTAAGACCTTCGTTCATCTCCGAAAGATTTCTGACCCTGCATAGACAGCAACAGAACTACCACGTTTAAGGCCCAGAAAGGTAGTAAGGATATTGTTAAAATCGTTTATATTTCTTAGTCTTTTTTAGACATGAGGGTATTTAATGGCAGAATTTTCATTTTTGGGTGAACTATCCCTTTAATCGCAGCAGCACTCAAGCTGAACTCCACAGGTTTGTGTATAAAACCTGATGGTCATGTTATCCAGGATGATTTGAGATGATCCATTGTAAGAGCATCTTGAGCTTCAGTGGAAGCGAGAACAACTGACTGTCTGTACAAAAGTATACACATGATCACAATTTTTTTTAAATTTGTCGTCTATAAAAATGCTGGATTTCTTGCTAATTTTACATCATAATAAATGTCAAAATCCTAAAACTTTCATTTTTTTACAGGTTTATTTTCATAAACTGTATGTGAATATATGCCACATATACGAAATTCTAAAGAACTGTGTGCATACATGCGTGTTTGTGTGATAGTGTGAGCAGGGTAGGTTTGACGGGACTAGTCGAGGCAGGATCTTCTGTCAAGATGAGACGTGACATGAGATTCTTGACACCATCTTCACCTCCCCAAAGCAGGCATGCTTTACATCATCCACCCCCCCACCCCCGATTTCCCTCTCTCAAACTCTGCTCATGGCATTTAATGGTGCATTGGATTTCAGTCCTCTCAAAGCACATTTGTTTTGTTCTGACTTTCAGTCTCCCTCATTTAACTTTGACTCTCTCGTACATTTGCGAGATGTAATTGATAAGGACTATGAATTAGAATTCGAGGGCTAGGGGCGCGCAGATGCAAGCTCTTAGCTGGGGCCCCTGTCTCTGATGATCCCACGTCGGCCCCTCGCTCTAATTTAATAAAGACCTCCTCCCTAAGTCAGCCAGGGGTTGGACGGTTCCTCGGGGAGGGTGCTGCGTGTGATCGCGAGCCTGTAGTTGTCTCACGTCTCCATATTTCAGAGCTCTGCTCATTTGTTTTTGCTCTGTGAAAGAGCTTGGCTCTCCCTGGTATCCGTCACTGTAGGAATCCTGTCTGAAGCGTCTCCCACCGGGGGAGGCCGTTGCCTGCCTGAGCATTATTTCAAACTCTCCTCTTAAATTCCTCTACAGACAAGCAAGCCTCCCGTATCCTTCCAGCCATGAAACATTCCTTCGGCACTCTCTCTCCCTTTTCTTCCCTCTCTCGCGCACAAAACACACACCTCTTCACATATGTTTTTAATACTTGGCGTAACTAATTCTCAATAAACTCTTCGGCGAACTTGTTTTTCTTTGTCGTCTTTTAGGGCTACACGTAGTCTGGCCAGCGATATTCCACCCAATAGTTACTGCATCATCTCTGTATGAGTTTTAAACGTCATACAAACATGAGCACTCATACACACACAGGCTCAGCGGCCCCAGACATAAAAATGATGAATGCTAAGTAACTGCAGCATGTATGAAAGCATTGCCAAGTGGAGTTGGAAATGTGTCTGTTCTATTTTATAAATACTATTAATCCTGAATGGCTCCCAGCATTCCCTGCTCTCCAGGTCTCCAGGAGAATTAGAATGTACCGTATGCACGCAAACAAATCACACATTCGCCCTTTACCTCCTCACATGCATTACAAACATATTAGAAGCATATATACATTTGCTTCACAGTTTTTCCTTGTAGTCTGCCACTGTTCTTTCATTCATTTCATCCTTTCGTTCTTTCGCCATAAAACAGTTTAAATGCAGTCCATATGACTCGTATGCGATGTTCCAAGTCTTTTGATGTTATATGATGGCTTTATGTGAGGAAGCGATGGAAATTGAGTAGCCTATTTATTTATATGCTGACAGCCTTTATCTAGCCTCAGTCCATGTTTAATTACACAGCGTTGGATTTTTAAATGTTTTTAAAAGAAGTTTCTTATGCTCACCAAGGCTGCATTTATTTAATCGCGGAAAATGTTGACCCCCGTACTCTTATAAAAAAACTACCTAAAGTGCCTGTTTGTATTTTATCTTCTCAATTATTTGCGGTGTTGGCCAAAGCTGAATTTTTCGATATTCCTCACCTACTTTCGTGCATGATTGTTCAGGACCTCATTATCAATGTGGTTTGGTGCACAGCAAACACCTCTCCTTCTTATTCGTCCCTTTGGTGCTCATATCATGCTTGTGAGCTTCTTTTATTTGTTGTGGGGGATCCCTAGTCCCCACATTTTTCTGAGGCAGTAGGAGGCCACCACTGCTAATAAGCTGAACCGACTATAAACCCCCCCCCCCCCTATTTAAGACACATGTATTGACTACTCTAGTATAATTTTGATCACCTTTGTGAGTCTCCATCCTTACCACTTGCTAGTCTGTCTACTTGCTGTTATCCCTGGTTTAAAAGCCTATGACCTAGTTTGGCTACCATATTTAAGTATTTTCAATTCCATCTGGATCGCCCATCACCTATGTGTTGTATCATAGGGTTTTGATAGAACATCCTCTTGTTTATTGTCTTGTTTTGTTGGACTCCAACGTTTTAAACAGAGCTCATGTTAATTTGCAGTGCTTTTCTTATTTCTACTCCCGTGGTTGGACACAACCATGAGTGATGGTGGGATAGAATGAAGTTTTTTGCAGGATAGGGTGTGAGAAGGGGGCCATAGTCCCAGGCAGACCGCGCACGCCGCTCGTGTTTTAAAGGTGTCTGCTTGACCTCGAGTGCCAACTAGGAGATCCCTCCCCTCTTTGGGTGTGGGTTCGGTTGGGGGGGGGTGCTGGCAGGGTGGGGCTGTAAAAGTGGTATATTCCTCTGATTGATCTTAGGGCAAATGGTCGGTTGGACCCCTCACTCCAAAAAACCATGTATCCACACTGCCTTTCCGGCCTATTGGCCAACATTTCACTTTCCCTACCCAGCATATTAAATGATTTCAAACTAGCCCCCCCCAATTGCCAACTTCCAAAATCAACCAACTTTAGGATTGGTTTTTAACTTTCAGAGTTCTCCATCAGATGTAGCAAAGATGAAGTTGTGTCAAATGAGTTGTTATCAGATTGATGTTTAAGTTCTCTCTCATCCACTCAGCTGCATGTCTTTGGTTTCCCAGGATATTAAAAAAGACCTTTTTTTACTCTTTTACCTCACAGATCTCTATTGCTCTGGTTCGTTAATAATTCGAGGACGTACTCAGACCAGCCAGGATATAAACTAAAACTTGGAGTGAAGAACAATGGAAATGATTTTGATTTGTGAGAGGAGTTAATGACAGTTCTGGGTAGATATTTAAAGTTCGGGGTTTTTCAGGGACAGCACTGGCAATTTTCCCCGTTTGCCTTGGAAAAATAGTCCCTTCACACAGAATGACACCACAGGACTCACTTAGAACGAGTTATTCCATTTTATTTGCAATCCAACTGCTTTTGTCTCCTTGAAAAACTCAAGAGATGGCGACCTTTAGCCCTTGTGACTCATTTAGCCGGGGCGACTTGAGCTAAAGAAGCTAGACTTTCTGTCCTCTGTTTCAGAGCATGGGTGTTCTGCCAATTTGATATCCCAGTAAAAAAGTACTAAAGCATAGCACTTTAATGGTTCTCAGTTTCCTGAAACTGGATACAAAAGGGGCGGCTTTCAAACTTCAAAAGCTCAAAACCGACACGGGACGTTTGAGATTCTTTGGGCTGTCTGTGGTTAGTGTATATGTATATGGTTGAAAAAAAAACTAATCATTCTTTTGGCATTTGTTGTGCAGAAAAACTGCGTGATTTTGAGCCAGAGACCAGCAGGAGGAGTGAGGGTGGATTGAAGGGACACAAGCAGTGATGAATGCCATCTGCCTGGAGAGGTCAACCCAAAAAGCTCAGGTACGGTACAGTGGCAAACCAGGGGTGGCTGGAGACTTCTAAAAGTTACATTAAAACAATTTTCGGCTTAAACATTAATTATTCGCCTTGCTCAACATACACCAGTGTTCTTAAGGCAAGGGGCCTGAGGAACCCTCTAGGGAGCCTCAGCACCATTTAAACTTGATTTACAAGAGGGGTAACTGTAAATAATTGATCATAAAAGTTGTCAACCATTTTGGAACATTGTTTTGGCGATTAGGAATTTATTGTTTTATTATTTTTATTTAAGGATTTTGGTAAAACAACAATCAGGAAGGGACAGTTCCACTATTCCGTCTTTTGGATGAGACGTTAAACCCCGAGGTTGACTTCTCTGTGGTCATAAAAATCCCATGGGGGGGACCCCACTGTTTTTTTTTTTTTTTTTTTTCCGTAAAGAGAGGGGGGGTAAACCCCGGTGTCCTGGCCAAAACTGTCAATCATGGCCTAATAATCCCCATCCACTTGATTGCTCTATGACTCTCTCTCCTCTCCACATGTAGCTGGTGTGTGGTGAGCGCTAGGGATGTAACGATTACCGGTTTCACAATAAATCACAATAAAGCACTTCGGTTAGTAATGTTTTCAATTTCATATCATCAAAACGTGTTTGATTACGCGCTTTGAAAATCGCAGGTTTAAATTCTGTCCAGTAGCATCAGTCTGACGCAGAAAGAAGCAGCATGCAGTGTTGGTTTTTGCACAAGCGAAATGGCACAGGCAGTGACAGTGCTCGGTATGTTTCAAGCCATCTAAAGCGGACCACTCGGAGGGGTTCGGGGGAGTATCCTTTTGGCTTGCTTGCTCTACAATATAGATCTCTGAGGCAATTCCTCGACCTGGCTTTCATTCTAGTTGTTCCGTTCCTCGGTATGTCAGCACGACTTGCGACGAATCTCGACTGAATCGACAGACGTGCTCAATTAGATCTCGGGGGAATGAATCAAAACTGTGCTTGCTAGGTCTACTTTTGTTCACACCGTGGGTTCTTGCTAAAATAGAGTCTTGAGCCTGTCAGTCGTGATCCTCGCCCATCTGAAAGGTAACGTTTACCTACACCAAAACTTATAAACTCCGGGAAAAATTTTTTATGGGACAACACAATTTGTATTTTTGATGCCACGCACAAATTTTCATTTCTGATCGCATGGCGTTTACGCCAACAGGCAAGGGCAGGTGCTGCCAAGGACGAACGGAACGTTGCAAATCTATCATGGTTGACTTTAAAGGGCTAATTTGTATTGTCTCTCTAGCAACTTTTCCTGAATTTTTTTTTGTACTAAAATATATATATACTACGGGGCATAGGAAAAATGGTGATTGCGCCGTTTGGAAAACTCTGCCCTGTGTATATAACACTAGGGAACAAAAAGAAAAAATAAACGCAGGTGACAAAAAAAATAAAGAATACGTGCCGTGTAAAATAAGTGGCGGAGTATGGGTTGATTTAGGCTCGGATTTTGAATCAAAGGACCCACCAGTAGTGAAAAAAAGAAACCCACCCGGAGAAGTGGGTGTTAGCCTATTCTGTGGGGCTGGGAGCAGTGGGGTTGGTTCTTGTCATAGGTGTCCTCGTCGTGGTATGAAGGTGGGAGGTACCGTCCTTTCATCTACAACTGGGTGGGAGATCGACCCGGACACTTGGGTTCGGCGTGGCCTTTAAAAACAGTAGGGCCGTTTATTCAATCTTTACTGTGCCAAACCATCGTGAGGTTTATTATTGATTCGTCTACTTGTACTTCATTCTTTGTAGTCATTGTCACTATTTCCCCCATCAAATTATCGTGTCTCTCATTTTTGTATGTTTTCTTTATATTTCATCGCGTCGATTTTGCTTGTTTTCCTTATCTACTAGTCATTACGGTATTGTCGATCTGCTTGGTGTTTGGGATGTGCTTTGCTTGCTTTTTTTTGTGTATGCGTCTTGAGGTCTGTTTGATCGTGATCAAGAGGCACTCGTCGCAGTTTTTCTTCTTCAGATATGCGTTTCGTACCTGGCAAATCTTGCTCAGATTGGTCAATATGGGCCTTGCGTAGTGCGGTCTGTGTCGGGGTGGAGTCGGTAACTTACGTAGCTGTCTCAGTCTGTGTTTGCTTTTATAACCTTTTGTGAAGTGTATCCAATGTCTCTGCTTAAAGTATCGTTATATCCTTGGTCGATATCTAGAAACCTTGCGGGTCTTTTTTTTATGGTGCTGTCTGCGCACGTCCCCTTTGTTTACTCTATTTAGAGGTGTGCCTATGTATTAACGATGGATCTCTTTTCCGTGGGAGGCATTTTTCAGTGATCAACTTGTGTGTTTTATACATTTGCGTGTGTGTTTTTACTTTTCTTTCATTTTTGTTATATTTCCTATGTCGTTTCGATAATCTACAATGACTCTGTCTAGCTTTTTATAATGAAATGATCGTCATATCTGCTAGAGATATTCTAATTATTTGTTGTGTATTCTTATGAATTATTCTCATGTGTGTTATATTTTCCGGGGCAAGTTTTTACTTGAGTGTGCACTCGTGACCCCCCGCACTTTCTACGAGTGAAATTTTTCCAGTTAGCTATTCTTCCCCAAATGTGTACAGGAACGAAAGTTACTCTATCGTTCGATCACCACGCTGTCGATAGCATCCACACGCCTATTAGCACAGACTTATCGAGGACGTATCATCCTCATGGCATTCTATTTGACGGCTTCGGTTCTATGCTCTACTGGTCCTTCCCAATTGTTCTGCTACCAACAGAACAGTTTAGCATATAGTTGCTAAGTGTCTCGTGTCTTGTGGCCATCTTCAAACTGCTGACACCACGTATTGACATGTATTAGGACAGGTGTGTGAGACTTCCCGTTCCTTTATTGGGCACGTTTTGGTGTCATCTATTATTGTGGACCCTAACAGATCGTGTGATCTCTATAGTGGTCATGAGGCAGAGTGCACAACGACTGTGGTTTTCTCCAATTAAATGGAGTTTGGACAACTTGTTCAGACTTCTTACCGTAGCTGTCTTCTGTAGGTTGTCCCAGTGTGTCCTTGCTGCTATTCCATCAGGGTCAATGTGGATGCTTGCACAAGTGGGTGCGTTTATTTGTTGGCTGAGGCGTCGATCCTGTTTGCGTGTTGGATTTCACCCACCCCACTCACTGACTCACATTCCCCTACCTTTTGGTCTGAGGGTGGACTTCAAAACCCCTACAGGGTGCCTTTTCGGATACAATACCTCACATACACAATTAAAATTTTGTCTTGATTTTTTCCCCATCATACCTACCCCTCTCTAATGCAATTTACGCTTCCGGGCTTGTTGTGAATTGTCATCATATACCTAAGTGTATTAGCATGCCTATTATTAACTTGTATGTTTCTTTGCTGTGGCACTCACCCACACATCCAGTTAAGGCATAGAATTCAGGGTGGAAAAAAACACTCACAGTTTCTGGAGGGAAAACGGCCTGCACACAGTTTAGATATAACCCTAATTAAACAAGTCGGATCCAGCTAATCTAATCATTTAGGCTTATTTGAAAACTACATGTGTGTTGGAGTAGGGTTGGAACTAAACTCTGCAGGGCTGCAACCCTCCAGGAACTGAGTTTGACACCCCTGGCATAGATGGTTACACTTTATTTTAAGACGTCCTTGTTACAGTGTAATTATACATTTAAGTACGGAGTAATATTAACTACATATACTTACTATATGGTTAGCATTAGGGTTTGGCTTAGGGTTACTTGTGTGTAATTATACATTATTTATGGTTATTATAATAGTAAGAACATGTAACGTGTCAGAAGGACACCTTAAAATGTTTTTTTTGACTGTAACTCTGTATTAACTATATACTCTGTATTAACTATATTACGCACGTCACATTTATGGCTAAAATTGAAGCTCTGTTTTACCTGAGCCATCAGTAGGTCTGTTACAATTGAATTTAAATACGATTTACTTCAGTTATTTCTGCCGTTTTTGAAATGAACACTAGTTGATTCTGGTATTTGTGTGTTTGACAGCTCTTGTCTTGTTGAGTCATTAAGTCTTTGTGTGTTGTCTAGTCTTGTCCACTCAACAAAGCGCTGACTGTTAGCATGATTGTCTTTGTTGCAGTTTCTCTTGCTGTTCATATATTTATTTAAGTCATAGTGAAGATCACAGCTTAGATTTAAGGAATGTTGCCGATTCTTAAACTAGATTCTGTTGACGAATCGGTTTATACAAGCCAGATCTGTCCTTAAGATGCCAATCATTGGTTCTCTGATTGTGCCCTAGGGAATTACTTGATCATGCCATCAGGAAACCTTCAGATAGCCAATGCTACACGGGATGATGAGGGTCCCTACAAATGTGCTGCTTACAACCCTGTCACCCAGGAAGTAAAAACTTCCACCTCTACCGATCGTCTTAGAATACGACGTAAGTGGATACCAGAAAACACACGCGCACACACACAAAAACACATTTTTGTTGATATAAAATTGAGTAAAATGTATCATCCCATCTAGGTTCGACATCTGAGGCCGCACGTATCATCTATCCACCTGCGTCTCGGTCCATTATGGTGAATAAAGGCCAGCGGCTTGTGCTTGAGTGTGTGGCCAGCGGCATTCCCACTCCACATGTCACATGGGCCAAGGATGGTCTGGACTTGCGAAATCATAACAACACCCGCTTCTTGCTTAGCAACTTGTTGATTGATGCTGTAAGCGAGAGCGACTCGGGCACTTACGTGTGTCACGCTGATAACGGCATGGGCTCTGCGAGTTCTGCCAGGGTGCTGTACGACGTGCAGGTGTTTGGTGAGTATGATTGCTAGAGAGGAAGAGTCGCACACTATGGGGCTGCAGGAGTCATATGTTATTGCCCATCAAATGTTAACACTTTACAATACACTATTAATTAATGCATTAGGCTAGCATGACGATACAATACTTTTACAGCATTTCTTAATTTAAATTAATGTTAATTTATCCATGCATTAATATTTTTTAACATCAAGCTGTATATATTAACATTAACTAATGTATTATGAACAAACATTAATTAACAATTGACAATTTATTTATATACACTGCCATTCAATAGATTCGAAAGTAGCAAATATTTGATCAGAAATTCAGTAAAAACAGTAGTATTGTGAAATATTATTGCAATTTAAATTTATTTAATCCATAGTGGTACGAGATGTTGGTACCGAATCCCTAAATTTCATGTAGGTTATTGTTAAGGGACATTTTTTTTAAACAACTGGTCATTACTATATTTGTGGATGGACAACGCTGCTTCACAGGCCTTGCACCCATCTAGCCTTCTTCCAGTGTCACAATTCTGATTCTTCAGGCCGGGAAAATGGCTCTAAATATATAGAGGTAATGTGTTGCAATAAAAAACATGATCAAGATTAGATGTATGATGCATTTTTTTGAAATTATTGCAAATCCGCTCGTTATGTATTAGCGTAGTTGTTTCTGTTCAATTTTGATTTAAAATGTCTGAATCCTTGCGGAATATTATCCCAAGTATTAATTTATTACTAACATCAAAAAATCGTACTGACCTTCACAGCTTGTGAATGGTTTGATTTGTTATTATTAGCTATATATGCTTAGATGATACCACAATTTAACCTAACTTAGATGACATAATAAAGTATTCTAAAACCTAATTCAAAAACCCGTCTACCCAAATCATAAATCTGAATGGAGTGGGGTCTATTCCTATAAAAAGGACCTAGGAACAGGGCAGTGCCAGTGGGGCAAAATTAGGTTGGTGGGCAAAATTTCACCACTTCCAGTAATTAATGCTGATTAAGGGAATAGCATCTTCGAACCAGGAGAGGACAAATAGTCTGTAAAGCATCAATTCATTGCAATCATACCACAGTCCTGAACAGAAAGAGAGTGTTTGTGAGTGTGTAGGGATTAGTTCTGGGAGACCATGATGGGTGTTTTTGGTGGTGCTCGGTTTTCACGGCAGCTGTTTTGCATTATTAAGGCGATTTCTGCGCTGATCTAATGAGATCGAGCTGATCACTAAGGGCCAACATCAAGTTTGGAAAAGGGTGAGAGACCACAGTCTATCCCAAGGGGGGAAATCCTCTCGGCAGCATTGCCATCACAAAACCAGCACTCATGCTTTCGTGCGGTTAAACCATCAACTGCGGGGGTTTTGCCATTCAGCATTGTTCTGATGTTTTGACATAAAACCTGGCGAAACCCCTTCTTTTGTCTTCAGGAGCTCCAAGGTGCGTGTGGAGCTGCAAGAGGCAGCAAGGACGTTGGCATGGGGCGGACCGGCTGGCGTTCAGCTGTCAGGTGAGGGCAAGCCTGGACCACTGTGGTGTGGGCCTCCACAACGCTCAAGCCCCTGAAGCCCGGTCACAACGCATCGGATGTTCTCACAGGTGCTGCGTGTGCTCAAGTTGGGACCGCCAGTACGATGGGCAGTACCAGTGCATGGCGGGGGGCGGGGGGTGGGGAAAAACGGTTGTGGGCAGCAAAGGGCAGCCACAAGACCCTTTACTTGTCCCGACAGGTTAATAATTACTTCCTAAAATAATTAAGGGGGACATTATTAGGATTAAAAACTATGTAATTATGAAAATATGTATATTTACTGTCCCTGTATTTTACTCCTACTACATATAAAAATAAATGATTGGTTAGTTATGAATTATAAAAAAAAAAAGGTATTAATAAAACTTAATGTCTTAATAACACTAATCGGCTTTATTAATTTTATATCATTATTTGTACGCTTTCGTAGTGTAAGTAGTAGTATTTTTTTATGTTTTTAGTTATAATTAAAAGGTTTTGAAAAATAGCTTTAAAATGTATAAACGAATAAAACCTTATATTATTATTATTAATATTACATTTTCAGTAAGTATATATATTTTATTATTACATTGATTATTTTTACTTTTTACGTATAACCAGGCAAAGTTTATTATATAAAGCACATTCTTAAAAACCTATGGTATTCAAAGTGCTTTACATAAAAGGAACTAAAATAATCATAAAAAGTAGCAGTTTTCATTCAATTTTATTTTTAATTAAAAGGATAAAAAAGGTTACAAATTTATAAAATAAATAAAAAGTGTGTAATAAATTTGTATTAGTTATAATACTTAAATGATTATAGTAGTAGTATTTTATGTGTATTATCATTCGGTTTTATTAATTTTTTACTTGTCATAGGAATAAAAATCATTAGTTCACAAAATTCGCAAAATAATTAAAAGGCCAATATTATACAATTAAAATTAAATTGCAGTAAAATTACTGGTATTAACATTCAATTTTTTTATATTTTAGAATTTATAATGTATTGACTGTGAATTCATTTAGCCATTATATAAATAAAATATACTTTGTAGGTGTATTTACTGATTAGAATAGTGTTTTTCCACAGTAAAAAAAATTTTTTTTTGCTTGGCCGGTCTCTGGTTCAGTGGGCCTCACCGGTAAGGTAAGCTGACCTGATCGGAACCGCTGAGCCAGATAAGGGTGTTGCGGGAACAGCCACCTGAAGGCCTGGGCCCCGTGCTGTGCTTTCCTTTGATGCTTTTGAGATCAGAGTCTACCTAGATGAACGCCAGGCATCCGGAGTTCAAGCCACGCACGAAAGCCCCGACACTACGGGGACCTTACCTGGAACACACCGTATGATGGAGGAGCCCCTGTGGTGGGGAGTTGTCGTCACAAGACAGAAAGTACCACCACCGCTCAGGGTCATTCTTGACCGTGTGATCTCTTGGTTTCACTCGACGCGATGTTGTTCAGTGATTCATTGTGTGTACTTTCTCTCTCACAGGCTGGAGAAATTCTCCCGGAGAAGGGAGGGACCACTAACACCATTGGGGCTTCCCAGCAGGAAGCGTACATGACCCAAAACTGCAAGCCCACCCGAGGATCTATGAAGTGGAGATGGCCGATAAGACAACTGGCGCCTGGAATTGGGCAGCCTGTGCCCCGATGATGAAGGTCAGAACAGGCAAATGTAGCAGGCCATAAATCGTATTTCAAAGACTTTACCCCTCGGCCTAATGAAACATTTTAAACACACGTTTTTCGATTTTTTTGTTAAATCGTACATAAAACTTGGCATCTCCTTTCAAGGGGTAATTTGTTTTAATTATAATTACCGATATTCTGCATATGGTGGACTACTTTTACAAATAACTACATGAAAATAGCAAAATAATATTGGTTGAAATTTTAAGGTCATTATGCCGAGGACAACTTTTGGAAACAGCTGTCATTATACACTTAGGGGTATAAAAAGTATTTCACTGCAGGGAATTGCTTTTCAGAATAAGTAAGAGACAAGGGCATTTTTTTCTTTCTTTCCTTCTTGCTTTTTTAATTAAATATCTGTTCAAAAAGGGAATTAAGTAAGTGAAATGAAAAAGTCTCTTTAATGTTGGCTGCAGGGCGTAGAGGAGACCCCATAGGCCCCAAAAAACACATGGTGCCCACCTCGTTCTCTCGCGTGAGTAACTTTTGACAGGTGATATAACTAACAGCTGCAATTAAAAGTTACGAGAAACTGGTAATATAAATTTACAGCTAATTTATGGATCTATCTACTATATATATTATAATAATATATAGAATATAAACAGTTATCAGTCCCTAATAGTTCTGATTAATACTATTCTTATTATTAATTATGCTAACATGACTGTTCTCTTGATTTTTTTCAATCATAAATGAAGGATGAGATTACAGTAAGTGTGTTATTTGTTAGTGTTTGTGTTTGTGTATGTACAGTGTGCATGCATACACACTCTCACTGCAAGTATCTGTTGTTTTATTGACAATCTTTTTTGTCTTTCCAGCTCCAGAAGCTCCAGACAGACCCACTGTCTCCATGGCCACAGAGACCTCAGCCTATGTGACGTGGATCCCTCGTGGGAACCGTGGATTTCCCATCCAGTCATTCCGTGTGGATTATAGGAAATTGAGGAAAGGCAGTGGAGAGTGGGAGGTGGCTGTGAACAACATCCCTCCCTCTCGCCTCTCAGTCGAGATAACAGGCCTGGAGAAAGGTGAGATTTACGTCAGTGAATAAGATGATCAGTTGATATGTTTTCAGTGGCTGATGCAGATAGCGATAACTATGATTATCACTTATGATGAAAGAAGCAATTTTTAGTTTATTAATTCAAAAAAATTAAAATGTAAATACATCAGTCAAGTTAAAAAATATTTAAAATAAAATAAAAGAATAAAATATAAAAGTGTGTATATATAAAAATACAAATACAAAAAAATATATTTAATGCTTAATGTTGTTAAATAAATAATAAATTGAGTTAAAGAAATGCAATTGGACAAATGAGAAGTTGACTTTGTATGTTTTTCTTTCCATTGCATTTGCAGGAACATCATACAAGTTCAGAGTTTTGGCCGTTAATGTGTTGGGAGCGAGTCCACCAAGCGCTCCCTCTAAAGCCTACACAGTGGTGGGCAGTGGTCCACCAAACCGACGTCCCATTGATGGACCCTACATCACCTATAATGAAGCCATCAATGAGACCACAATCATCCTGAAGTGGACAGTAAGCAGTTTCTTTACTAAACACTTTTCCATGGTCAAATTCAAGAAATGTGAGTTTGTCACAATGGCATTGTGAGACCTTGAACTAAATATTTCTGTTCTTTCTACAGTACACACCGGTCAATAACACTCCCATTTATGGCTTCTACATCTTCTACCGACCCACCGATAGCGACAATGACAGCGACTACAAAAAAGACGTAGTGGAAGGTAAATGTACTTCCTTTATTCTTTAATTTTCAACTATATATTAAAGAAGTATAAAATGTAATTGTGTGATGCTCTTTTAGGTGACCGATATTGGCATTCCATCACTGACCTACAGCCTGAGACGGCTTATGACATTAAAATGCAGTGTTTCAACGAAGGAGGCGAGAGTGAGTTCGGAAATGTCGTCATCATGGAAACTAAAGGTTTGTCCTTTTCCTCTTAATCACATTGTGAACTGCACCTCAGCCAATTTCTAGAACAAAGATCTCTTCTGACAACACAGATCTTAAGTGTGAACATCTGTGTGTACTTACAGCTCGCCTTCACCAGAGGACCACACCTCCAGAGACAGCGTCGTCCAGGCCCGACCATCCAGGAAACCCTGTTCCCCGGCCTGGTGATCTGCCTTACCTCATTGTGGGCGTTGTTCTCGGAGCGTTTGTTTTCATCATTGTGGCCTTCATCCCAATCTGTCTGTGGAGGGTTTGGGCCAAACAAAGTAAGTGCCCTTTTAGAAACATGAAAACTTGATTAAGAATCCAAAGATAAGATAAGATAGAAGGACGCTCATGAACCATGAATTTTGTATTTATTTTATTTCAGAACAAACTTTAGACATGCGCTTTCCAACATTGGCAGCTACAGTTTCTCCATGCCAGTACACCATGGTACCTCTGCAAGGATTGGCTCTTGGTCGACCCTGTCCTGTAGACCCCCACCTGACCCCTGCCCACACCGTCTACGCTCCAAAGGAGAGAATTAAATAACATTTCCCAATTGTTTTGGGGGGGGGGGGGGGGGGAACACAACAAAAAAACAGTGCCTTCCTGGACTCCAGGTAATTTTGGCACTTTGGATGGTGCTTAATAGGGGTTGGCGATATGACCAAAATCTTATATCAGTATGTATCATGATATAGTTATTTTGCTTTAAATAAAGTCTTTATGATATCAAAATATTTGATACCATAAAAATAAGATAATCAAATGTTTAAAAACACTGCATATTCTTCACTGTGTAAATTAAATATATATGTCTTATTAAAGTTACAAAAGTGATTGTCAAAAGCAGTGAGAGATTATCTCTTTTGTTGTTTGATAACATGAATGGGACAGATAGAAGGGAAGATTAGGACGGCTGTCACTTTAAAGAGGCTGCCCAGATCAATATTAACTGTTACAGTGTTGCTTCTCAAAGCTGTTGCTTTCATTAATTTACTCCTGCGCTCTATGAGCACCGTCTTCATGTGTGATTGCTCAGAAACCGTCTCTCAGACAGAGCGCACATATAGCGAGTTCTTTTTCACTGCTGATTGTATTTCAATGGCATAAAATTACTTGTTTTTAAACCACAATGCTTAAAAACGCGAGTGAACTATACGTTTTTGTGACCACGTAGCACAGCAACGTCACATGAGAGTGTAACCGTGATAGAGATGATAGTCCAAAATCTCTACCATTTGACAAATTTCTACTACTTAATCGTGTCTGTCGGTATATCGCCCACCCCTAGATGTTTTTTGATGTCCAGCACAGTAGTTGTAAGAGTAATAAACATCTTCAATTGCTGTTTAAGGCCAGTGAATAAAGATAATGCATTGTGTTGATGTTCAAACTATTGTCTCTCTTGTAGGAGGATGCTGGCTATGAGCTGGAGTGTGATGCGTTGTTGCCTCAGAAACTTCGCAATCCACAACCACATATCCACAATTACTGTAATGGGTAAGAATTCTAATACTGATTCATTTTATTATAAAACACCCACTTTTAAAGTGCCCCGTATATTGTGTGTTATTATATATTCATCATTGACTATTGTTTGTGTCATATTATGGAAGTAAAATGGGTTGCAAATGGTGACTGTTATAATGATGACATGTGGAAGGTTGTAGGGAAAACAACTATAATTTGAACTTTTTTGCTTGTTCTTTAGGGTGCCTGGCTGTTCCGGAAGAGGGATGATGTGTGCCTGATGATTCCCCCTTGCAGGTCCTTAGTTTATCGGATCCTACGCAGCCATCTCAGAGTCCTGACTCCATGCAGGTCGATCACTCCCTCACTGAAGCAGATCACATGGAAGGGGAGGCTCACTGGCCGTTTTTGCGTTCAGTTACTTCATGTTTTACAATTAAGGGTCAAAATACCCCTGCAAGAAAACTGTTCCAGCTTTAACTCAAATTAGGCTTTGAAAAAGAAAACCCAAATATTGATTATTTCGTAAATTAGTAAAATATTTTAATTTTTGTAAAAAGTTGTTCTCAATGCAATGGTTTTGGCACAATTTCCCCCACCGACTGTCCCTTGTAACAACAAGCTTGATGCGGGCAAATAAACCGGTGCTCCAAGATCTGAGGCCAAACGGAAGTGGAAGCAACTGGAAACATGGAACAGCTGAGAACAAGGGAAACACAAAACCAAAACGATGGATGTGAAATGAGAAAAATAAGGCAAGAAAAAATAGAAAATATTTATTTTTGTATAACAGATGCTATATTTATATATTTATGTATTTGTACATAATACAGTTTTTTAGAATGTGTGTATATATAGGTTGTTTATATCAGATGTAATACATATTTTGTTATGTTTGTCTGTTTCCACCAGGAATTTTTATAAGCATGCTGTATAAATGATCCTCATGTGAGATACGAACAACCTGACACCTCAACACCATACATACAGTATCAGTAATAAGCTCCAGATTTTCCAATGCAAGACATTGTGATGTTTGAAGTACAGCTAGTGGGAAAGATAATGCTTTTAGGGCATTATGATTATGATCCATTCATTATGAATGTTGTATCGTGCAGTGCTTGGGGACGATTGACTGTTTAAAAACACTTTGCATCAAAAATATTTGTAGGAAATGTACGCCTTATATGCATACATATTTTACGCACAGTATGTTGTATCCACATACATTTAGTGGCTTTTTGGCATGTAGACTTTACTGTGAGGTTTAAATACAACAAATAAACAGTTTAAGAACCTTTCGATTGTAACTTGTTCCAGGTGCGTCCTCAGTTTTAAATACGGTATTTTGAGTGGTGTGCATCTTGTCGGTACAGTGTTTTACAGCTTTGTACATATGTTACTAAGATTGATCTATTTTCATCATTAACAAAACTGTTAACAAATATATGCAAAGTATAGGCATTCTGTGTGTAGTAATATTGACTATGAAAAAGAGACCATATATTGTAGGTATTTATTTTGTTTCAGTAACCTGGATGCGAGACATTCTTAAAATGAACACGCCTACCTGCAATATGCTGATTTTGATATTTTAAACTGGTTTGATGTAGGCTGCTTGTATAGTTGTACTTTTACTTCTGGAGACCTGCAGTTCTCCTGCATCAGTATTAGCTTCTTCCCACTGTTATAAACATGAAGGAAATTATCAATCTCCAACATATTCTAGAAGTGTAGCTGCATGGTTACATGGATTGAGCACTACTGCCTGTAAATAAAGCAAAATAAATCGTATTTTCTGTTGTCATTTTCATCTTTTATGTTTGTATTTCCAGTAACTTACATTTGATGGCATACTGTTTGAGCATGATCGGTTTCAATGCATATTTTTCCATTATTTTTAAGTCATACTTGGAAAAGTGCTAGTTTGATTTCCAATAAACTTACCTGAGCCACTTTTAACCAGCTGGTCTCATGGTCATGATCCTGATTAAATGGCTCAAGTGTCCAGGACCCTACAGTAAGTAGGAATTGACCATTTTTATTGTTTGTAAAAAGAGCTTCCCTGAGTAAGTAATAAAGTTGAACAAAATCTTTGAAAGGTACTGACATCTGGTGGATTTAGCATGCTAAAACAAGCAATCTGGGAGAAAAAAGTACTTCATGCCCTCCGAATCAACAGGTCACAAAATTCAGTCAGAAATAAACATTTCAATTTAGATTAGATAGAAACTTTAATAACTTTAAAAAATTTTTTTACAAATATCTACAGACCACAAATCCATTTTCATAAATAAGTGAAAGTTCTTCTGGAATGATATTCTTCAGGAGAAATATTTTACAGATGGAAAAATATTTTAAAACCTTTGAAAACCAACTGATACATTACAAAACAGCTCAGATATATCTACTGTAGCATTAAATGCAAAATCATAACTTTTTTTGCTTTCACATTTCATTATTGTTGCTACAAAGTAAAAGAACACACAGACACACTTTTTCTATTAAACAATGTGAGCTGTTCTAAAGAAAAATAAAGACAAGTTATACATCATGTAGAACCATGACAGCCCAAACTATCAGCAAACAAAGCAAAAGAAACCAACCAAAGGCTAACAGACATAATGCAATATTTTACTTTCCCCCATAGTTCCAGAGTGATCCTGACGTGGGAGCTGAGAACATTCCACGCTTTATTTGCTTTAGAGGAATTAAAAGCCGTTACACCATGGCCATCCCCTACAAAATCTATGCAGAGGTGAAGGCAAATAAATTCTGTGGCTAGGGATGAAAACCCCTTTAAAACCTAAACAGCAGAAGTCCCATCATGACCCAGGATATGACTGATGTTGTGGGCTGGGCGATTAGACTGTTTATTTGAGTCTGAGGAAGTAGTGTTGGCAAGAGACAATAAAGGTGACATTGGCATAGAGGAGCCATCCGGAGGCATTGCTGTGGCAATTTCAGGGAACAAAGAGGTCAGGTTAAAGTTGGATAAATGAGGTGTGATGCCTGAAGAGTTTGCAATCGGCATTGGTGTAATATCTGTGAGAAGTGGGAAGCTAGCCTGCGCAAAACCTACAGGTCGAGGGGGAGAAAGAATTGAACCGAAGTGGTTGTTCAATGGTGCACTGCCACTCTTGTCAGTGCTTGGACTTGTAAACATCTGGTTTGAGAAATACTGTAAAGGAATCTCACTTGGAAGGCTAGGATGAGCTGCAGGGGAATATGAAGGATAAAATGAAGGTAAAGTGTTCTGAGGTTCCACAGGGAGGAGGGCTGGGGTGCGAGAGGCACTGGGCTGTGTGACTGGTGGGATGAAAGATGCATTGGCATTGATGGGAGGTGGTGGGTTCATTCCTCCTTTAGCAATGAAAGTAAAGCCAAAGTTCTGGGAGACATCAGACACGGCACAGCGATCGGACACTAAATTGTTGTCACTGCTGACCTGTGCACCATCTGCCATGAAACGCACAATGCTACTTCGTCTAGCTTCACTTCCCATTTGTGTACGGCCAAGGATCACTCCTCCACCTGATGGCAGGGGCAAAGAATTTTCTGGTTCAAAAGGATTTCCAGGTCTCAAGTTGCCTGACCGTGGTCGATCTCCTGGACGAATCTTTGTGCTTTGTAGATCTGGTCCAATATGATGGGGGCGTTGACTAACAGAGAGTGACCTGGTTGAGCCTTGAGTACGTCTTGTGTCTGAACTGCTGTGTGGTGTTGGGGGATGGGGTGGACCTGTTCTCACAGGTGGACCATGCAAATTTGCACTGACCTGAGAAATATGTCCTTTGTTGTTGTCCCCTAGACGTATGGAAGCAGCTTTCTGTCCAGGGTGTAAATTAGGACTTGAAGATTTAGCCTGAAGTTCTCCAGCAGCGGTCCCAGGAATGCAGTTGTATTCTATACTCCCTGGGGTACAGCCCTGGGCTGCCCTTTGGTGCCCACTTTGTTCAGGGATATGAGGTGCCAAAAGGCTTTGCATAAAGCTCTGGTGGCATCCCTCCTGTTCTCTTGTCAATCCTGCTCCATTGTGCACACCTTGAGCAACAGGATGCGGACCTGAGTATGTTCCACGTGAACGCCCATCCCCTGTAGGCCCTGCACCCATTCTAAATCCTGTTTGTGGCTGAGGACCTCTCTGGATTTGAGGTACAGACTTGCTGGACATGTCACCACTTCGAGACACTTGCACTTCAAAGTTACTTAGCTGATGCCCACTAACCAGAGCCTTGAAAGGTCCACAATCTGGTATTCTTTGGGTGTCTGTGTTATTAGCATGGTCAGGTGGTAACCTGCTCTGAGAATTATGAGTAATGTTACCTTTACCACGTGATGAATCTACATAGCCTCGCAATTCTGACTGGTCCTGTGCATTGCTTCGAGGTGCTTGCAGGTGCACACCCATACGTTGTTCACCAGTAGCAGGGGTCTTGCCTATCAGAGCCTCTGCGGAGTAGCTAGAGAGACGGTGGCGCTCCTGGCGTGATGAAGTGCAAGCAAGATCCGAAGAACGCGAAACAGAATTACTAGCCTGAGAGGTCATCTGCTGCTGTTCCATTGAACGAGACCCCATTAGTCTTTGCATAGCCCCATGATCTTGTCCAGATGGGCGTTCTGGCTGACCCAAGTGATTGTTTTGATGTGCCCTCTGACCTGCCTGTTGGGCCTCACAGTTTTTGTCCTGTCTAGCCCCAAAGTACTGCTGTTGCTGAATCTGCTGCTGAAGATGCTGATGACGTGAATGTGAATTCTGTGGTGGCATCTGATGCTGTTGTTGGTGTGACTGTTGCTGCGGTTGAATCTGTTGTGCTTTTTGCTGCTGTTGCTGTGATTGCTGCTGTTGATGGTGCTGTTGTTGCTGATGTTGTTGGGATTGTTGTGGATGCTGCTGTTGCTGTTGTTGGTGTTGCTGAGGATGCTGCTGTTGCTGATGCTGCACGCCACTCTTTTCCAAATGATGTTGCTTCTGCAAACCAACATTTGGTCCAGACTGCCCACCACGTACTACTCCTCTCTTTTTTTGCACATGCTGGTCTTGCAGCAGGTTTCTCTGATGAATAATGTGGATCTGAGATTCTGGTTGTGTCAGGTGATGGTGAAGTTGGTAAAGGTGTCTTTGTTCTTGTTGTTGTTGATGTTTGAGGTAGGGGTTTCCAACTAAGTTCTGCCCAGATTGCGGTGCATTATGTTGTGTGTGTCCTTGCTGCAGGTGCACCACACTTGGCTGAGTTTGTTCATGTGTTGGAACTTGAGTAGAGCAGTGTCCATCAGTAGGGCGGAGCACAGTGCTCATGAAAGTATTACCAGAAAACAGAGCCCCAACACCATCAGAGTGATTTCTTGGCATAACTGCAGAAGTACTTGAGGGCATCTGACCAACCATCATTTGCACGTGATCTGCAGCCTTGATGTCCACTCTTGCAACATTCCCTGCTGGGCACAGTTTTGAACGCTTATTTGGAAGAATAAGGTCATCTTGGCCAGACCTTTTTGGAATATCCTTCTGATGGCGTTCAACCATTCCAATACCAACATGGGTCCGCATCAGAGCATTCTTTAAAGGTGCATATTCATTAGGTTGAGAACAGGTTGGGGGAACTTGTGAGGAAGACTGAGTCACCATGACAGCAGCACCTCCTGACGACGAAGCAGAAACCTGATGTGCAAGATTGGGTGATCCTGGATAAGGTTGGTTAGAGCTTGGTCTGATGAGGTTATTAACATTAAGGCTGGTGACAGCACTAGGCTGAGACTGTGAGTAAGCTATGCTCTGTGGAAGTCTGATGCCAGTAGTACTGCTGGCTAAAGGCTCAACTGGAAGAACTCGAGCAGAGACCTGAGATGAAGCTTCTGACACAGGTAAATCAGCCTGCTTTGTCAGTTTAACCTGCTGGTCAGTCACACTATTCTTGTTAGAAGGGACTGGCTGCATTTTTGGAAGGTCCCACCCTGTGGCAGCAGTACTTGTTGGGTTGTCAACACTGCATCCTGAAGTCCTCTTGCCTGGGCTGTCTTGTTCAAATATGGCTCTTGCAGCCATTGCTAATATTTCTGCCTGCTCAGAAGTGAAGGCAAATGCACCAAATGTACTTGAAGAGGCACTGATGTTGTTGCCTGCTGGAAGCAATGATGCAACAGAAAACCCTCTGCCACCTGAAATTCCTGCAAGAGGCGAATCAGTCTGTCTATTGGTTCCCAGTAGAGGATCAAAGGAATCATTTTCCAATGTACATACTTGTGGAGGGACTGTCACTTTTTGAACAAAAGCACCCATTTCTGTCACACCCTTTTCCGTGGCACCATCAGATTGTCCATCCTTGCCAGGTTGTGTGTTCATATTTGAATCAGGCATTTTGAAGTCTGCACAATTCCCTTGGTTACTGGATGTCATGGACATATTCATTGTGGATGGTCGTTTTAGGAACTTGAAAGGATCCGACATCCTAGAAGTTTCTGGAATCTGAACAGGTTGTGTTGACATAGAAGCATCTGAGCCAGGAGTTGAAGTTGAGGGCACAATAAATGATGTCTGATTTTGAGAAGAGTTGACTGACTCTTGTGTTTGTGAAATGGCCTGACTTGCCATGATGGAAACCATTGGCCCACCCTCTGTTGAATTAGCACTGACACCTAATTGTTGACTTGGTGTGGATATATCACTTGGAAATAGAGGCTGACAAAGGTCTGAATTAACAGATGTACCTTTTGAATTGCTTTGGGCAGAGCTTACAGTGATCAGCGGAGGGGAACTCTCTGTAAAACTGGGTCTTGAGTCTGTTGATCTCCTTTCACTACTGGTGCAAACATTACTGCTACTCACCTTATTCTGCTCAGTAGTTTCCCTACAAAATGTCACACTGCATGAAGAGTTAACATGAACTTCTGATGAGGCAACTGACAAAGTTACAGCAGTATCCACAGAGCTACACTGTGACGAGAGGGCAATGCTAACCGCTGAACAATTAATCTGGGGACCAATATCTGGAGTAAAGATTTCTTTACTCAAGCTGCCACAATTTGTAGAAACAACCATGTTACCCTGAGTAGAACTTGCAGTACTGATACTACTAACTGTTACATTGTTATGCAAGTGGACATCATCTATAGATTTTGGTTTAGTCTTTGAAACTTCTCTACCAGCCAGTGTGGGCTTGGCAATGGATCCATTTACTGAAGGCATGACAGAACTGTCTGCTGATTTTTCACTGGAGGAACTGACACTAATGACTGCAGAACTACTGCATGTTGAACTAACACTGTTTGGGACAGGTCCTCTCTGCGTGTTAACATCACGAGTAACCGTATCTTTATTTGAAGAACTAACCGAATCAACACCTTTTGCTGCAGTGGATAACTCAGAACATGTATCATTTGCAACAAATGCCTTACTCTTGACAGCAATTTTACGCAAACTTCGCCTGGGTTTAGGTTCCTTTCGTTTCACCAATTTGGTTCTCCTAACTGAGTTTTGTCTGGTTTGATTTTCAGAAGTCCCACAACTTTTCTTTGGCAGAATTTTAACTGCACTGCCAGCAGCAGTTGAGGGTACAGGTACAGAGGAGGAAAGAACAGTTTCAGTAGAAGTGCTGACTTCTGAACCACATGTCGGAAGAGGTTGCACAGTAGTGTATGAAGGTGGAGCAATGGAGTATATCTGAACATTGCTTTGACTTGAGACCTTTGAAATGCTTTGACTAAGACTAGTTAGAGCACCTAAACAATTCATGGCAACATTGGAGGTGGGTTCCTCACAGGTGGGCTGAAGTATCTGAGTTACACTTTGACCAGATTGAGAGTTTCCCTTATCTGGTGGCTGCAGAACATAAACTTGTCCATTCACAGTGATAGTCTGAGGTGCTTGTGCTTGCAATTGGGTTGAGGGCCGTGGAAGAATATGTACCAACTGCTTTGTACCAGCTGCCTGCATGCTAGCTGTACAGGTAGTGTTTGAAATGGTCATTTGACTTGATAACGTTGGGGTTGCAGTTGACACAATGGCAGTGTGATGACTCTGTGGCGCAGGGGTCAAAGTTGGTGCCTGAATTATGACAATGTGCTGGCAGGGTGTCTGACTAGTGACATCCTCTCTGAGAACCTGTGGTGCTTGACATGAGCCTCCCTGTTGCAGAATAACAACATGTGAGTTACTTGGAGGAGAGGAGGTCACAGCAACTGGTGTTTCCTCAGAATTCACCTGCAATAACTGCATTGTCTGTAACACTGGCAGTGTGGCAGCTTGTGGTTGAGGCACAAGGGCAGGCTGAGTTGGTGGATTTATGATTGGCTGAGCTTGAGGCACCACACTGAGATGCAGTTGAGGCACAACGGCAGAATGGGCTTGGGGCACCACTGTAGGTTGAGAATGAGGCTGGCATGGCAGAGCAGGCTGAACTGGAGTTTTAGGTTGTAGGGTGGGGTTGCAGGTGGTCATCAGAGCAGAGTTGAGTTTAGGTTTTGGTAATAATGCAGGCTGAGCCCAAACAGATGATTGTGGATGGGTCAACTGCGCTGTCTGTGTTTCAACAGGCTGATGGACCACTACGGCTTGGGATACAATGGCTGGCACTGATAGAATTGAAGACTGTTGTGGTACTGCTCTCTGAGGGCATGGCACAACTGCTGAATATATCTGAGGAGGTCTTGGCCCAGATGGCTGAACAGGAATGCATGTTGGTGTTGGGGCTTGCAGTTGCACAGGCGCCTGTGGTTGCAAATGGATAGAAGCGGGCTCCTCAATGTGTTTTGTCCCAGTTGAACATACAGAAAGTTGCTGAGGATTATATGAAATGCTGGCACCGTCTGTGACAAGTGCCTGAGACACAGGTTGCACTGTATTTCCTGCAAGCTGTAGTGTTGTCCATGTAGTCTGAGTGCTACTAGTTGCACTGGTTCTAAGAAGGGTAGAGCTTGCTGGTAATATAGTGCTAACAGACTGAATTTCAGTGGATGGAGCAACAGGAACCACTGAGTTACTGATCACAACTTGAGGCAGTGAAGACAGGCTAAGCATATGCTGAAGTCTGAGGGGGGTGGTCGGACAGGTAACAGAAGTGAGACTGGGGATTGGGTTATCTGGTTGAAGTTGTGGAGAGACTGGGGTGCTGACAACAGGCTGGGGACATACACCTTGAAGAGTAATATAATTCATAGGAGGGTTTAATCTTGGAGTAGCAGGTTCCAGTGGAGAATATTGTTCCAAGACTGTAAGACATGGCTTTGACACAGCAGGAATAAGATTTGCTACAGGTATGTGGGAAGATGCAGAGGAGACTACAACATTATTTACTGGTGCTCCGTTCGTAATACCTACAGATGGGCCTGTACCCAATGCTATATCATATGCAGGTTGGACTGTTACAGCATTTGCTGGTTGTTTATCAAGATGAGAAACTGGATTTGGTGAAACTGAGACTTTGTTTGTAGGACAGGAACTGTTGCCATTGGAGTAGACAATTATTCCCTTTGACATCAAGTGAGTTGGAGTGACTTTGGCTACTTTTGCACAGCGCTGCTTCCCTTTCCAGTGTATAGTGGGGTCATCCAGGAAATTGATGCCATTAGCTTTGAGGAGTTCAATATAATGAGCACTTTCCTTGCGCAGGTCTTCCAGCTGGTGCTGTAAGTGCTTTATCTCTTCTGCTGCAGAGACATATTTAACACAGAAGTCAAAATGAATGACTGCACATAAGCTTACAAAGAATGCATTGGCTGGCATTTAATTAAGTACTTATCTTAATAAAACCATGTCCCTATGGAAAATGTTCATGGATCACATGTAAACGCACAATTTATACAATTAACTGCTGTAATTAAGTCATGGCTCACCTTGGACTTTGTCTCCTCCATTAAGCAGCATTTCATCATTTTGTCGCTTTAGCTCAGTGATGTAACGAAAAGCCTCTCCCAGAATCATATTTTTACTCTATAAGAAAAGTCAAAATATTACAAAGTGAGAACTGTAGAAACAATAAAAAAACAGCACTTTTAAAACTGTGCTTAGTTTCTAGTTCTATTACACATTTACCTGTTTCAAGGCCTGAGAGCAAGGCAAAAGTTCTCCAATCCGATTTATACCAGCATTGATTTTCTCTTTACGATGTCTCTCCACTGATGTATAAGAAAAATAAGAAACAACATACAAAATATTACTTATAAAAAATATTCATTTAATATTAAAATGAGATTAAAAACAGTTAGACTAATTTTTAACATTGCTTTCTCACCTGCATTATGGATCTCCTTGTTTTTCTTCCGCCTAACATTTCACAGAAAATTATTAAATGATAAACAACTTGAGCTCATAAATAAAAAATAACAGTAAACATCAGAACACTACTACCTAGCTAATTAAAGTGCATTCTTACTCATAATTTTAAACGTATATACACATATTTAAAGCAAAGATTTTAAAAATGTAATACTTTCCTGAGAGTCAATTCGTTAACATTAATGCATTAGGTATGATGATCTAACAATAAACAGCAATTTTTATTCAAATTTTTATTATAAGTATATTTATTCAAGTATAAGTTCATTTGTACATTTGTTCATTGTCATGTTCTTTCATAATGCATTTACTAACATAAATTTATACAACAATAACTTTGAATAATAAATGTTATAAAGTTTAGTTTATTGTTACCTATTGCATTTACTGCATTAAAATAATTCAATTACAGAATATTAAAATACAGAACCTTATTTTTAAGTGTCAGCCATAAAAAAAAAACAAAAACTGTAAAGTTTAAAAAGGAATAATTCACTGGGTTCAATCAGAACTGCCATGACATTCAATATACGCTTTAAGCAGGAACTGATCAGTACCGTGACGGTTTTGGGTTATTTGTTTGATTCTGTACTATCTCCGGCATCCTGGCACACTTTACAGCCTGTTAATACCAAAACACATTAGCAAAATCTTATTTGAAAAGAATGCAACTCAAAATATATGTAAGGGGATATGTTGTGGTTGGGGGTAAACGCAAAATTACCTTACAGCACCAAGCATGCAGCTATCATGTGTGTGAGCTCAACAATGTTGGAGACCATAGATCCATGCACAATAAAAAAACTGCAAAAGAAAAAGGGAAATAATTGCAGATTGACATATATGACATAATTTTACATCAAAGATTATCACAGGATTGTGAGAATGTTATTGTCTGCTTGTCTTCTATATTCTGCACAGATTGTCACTGACACTGTGCTTTGACATGAAGGAAGCCTTGAAGATTAAATGAGATGGACATTGTATTTACTTGCAAGTCCTCAAAACAATAACTAGGAATCAAACTATAAAGTCAGGGGTTAGCAACACAAACTAAATACAGATTGCACCTAACTGAGCTTGTTTAATAAATCTAAATTCCTATGCATGTAAATACAGTACAAGAAAGCCAATTTGACTCTTCTGTCACCACTAACATGTAAAGCTCTTTAACACTGAATTGGCTAACAGACTTAGCTTTTTAGCTTTGAAACCTAGATTATATCTGTGTTGAGCTCTGAGCCTGAATAGAGAAAATAAATACAACACAGACTGAGGAGAACAAAGATGACTGTACACATATTAACGTACAACTCTTCAGTTGCATGCTTTTGTATGCCCTTAAGGTACAAAGATGGCTTGAGTGGTTAACTGGCAGTGAGCTAACACGACAGCTAACACATTACCATGGTTTATGATTACTAACTGCATCGCTTATCTTTAACACAACATGTCAGCAGGTCTGTCACTTAAGAAGGACCTACCGACTGCTTGTCCATCCTTTGAGCTGATGATATCCCCGTCAAAACTTTGTTGATCCTGAACAATTTACTCCAGCTCTGACCTAGCATAAAACTGCCAGTCACAAAACAGAGGCGGGATTTCCGTTCTGTCCAATCACAGCGAAGACGAATGCGATTGTATCCAATCAGATCACGAAACCGTGCTGAAGGGGCGTTATCGTTGATGAGGACATCGGAAAACACACACAACGCAGGAGACGTGAATGTTTGTTGTTAGTGGTGTCGTTTTGTGGACTTTGTAACCTCTTAAAATAAAATGAAAAAATGTAATCTTAAAAAAAAAACTCAAAATAATATTTTAAATTACAAATTTCTATTAAAAAGTTTATATTAAACACTGAATACAGGATAACATTAATGTTCACAAAATAATGAAAAACGAAAAATTATGCAAATAGTAATTTTTATTTAGAGGTTTAAAAGTCATACAATATAGAGCTCCAGAAAAAGATAAAATTTTCCAAAGAAAGGAGGAACAAAAACATGCTTTTACTACAATGGAGAGGGCATGTCTCCTCTGGCATGCACTGAGTCAGGGCTTTTCCTGGAATCTGGTTCTGTAAGTCCTATAAAATAACTTGTAGAACTAACCTGTAACACTCCCACATTGTGTATGGAAAATAGGTGGTGGTCAGTGAACATCACTGAAATGTAACTGTTGTATTTTGGGAGGATTTATTTCTGCTGCGGTAACAAATGAGAAGCTAGGATTCAAATGTAGAAACACTCAGGCAGGTAATGGTGAGGGGAAAATGAAACGTTCACATCAAAAACACTAAACTCTAACTTCAGTCCCGGTGGACTAAAAAATTATTAGAGAACCACATTCACTGTAAACAATGCAACCGTCAAGGCCCATAAAAAGCCATTCCTGTTTGTTATCTGAAGCCTTCCTTACCATCTCACCAGCAGCATTACTGCAAACCCTAGAAAAAGCCCAGACTCAATCCACAAATAAAATACACACAAAAAAAAAAGATGGGGATTTTAAATAATGGGCTGAAAAACAAAACATTCACAAACAAGTGGAGTTTACTCCCCTTAACCTCCCCCTTACTAAAACAGTTGTACCACTCTCTTGTTCGAGGGGGCTCTACGCTCCATTTCTTCACTGGTTTAGCCTCAACTCAGACTGAGGCGGCTGACATCACAAGGAGACATTGCATCACATGCAACCCTCCAACATTGCATATTGCCTGTATGGTGAAGCAGGAGGTCTCAGCCACCAGTAGATTCCCTTGCTGTGTGTCCGAGGGCTCAGATGGCGGGATGATGGACTTCTGCGGATCCCACATGCCCCTAAGACGATTCAAACGATCACTCCAAGGTTGCCAGCTGGGGCGCATAGAGTCATATTTGAAAAGACTTTACCTCTTTATTTCTATTGTTTTGTCCGAGCAAAGCTATGTCCCCTTACCTTAAACAAATCTAAAACAAATGCGAACTGTATGCTTTGAAAACATAACCTTCACCATGTCAGATCAATAAGTCGTCAGCAGCTTTTTGGAGCACTTATGAATTCTGCTTGAAAACCTCCATGTAATTTCAACTCTCTAAATGATGAAACGAAAAAAAAAAAAAGGGGGGACTAAAGTTTTTGCACAATAAATGCAGCAAATAAATCATTGAATTTTCTGTCTAAAATGTCCTCTGAAGAAAGTGGTGAGTGTGTCAACCCTGGGGCATCTGTTACAGTTCCATTTGGGGGAAGAGACCAATCTGGTGTCACGCGTCGACCCCTAGTCGGCTTTCTGCAGCTCTCCTGCTGGGGGCGCACATGGGCTACGCAGGCTTTTCTGAAGAACGTGGGCATCTGCTGGCTCTATCCTCTTGTAATAGTTCTTTTTTGTCTCGATGATCTCAAAGCCAAATTTCTGGTAGAAGTCAATTGCAGACTCATTGCTGATCTGCACGTGACTGTGGAGACACGAAAGAGAAAGTACGTTACTTTAGCATAGAGAAGACTCCTTAGCAATTATTCAGTGATTCATTTTCTAGCAGAGACTTGCAATTATGTGGTTACTTGAGTTTCAACATTAAACATTATGTGAATGAGACACATATGGAGGTTTTGCAACAAATAAAGCACAAGACTGTCTTCAGACTCACAGGTAAATGTTGTCAAAAGTGCCATCCTTCTCACAAATGTTCAACACATGGTTCAGCATTTTTGTTCCTTCAAACAAACATGGCAAGATAAATGTCAGTAACGGGAAAAAGTGCAAATAACAAAATTCAAACATCACTGCTCTAGTGGATTATACAAATCTTCACGTCAGACATCACTCAAAGACAATAATCTGATTATGCAATCATGCATTCAATCCAAGGGAATCGGACCCCTTTTTACCCTTTGAAAAAAATGAGGACACACAAGTGCATAAAACACCCAGAGAAGTGATCTCACCTATGCCAAGTCTGCGGTAAGGTGCTAGGCAACCCAGGGTCATGATGTAGAGTCGCTTCTGGTTCTGAGAGTGATCCACTCTACAGCACACGGCACCAACTGCGATGTCGTTGAAATACGCTGTAAAAGGTTCAAATGGTTAGTAGGAATCTATTTATACAACTGTTCAAAGGTTTGGGTAATCAAGTTTTTTAAGAAACTTTTAGTCAACAGGGATGCATTAAATTGATCAAAAGTGATAGTAAAGATATTTATAATGTTACAAAAAAAATCTAGTTTGTATGAATGCTATTCTTTAGAACTTTCTGGTGTTTTTGTCAAGAAAGTTTAACATTCATAATAATATGAAATGTTTCTGGAGAACCAAATTAGCATCTTATAATAATATCTGAAGGATCATGTGATATTGAAAACTGGAGTAAAGGCTGCTGAAAATTCAGCTTTGCCATCAGAGGAATTAATTACATTTTTAAATATCAAAATAGAAAACAATTGTACTAATATTTTGCAATATTACTCTGTTTGTTTGTTTAAACAAATACAGCCTTTCAAAATCATTAAAAAAAAAAAAATCTTACCAACCAAAACTTTTGAACAACATTTAACATTTGACCAATATCAAAACTATCAACAGGAAGTCACAGTAGCTTTGTTTCTTACCTAGTTTGGCGAGCTCTCCTACTTCAAGGACATCTTTGTAGAACTTGTCGTTGTAGCTGACAGGGAAGATCACTTGGTTCAGACGCTTCAACTGTTTAATGTTGTGGGGTGTAACGTCCCCCAACTCGATCCGGCTACTAGAACAAAAGCAGAATGATCAACTAGCTGTGCACAGATGCTACACATCACATCAGTAGAGCATGGTCTCAAATATAAAATAATATAAAATAAAATAACACTAATACAGCTTTACTAGTAGAGATGCACAATGTATTGGTACCATACCAGTTATCAGTCAATTGATATTAGATATATAGCAGATGTATGCATGTTTATAATTTTACCTATTTTAACATTTAATTACCTTTCGCATCATGTAACGATCACTTTAAGTAATTTAATAACTGTAATTTTTAGAAAATCTGCAGTTTTTATACTATCACTATCAAACTTTATTCACTATCAAAATGTTATGCCTAAATTACATTTAAAGTAACTGATTTTTTAATATACAGAAAATAGTATAGAATATTAATATCAGCCAAAATATTTTTTTTCTTTTAACACTGCATCTCTATTTACTTTCTAGTTGGTGACATCCAAATGGTGCACTCACAAAAAATATCTTGGGTCAACTTGACAGTAAACTAGCAGTGTGTAAAGTCAGTATTTATAGGAGGTCAGCATGCTGAAGCCCAATACCAGCACCAACACAACAGCTGCTGGTCATGTGCTCACCGCTGCCACTTAAACAACCAGTATGAGGTGACAGGAGAAAAACATGGACGCTAAATATGGTTTACAGGAGAATGATCATTACTATTACAAAACAAAACCTTGTGATTCCCGATCATCAACTCTAAATGCATTGTTTTAAATGACAAGCTTGAGTGGAGATAAAGTCTCCCATTTTTGGGGTAAAAAAAATCATGACATTTCATGTAAATACTATCAAGCAGCCTTCTAGACATAAACTCAAGCTGTTAAAGCAGTGGACCCCCAACCTTGCTCCTGGGGCCCCCTAAAAATACACATTTTAGAGAGTTCTCTAATCAAACACCCGATTCACAACAGACCTGTAATGGGTGTGTCAGATAAATGTGTACTTCTGGAGGCCCACCAAGAACAGGGTAAAGATGTGAATTTTAAACCGAATTTAAAAATGGTGATGCTTAAGATAAAAGGTACTTGAAGAGAAACAGGCAACATGCCTTAATTTGATCTTTACGCATGGTCAAAGCAAATCGCTTCAGTGAGATTGCACTGTGACGCAACTGTGTCATTCATATTTATTACAATATATGTATTATTTCATACACCAAACTTGAAGTAAAACCCCATGGACTGTCATTTTCAGTATGCTATGCGGCTAAGCTCACTCCATCACGTGTGTCACATCTTTCTGTTTTTACATCAAAATATTCACACATATTAAACCCAACAGAACAGCAATAAGCTTTAATGGCAAACTAACGGCCTCAGTATCCATGAGAGCTCATTTCTGAAAGATATAAGCGTGGCAGGCTAACCAAGATAGCAACTTCAAGACTGACTCAACATTTTCGGATTTAGATTCGACACACGATCCAGTTTGGCACGGATTTAAGTCGTGCCATTTTTACTGGCATGTGGTTTAATCTGACACTAGATTATACGAGGCTTTTTTTTTCAGCGGAAAAAAAAGAGATGGCAATGTCTAAAGGCTGGGTGTGAAAATGCGGCGCAAATGTCTCTCCTCCACATTAAGCGCGCAGAGAGCTAGCAGCTAGCATTAGACCAACTCCACTGCCCCCCTGCTGGAAAAAAAGAGAGAATAGAGAGGGGAAAACTTTACTTGAGATTAAAAGACCCTTCGTAGTTGTTTACTCACCCTTTCATGTTGAAGAAAACACGTTTGTTGTGAGGGATACAGGGGCAGTTGGCGGTATTTGGCAGTCTAAAGGGGAATTTGGGCAGAGTTTGGCATGTGATCCCCTCCACATGTATGTTGCTAGCACACTAGCTAAGCAGTCCGCATTTGCCTCTGTGCTGTGGCCGGAGGTTGCCAGGTATTTTTGATTAAATCACCGCAATCAACTTAAATCAGATTGAGAACTTAATTAAACGATTTTATAGCTGTTTTGAAATAGAACTCATATACTGTAATATTTAATGTAATTTGTATTGATGTGAGCATGCATTCAATCTTTGGAAATGCTCTTACGACCTCACATAAGTAAGTGGTCGATGGTTGATGAAACAGAGGATTTGGCAACGCTAGTTCTGGGAGGCTGCTTCTGTCAACCTTCACCACTGACAACAAGCAACAGGAAACAGAAAAACGGGAAATTACGTTAAAGTAATTTTATGCCTTGAAAAGTCCCGTCATATTCTATTAATCGAAATAAAACAATGCATGAATGCTTATAAAATTATTTATTTTAATTTTATTGATTCAAATAAATTTTACTTATTATAAAAATAGTTTCCAAAGGTCTCCCTTCCTGTACACAATATAATAGAATACATAATATGTACTTAAAATGATTAAAATGAATAAAATGTTAAAAAATTTCAATTAATTCTATCTCAAATTCTCATTTAAACACAAGATTTTTTTTAGACTGTGTTCAATTTTATGCAGTATAAAATATAAATAGATTTTTTAAAATACTTTTTAAAATGCTTTAAAAGGAAAAAAAAAGAAAAAATGTGTTTGACAGTTAGGTAACTATGCACTACACAGCTTCTTGTTGCAACTCTAAACTTTAAATGTGACAAATAAATCTAACACAGCTCTAAGCCATCCACAATGTGATTTTAAACCCTAAATACTAACACAGAAAGCACTATAATGTACCCAGTAATTCTTCTTCACCAGTGGATACATAGACAAAAAAAACTATGACAATAAACAATATGGCTTTTTTAAATTATTATTATTTTGTATCATTAAAGTCAAAGTATCTTACGAAATATTGCAATAAAAATAAAAAATACCCTGAAACATTGTTGGGGGGTAACGCATTACAAGTAACGTGAGTTACGTAATCAGATTACTTTTTTCAAGGAACTAGTAAAGTAATAATGCATTACTTTTCAATTTAGAAGAAAATATCTGAGTTGCTTTGAGTTACAAAAAGTAACGTAACGCACTACTTTCCATAAAAAGTAACGTAATTAGTTATTTTTAGGGAGTAAAGCAATATTGTAATGCATTACTGTTAAAAGTACCTTTCCTCAACACTGCCCAAAAACATGTACATTTTAATGAATCATGTTTACCTTATATACAAAAAAACATTATTTCCTTATTTTAAAAAATGCATTGACATGTCATAAGGAATTGAATAATGAATGTAAAATAATATTCTCTGACAATGTTATGGATGTGACTATGTACAAACTAGCAGCAGAATTGCGTGTTCCTGAGCCACCACAGGCAAAGATGGTGGATTTCACATCATGATATACCAACTGAGCAGCCACTGAGATGAGCGTCAATGTTAATGCAGAGATCTCTCCAGGTATTGTAGACGTCCCTGAGTGTAATAAATTGCTTCCATTTATCACTGAATGAAACATTTTCTTCTTATTTTCAGTCTTTCAATTTCTTTCCGTAGTTCATTTGTTTCCTCACTTTTTAGTTTAAGTAAGCTTTCAAACACTCTTTCCAGGTCTTCATAATCTTTTCGACTGTGTTCGAGTTTCTCAGTAAGCTCTTGAATGTGCCGATCTTTATTCTCTCTGAACTCATTAAATTCCTCTGCTTGTTTTCTGGCTTCAACTTCATGTTCCTTCTTTATATCTTTAATTTTCTGTTCATATTCCTTTTTCAGTTGATTATATTATTTTTCTTTTCATTTCCTCGTCCCATTCTCTCTGCTGTTGTTTAAGGTTCTCTTGAATCTCCTTTTTGTCATGTTCATGTTCTTTTATTCTTCTTTCCTATCTCTGTATCTCTTCCGCTTCCTCCCAAATTCTCCTTTGTTCCGCCAAACGTTTCGGTAACACTTTACAATAAGGTTCATTAGTTAACTACTACATTAGTTAACATGAACTAATAATGAACTGCACTTATACAGCATTTATTAATCTTTGTTAATGTTAATTTCAACATTTACTAACACATTATTAAAATCTTGTTAACATTAGTTAATGCACTGTGAACTAACATGAACTAACAATGAACATCTGTATTTTTATTAACTAACGTTAGTGAAGATTAGTAAATACAGTAACAAATGTGTTGCTCATGGTTAGTTCATGTTAGTTTATACATTAACTAATGTTTAACTAATGAACCTTATTGTAAAGTGTTACCAACGTTTCCTTTTAGTTTCCTCTTCTTGTTCTTTTTTAATTCTGCCATGACACGCTCAACTTGAAGCTTTTCTTGATCTTGTTTATATTTCTCCTCTCTATTTTTATCTTGCTTTTCTTTTTCTCTTTGCTGTTTTTCATACAGTAGTCTCTGATCTCTTTCTGCATCTCTTCAATTTTTTGGTGATATTCAGCTTTTTGTTGTTTTTCTTCATCTGATCGTCTCTTGTCATCCTCCTCTCGTCTCTTCTGTTCTGCCTTTTCTTTCTCTTCAAACTCTTTTCTGAGAGTCTCCTCTTTTTCTCTGAACTGATTCACCCTTTGTATCCTTTCCTCATCTGCTTTCCTTTTCTCTTTGTCTAGTCTTTCCATTTCCATGTCGTATTTTGTCTGGATTTCGCTTTCTTTTTCTTTCAGTATTTCCTCCACTCTTTTTTTAATGGACATCTCTGCTTCCTCAAACATGCTGTTTGTAAAATATTGCCCCTTATTAGATTTTTTTCACCGCTTCTATCATGTTTAAAAGTCAAGTAACTTGTGCATTATCTTTTTTGTATGTTATTAAAAACTAAAAACCTGTTTCCAAAGTTCCTGATCAATTTCTTGAGATCAGCATTTTTACTTTTCTCTACATACTGTTCTATTGTTTCATTTTTCAGATAATCTCCTCTAGTGAACAGAACAATGCTGAACTGTGCAGCACTTGGACCAAAAATCATTTTTATCAGATCCACAGTGTTTTTCTCTTCATTGTTCAATCTTTTCCACACTCAAGACAATAATAAAGACATGAATTGCACAATTCTTAAAAGCCAGAATCTGATGGTGCATCTTCACCTGAAATAAGAAATTATAGACTTTTAACAATTTACACAAATATGTTTTCGTCAAGTACTACACAAATAAATAAATAGTGGACTACAGCTCAACATTAAAGCGTGTCCACTTGTTTGTTATTGTACTACATTCTACTGGACAAGTGTATGTCTAGTGTAATGAACATTTTATTAGGAAAAATCTCAAAGAAAAAAGTATTTAAAAAGAAAAACTGTGATTAACTTTCAAATGAGATTTAAAAAGATAGCGAAGTTTTTTGAGTAGCAGATATATTATACTTATTATATACTTTTTTTCTTCACTCACCCTCTTGTTGGACCTTCTGCTCTAACGCTTTGATTTTGATCTCCATTTCACTCAGTTTTTCCTCTAGCTCATATCTCACTCTGTTCTCTTCAGCCTTTATATACATCTGAAGTGAGTAGGGTTCTGTTTTAATGCTCTGATCAAAGTTTCTATGATCCTTCAATCCCATTACATTGTAATGACCTCCGTACAACTCTTTGAGATTCTGTGGTTATCACAGAATTTCTCACACTTTGGTCAACAGTGAGATCTGTAGTGAAGAGTACCATGAAGTGCTCTTTGTAGTAAAATATCTTCTGAATTTTCTCCAGTTCTATTTTGTCTTCATCAGTAAGTGGACCAACAGGAATAATGAGGAGGAAAATATGAACTCCAGAATCACAGAGAGAAACACAGCGGAGAGTCTGGCACATCACTTCCTCTTCTGAGAGCTCAGTGAGAGCTGGAAGCTCCACCACAGTGATGATAGTTTACACAAACTAAACTAGACTCTCTCTGATGTGTGGATGAAGTTTTCCCTTGTAACATATCGGACACAGAGGCCTTGAGCTTTGTATTTCTTCCACAAAGCACCAAGTTTAATTTAGCTTTTTCAGGAGCAGAAGCTGAAAATGAAAAACAATTTAAGAAACAGTTGACTTTGGTCCTTAAATGAACAATTTCCTTAAACAACATCAATAAAAAAAATACTGCAAAATAGAATTAGTACACATTACACTAAATTCTACTTATTTGAAATCAGTATTTAAGTATTTATTTATTATATTTAAGTAAATATTAAATATTTGAGTATTTAAAGAAATCTTTATTCTTCTTATATTTATATTTATTTTTATTCTATATTTTTAATGAAGACAGTTATAATCATTCTTATTTTTAAGTGACAGTCTTCCAGATACACCCATAAATTGCATGAGAACTCCCAACCACACCCACATAATGGCATTAAATAATTGCTCTGTAGTGTTAAAATGCTATTAATAGAGCCAAAAACCTCATTGAGGTTTTTTTTTTCATAAAATTAAAATATTTATATCTTCTCTACTCTTTGAATGATCTCTCACTCAGAGTAACATCCTGGTTGCCTTTGATCAAACTGGAGATGTCCTCCTCCACACTCCTTTATTAACTGATGCATAACATTATTCTTTAGCACAGAAGCCAGCGAGGAGGTCAGTGTCTCTTTATCAGTAGTTAACACTTTTGTGCATTTAATTGCCTTGTCCCTGAACTGTTTCAGTACATAATTTACTCTTCGTATGTCATCCTCACTAAAGTCATTATGCTGTAGTACGAGTATGATCGCATGAGGTCCTGGATCAGACAGATACACACACTCTTTCACTCTCTTAGCAATCTGAATGTGGTAGAGGTCTGGCTGTAGAAGATGAGGATCATATGACAGTGATGGGTCTGTCCACTAGTTGTCCTCTAACTCTCTCTGTGCGCTGCTCTACATCAGCTGAAGGTGCTTTACTCTTGTATATTCCCAGGATGCTGTTTCTAACTCTGTTGTTTGCCAGTGCATCTTTCCCAGCAAGACAATCCTGAGCTCACTCACTTTAGCACAGAACAAACACACACACGCACACACACATCATGCAATGCAAAATCACTGTAGCAATCATCATTGAAAAATCTCAATCAAATATGCAGCATCAGACAGCAATAATGTCAAAATTAACAGATTTAAAAAACACATGAGACTGACTGAGAAAAGACTTTTGCATTCTACATATAATACAGTTTTTCTCTATTGCTAAAACACTATAACCAGGCTTTTGAACTAAAATTTCAAAACCATAACGCCATTTTTCAAAAAGCACACCCATTTTGCTGAACTATAAACACTATTCCCCTGCTTTAACACATGAGTCAGATTTGGTGAACTGTTACTGCAAAACTCTACACACAAATCCCTACATTTCTCAGTGCTTACACCATGTGGTCATTTAGAAAGCACTAGCATTCAATACTGTTCACTCAAGTCAGCACAGCTTGAGCTCAATTAGCAAACAATTACCCAGGTGGAAACACTAAGAGTCAAAATTGAACACACATCAATCAGATCCTTCAATAAATAGATAAAAGGGCCCGAATCAGTTCACTGAGCTTTGGAACAATGGATCCACAGAGAAATGAAGGAATAGGAACAGGAACAGGAACAGGAACAGGAACAGGAGGAGGAAGAGGAGGAAGAGGAGGAAGAGGACGTGGTGAAGAGGATGTGGTGAAGGAGGAGTGAGAGTAAGGTACTGGTGAAGAGAGGAGAAAAGGGTAAGAGACAACAGAACTTTTCTCAGATAACTGCAAGCCCCTTAGTTGACCATGTCCTTGTCCATGGTATGACTATGAGGGTGGCTGGGCAACGAGTACAGCCAAATTTGAGTCGCTTCACCGTTGCTGCCATCATCGGAACCTTCAGGGAGAAAAACAGGTAGGTGTACTTGCAGTAAGACAACTCTGTACAGTAACTTTAGAGTGCATACACTGTTGCACTATGCTACTGTAATAAAGAAATGCATCAAATTGCCTAGCATACAGAGTTTCAGTATGTTTCCATTTTTTCCTGTAAAAAGGATGTGTTACAGTAATGAGTGCTTCTATTTTTGTAGGACACAGAGACGACCACCTGGTGGAGGCAGGCTAAGGCTTTTGTCGGTGGAGCAAGAGAGTGAGCTTGTAAACCTGGTCATTGCCAATAATGTAATGTAATGACCAGGTTTTTGCCTGCGAGAGATTCAAAGGAGAGTGATTGAGGATAATCATTTTCGAGGGATAAATGCCATCAGCCTCTCCACAATTTATCGTATCCTCCGAAAGCACCGGTTCCGGATGAAACCGCCATACCGCGTCCCTTTCGAACGAAACTCTGATAGAGTGAAAGACCAATGAGTGGAATATGTGCCATGTTTTAAAAATGGGGGAAAAAAAAAAAAGTTTTGATATCGTATGAAGTATTGTGTACCATCACAGTATAGTAGTTTATGCTGCCATTTGTGCCCTCTTGAACTGTGCTTCAGGGCAGTGATTTACTCTGTGTTTCATGTGTTTTGCAGAGAGTCTTTGAGATTGAAGGCTGGCCTGTTCCCCATGAAATTATCTTTGTGGATGAGGCTGGTTTCAACCTGACCAAAAGGAGAAGGGGGAGGAACATAATTGGCCATCGGGCTATTGTAAATGTCCCTGGTCAGCGCGGAGGGAATGTCACTGTGTGTGCCGCCATCAGCCAACGAGGGGTACTCCACCGTCATACCATTTTAGGACCCTATAACACTATGCTCCTCCTTGCTTTCCTTGACGGTCTAAGAGCATATGTTCCAGCTGGACCTCAGGGAGCCAGCACAGCCAGAGCAGCCTCGTTACATTGTTGTTTGGGATAATGTCAGCTTCCATCGCGCTGCTCTGGTTCGTGACTGATTTACCAATAACCCAAGGTTTTCTAACATCTTTCTGCCTGCATACTCTCCCTTTCTAAACCCGATAGTTATTTTCGGCATGGTGGTTGAAAGTGTATGACTGAACCTTATATCCGTGCTCCCCTCCTCCAGGCCATGGAAGAAACCTGCCTAGACATATCAGTAGATGCATGCCAGGGGTGAATCAGGCATGCAAGAGGATTTTACCCTCGCTGCTTGGCTAGGGCCAATATAGCCTGTGATGTAGACGAGATTCTCTGGCCTGACTCAGAACAAAGACGGGATGCTGAGGCGGATTTTTTTTTTTTACAGTTTGTAGTACATGAATGAATAAAAATGTGCCAATGTATACCTTGGTTGTGTCTTGTGTTCATGTGAAAAGGTTTTTGAGGGGGAGAACCAGAAGCAACATAACTTACCAGTTTTGAATTTATTGCACCAGTGTAGTACTATGTTTGCAGATTTCCCCTCAGACCTATTAGCTACTGCTGATAAAGAGCTAATTGTTGGAGATTTGAACATTCACGTTGATGCATTAGGACTTGCGTTTACTGACCTAATAAATTCTTTTGGAGTCAAGCAAAATGTCACCAGGTCCACTCATTTTTCATACGCTAGATTTAATTATATCGCCTGGAATTGATCTTACTGATATAGATATCGGACCTCAAAGTGATGATGTCACTGACCACTTCCTTGTATCGTGCATGCTGCATATAACTGATATTAACTATATGGCTCCACGTTATCATCCGAGTAAAACTATTGTTCCAACCACCAAAGATAGATTCACAAATAAACTGCCTGATTTATCTCAACTGCTCTGTGTACCCATGAATACACAAAATGACCAGCACATGGGCACTATCTTAATACCTTAAGTAAGCTGTTGCCCCCATCAACTTGAAGGGAGCGAAAAAAAAAACGTACTGCGCCATGGTACAACTGTAATACCCATTCTCTCAAGAAAAAACTCTTAATCTTGAGTGCAAATGGAGAAAAACTAACTTGTAAGTTTTTAGAATTGCGTGGAAAAACAGTATGGCCAGCTATAGACAGGCTCTAAAAGCTGCCAGGTGCCGAGCATATCCACAAACTCATAGAGAATATCCAAAACAATCCTAGGTTTTTATTTATCACAGTGGCTAGATTAACAAATAACCAGACGCCACCCGATTGAAATATTCCCTCACAGTTTAATAGTAATGATTTTATGAATTTCTTCACTGATAAAATGGATAACATCACAATTACAATAGCAAATGTAGATTCTACATCGTATAATACTTCAGCTTCATTCATCGCACCAAAGATAAACTGCAGTGCTTTACAGCTATAGGCACAGGAAAGAGCTACATAAACGTATCACCTGCCTCTAAACCAACCAACATGCCTGTTAATCCTGTACCCAGAAAGTTTTAAAAAAAAACAAAAAAAAAAATTTTGAAAGAGTGTTACCTGTACGAAGAACCGCTGTCAGTTAACTCGTCTTTGTCTTTAGGTCACGTCCCAAAACCATTCAAACTGGCGGTTATTAAGCCTCTTATTAAGAAACCACAACTAAATCCTAGTGAACTGGCAAATTACAGACCCATCTCAAATCGTCCTTTTATGTCTAAATTTTTAGAAAAAGTTGTGTCTGCTCAATTTTGCTCCTTCCTGCAAAAAAAAATTATATCTATGAAACTTGCCAATAGCAGACCCTTTTTGTCTACATGGTTCCATAAAGAAACTTTAACATCTGCAGAACCTTTCTGTTTCACAAAAGGTTCTTTGTAGCGAAATAAGGTTCTTCAGATTATACAAAGGTAAGAAAGAGATTGTTCTTTTAAGAACCTTTGACTGAATGGTTCTTTTGTGGACCCAAAAATGTTCTTCTATGGCATCGCTTCAAGAACATTTTGAAGCACCTTTATTTTCGAGTGTAAGCACAGAACTGCCCTTGTTAAAATATACATGACTTCTCTTCCTCAGACCAACGTATAGATTGCTAGTTTACTTGCTCTTAGTGCTGCGTTCCGACACATAGCTCATGACATACTGGGATCGATTACAGAACTATACAGGTATTCAAGGGCATGCTTTAAGATGGTTTAGATCCTACCTCTCCGATTATTACCACTTTGTTTATTTAAACTGGGAGTCATCTCAATTATCACCAATAAAGTATGGAGTGCCACGAGGATCTGTCCTAGGTCCTCTGCTATTTTCGATTTACATGTTTCCCCTTGGTAATATTATTGGAAAATATGGTATTAGTTTCCACTGTTATGCTGATAATACTCAATTATGTATCTCAACAAGACCAGATGAAATTTCTAAATTTTCTAAGCTAACAGAGTGTGTTAATTTTAAAGATTGGATGACCAATAATTTTCTTCTATTAAATTTGGATAAGACAGATATATTATTTATTGGACCAAAAAACAGTAAACAGAATCTCTTGGGATTTATAATTTGCAACTAGACGGATGTACAGTTTCTTCCTCTACAGTCAAAAATCTGGTGTTATATTAGATAGCAACTTGTCATTTGAAAATCATATTTCACATGTTACAAAAACAGCATTCTCCATCTTAGAAACATTGCCAAGTTACGAAACATGTTGTAACTTTGGTTTGAGAAGTGGGGGGGACACAAAATGGGGACAAATGTTTTCGAATTTGAATCCCATTTCCTGCATGTACATACATTTAGGGACTATGGTGATACAAAATCCAGGAAATAATTAAGTTGATTAATGATCAATTCTGCCAAAAAGAATAGTAGGCTACTAAACTATGTATAAGAAAAATATGTCTTACTTTCTTTGTTGTTTAATAGGGGCCGATCGCCAAGACTTGGGAGAATAATTTTATAAAGTCGAAAATTTTCACCATTAATGTTTAAGTAATGTGAGACTCAATTTCCACTGTTTAACAAACTTTTATTTCAAACTAACCGCTGTACCTGAAAATATAAAATAAATCACTTGTTGCACAGGACAGAATGTTCTACATCAGTGGTTCCCAGACTTTTTAGAGTGGAGTACCCCCTGAGGCATTTCTGCTTACCCCCTCTCTTCCACTTAGACTGCACCTTTTCCATTAAAGGACCATATTTGCCCCCTAAATTGACTTTCCAATGCATTTTTTATCTTTATAAATAGAATATTAATGTTTAAAAAAAAATCAATAGATTAATATGCAATGATGATGAAAAGTGAAAAGTGATTCTTTTAAATACTAAAAGCGCCAGTAGGTGGCGGTAAGTCGCTGTCTTAATGCGTGAGTCATCGAGTCATTTGTTCATTCAGCAACTAAGCAAGTGGCTGTATTTATAAATGAATCATTGAATCAATGACTTTCGCTAACGATTCGTTCACGAAACACCGCAAAACTCAGCAGTTTGTTCGCGCACCCCCTCTGTCGCCTCACGTACCCCAGTTTGGGAACCACTGTTCTACATTAAATATTTAGCTAACAACAGTCTGTTACCTAGCAACAGTGTATGTTAACGTTAGTTCAGTCAACGTAGGCTAACATTAACATGTGTAGACAGAAAATATGATTATCCTGACCTGAGCTAATTTACCGAATCAACCAACTGACATATCCTTTCTTTCTTTCTTTCTATCCTTGATGACATTAAAGTCATCTGTTGCTGCTTCTGGCGTTTCATCGCTGACTGCCGCAACAGCGATACCTGCTCATTAGAACTTTCAGTGAGCTATTTTTAGTGTCTGCTCGCGACGTTCCTGGACTCGGACGCGCGTCTGCGCCCTGCTCGGTCCTGCTCCTCCGTGGCGATGACGGCGTGCGGTTAAAAAAAAATCATAACAAACGAATTTGAAAGTGGGGATGACACAAACGAATTTGAAAGTGGGGGGGACATGTCCCCCCTGTCCCCAGTGGAAATTACGCCCTTGCCTGTTTCTGATGCAGAAAAGCTAGTTCATGCATTCATGACCTCTAGACTGGACTATTGTAATGCACTGCTAGGTATTTGTCCTGCATCTTCAATAAAAAAGCTACAGATAGTCCAAAATGCAGCACCTAGAGTCCTTACCAGGTCAAAAAAAAAAAAGATCAAATTACCCCAATTTTACAGTCTCTGCACTGGCTACCTATAAGTTCCGGAATCATTTACAAAATATTATTACTTGCCTATAAGGCCTTTAATGGTTTAGCTCCTGCGTACCTAACTAGTCTTCTACCACGCTACAATCCATCACGCTCCCTTTTGACCAGCGACTCTCTGATTTTCACATCATTTTGTTTCAAGTCTAGACAAAACCAACCAGAGCACAAAATAAACACACAATAAAACAGGCACACTACTAAAGTAAAACTCTCATTTTTGCAAATTATATTCAACAGATTTATTGCAATTTTTACCTATTGTGGACGTAATTTAATCCACATTGCCTTTAAGTCTTCAAATTGAAAGAGATAGTTTTACAACATAATAAGGTAGACAACGCACATGTATAGGAGCATGAATACATAAATCAAACCTGTCTGAGCCTCCCTAATACTGCGGGTTTTGAATCTGACACACATATTTCTTGTCTTGGAGTCTCTACAAATAAGCTGAAGACCTGAGTCAGGTGTTTTTTGATTAAACGGACATTCAAAATGTGCACTTTTGAGGACCACTGTCATAAATGAACATTAGTTGGGTCATTCCTGGGAACCAAACATACTGTCATGTCCCAGAGGCACTTCACTGAGTTTGTACTTAGAAAATTATTAACAAAATGTGTATAGTGTCTGTGATTTTTTGGCAACAAAGTAATCATTTATTTGTGCTCCTTTCTTTAAAAAAATATTGTTCTAAAAAAAATGCAAAATATTTTATAAAAAACAGACTTTAAAGTTATGTCCCTCAGTCTGAACTCAACTCTGTCACACTAACCATTCTAAGCCCATAATTCATTCAGGTCTCTTTAATAGTGGTGCAGAAAATGGTTAGTATTATAATACTTTGTATTCATACTTTTGAGGCATGTTATAGTCAGGGTACTATAATAGTATAGTACAGTGGGTACGGAAAGTATTCAGACCCCCTTAAAATTTTCACTCTGTTATATTGCAGCCATTTTGCTAAAATCATTTAAGTAATTTTTTTTCCCTCATTAATGTACACACAGCACCCCATATTGACAGAAAAACACAGAATTGTTGACATTTTTGCAGATTTATTAAAAAAGAAAAACTGAAATATCACATGGTCCTAAGTATTCAGACCCTTTGCTCAGTATTTAGTAGAAGCACCCTTTTGATCTAATACAGCCATGAGTTTTTTGGGAAAGATGCAACAAGTTTTTACCACCTGGATTTGGGGATCCTCTGCCATTCCTCCTTGTAGATCCTCTCCAGTCCTGTCAGGTTGGATGGTAAACGTTGGACGACAGCCATTTTTAGGTCTCTCCAGAAATGCTCAATTGGTTTAAGTCAGGGCTCTGGCTGGGCCATTCAAAAACAGCCACAGAGTTGTTGTGAAGCCACACCTTCGTTATTTTAGCTGTGTGCTTAGGGTCATTGTCTTGTTGGAAGGTAAATTTCGGCCCAGTCTGAGGTCCTGAGCATATCCTGGAGAAGGTTTTCGTCCAGGATATCCCTGTACGTGGCCCATTCATCTTTCCTCGATTGCAACCAGTCGTCCTGTCCCTGCAGCTGAAATACACCAACACAGCATGATGCTGTCACCACCATGCTTCACTGTTGTATTGGACAGGTGATGAGCAGTGCCCTTTTTTTCTCCACACATACCGCTTAGAATTAATGCCAAAAATTTCTATCTTGGTCTCATCAGACCAGAGAATCTTATTTGTCACCATCTTGGAGTCCTTCAGGTGTTTTTTTAACAAACTCAATGCGGGTTTTCATGTGTCTTGCACTGATGAGAGGCTTCCGTCGGGCCACTCTGCTATAAAGTCCCGACTGGTGGAGGGCTGCAGTGATTGTTGATTTTCTACAACTTTCTCCCATCTCCCGGTTGCATCTCTGGAGCTCAGCCACAGTGATCGTTGGGTTCTTCTTTACCTCTCTCACCGAGGCTCTTCTCCCCTGATAGCTCAGTTTGGCCGACGGCCAGCTCTAGGAAGGGTTCTGGTCGTCCCAGACGTCTTCCATTTAAGGATTTTGGAGGCCACTGTGCTCTTAGGAACCCTAAGTGCAGCAGAATTTTTTTTGTAAACTTGGCCAGATCTGTGCCTTGCCACAATTCTGTCTCTGAGCTCTTCAGGCAGTTCCTTTGACCTTATGATTCTCATTTTCTCTGACATGCACTGTGAGCTGTAAGTCTTATATAGACAGGTGTGTGGCTTACCTAATCAAGTCCAATCAGTATAATCAAAAACAGCTGGACTCAAATGAAGGTGTAGAAACACCTCAAGGATGATCAGAAGAAATGGACAGCACCTGAGTTAAATATATGAGTGTCAGAGCAAAGGGTCTGAATACTTAGGACATTGTGATATTTCAGTTTTTCTTTTTTTCAAAAATGTCAACAATTCTGTGTTTCCTGTCAATATGGGGTGCTGTGTGTACATTACTGAGGAAAAAAAATTAACTTAAATGATTTTAGCTAATGGCTGCAATATAAAAAAGAGTGAATAATTTAAGGGGGTCTGAATACTTTCCCGTACCCACTGTATGTTTTGTGATATTACTGTCAAAGCTTTAACCAATCACAGTAAATTAAGATGGAAAAATTATTACTTTTTCACATTTTATTTTTCCATACGTAGAAACATCTACTTCTTTTATTGCTGCCACATACTTATAGTCACTCTCCTAACTACAGGAGGAGTATGGTGCCCGGTTGAGTGAAAACCACAACCCTATAGATGGTATTCTCATTGTTACTGGGTTGAACTTTTGGCCAGGGTTGAGTTATTTGCTTAATTTATTAATAATTTTAATTTAAAAAAATATTCATGGTTTCAGTAAATATATATACTCCAAATTCATGACAACTCATATTTTTGTTTTAAATATAATTTTTGATGTAATATGTCCACTTAAACTTTGACAAGCATCATACATCAGAAACTGCAGCCACATTTTCAGCAGAAAGACAATGTTGGCCATGCAGATATGTTGACCCAGGAACAAGGGGATAATATGATAGAGAAACAAAACCAAAAATTTAAATGTAATACATTGTATCCCTCAAATGTGTTACAGTCTTCAACCCCGTCACACCTTGTCACATTATTTTTTTTAGAAAAATATAGGGAAAACAATTAAGAACAAAAGTATTTCTTGCTGATTACCATTTGACATGTTAAGGGCTAAAACAATAAAATTGTGGTTTTATTTAAAATTTAAAATTAAAAAAACATATATTTTTTTACAAAACTGAAGAGATCGTAGACACATAATTTGTGTATTTTTAGCTTCAGTCCTATAGAAATGTGAAAATTATGATAAATGTTACATTTGTTATGAGGGACACGTGAGCAGTAGGTACATGTTTGTTTTTATAACAATTTCTGTGTAAAATCCTTTTTAAACCAATCCCATTTTGTCCGTTACGAGGTTGAGAAAAAAAGGTGTCTAAAGCTGAAAATAACTGAAAATAACAAAAGGTCTTTAATGCCTGAGGTGGGAAAATATATATATTTTTTGGAGGTTTGATAAGTACTGTGCCTAATGATGTGGGGTATTTAGAATTTGAATCACATGTAGTTGAAAAAAATGTATATTCGAAGTTGAAATGTTACCGAATCCCAGGAATGACCCAGTTAACTTCATAATCAATTCATAATGTTTTAAGTGGAGATTTTGACAAATTCCCAGCCTTTAGAATTGAAAATATTTAAGTATGAAGAAGAAAGATTTTGCTTTGTTTGGTGGATCGGTATAGAGCTACCATACCATGAATATGTATAATTACTATCTCGGGGTAGCCCAGCAGGCACTAGACTAGAACAATGTACAAAACACCGGTAAAATCACAGAAGTAACACTATTTTCTTCAGACAGTAGGGAGCGATAGAGAGCTTTCTGCACACGCTGTTCACTCTGCAGAGGGAGGACGTGCTGTGACGACAGATAACGACTGAATGAAGTCAGCTGACTTTTCTTGTTCCTCACGTCTCATCTGACCAAAGCATCTGGACACAGGACTGTCTCATTATCTGAGGTATTTACACATTTTTAAACGATAATCATATAATTTTTTTTTTCACGCTGAGACCACTGTATTGCAGAAGCGTACTTGTTAGGTTAATCAAACAGAAACTATGATTATATGATTTTCTCAGATTCTCTTTGTAATTTTTCATATCATAATAACATAATCATATAACAGTTAATTTTACTGATGTACATTGTGTGTTGTGTCGCTGAATCATTTCTCGCTTCCCCTCTGCATGCAGCTCATTGCAGTCGTTAACAGTACGTTTATTTTCCCTGCAGCACTGAGAATAATAACCCACTTGGATGCTAAACAGATTGTTTTATATTGTTGTATATTATCTATATAATCATTTCAAGTGTTCACGAACACATGAGATGGGTCACATTACTCGCTATAATTAATGGGAGACAAAAATTACCTTAGATTTTCAGCAAAGGTCAAATTCTATCAGCAGCATCGTGATCATGTGATCATGCAGCAGCATCTCTTCGCTGCTCGATGTCCAGTGCACACAACAGCTACAAGCATTAAACGATCTTTGAGTACATCTGGAGAATATATATTTAATATGCTTTATTTAATCCTCTCATCTTTTTCTCTGTAGAGATGATTGTATTTGGGCATTGTAAAATTTGATGCTCAAATAGGCAGCTTACAAGATTTTGACACACAACCGCTGCCTGCTGTTTTCCAATGAACAACAGCATGCTAGGTTTGCAGACCACATGTCTGTACAGTTTTGTTCTTTTTTTTCCGCCTGTGGTCAAAAACTCTGATTTGAACATATTTCATACCATTTGGATCATTCGTCATCATGTGATTATACAATCAGAAAAACCTGGAAGTTAGACTGCTTCCTCTTGAGGTTCTTGAGGAATAACAATAAATATTTGTATTAATGAAGGTGTCAGTGTCATGTATTTTTTTTACAGAACATTTGGGCTGTTTAGTTGGCTGGTTCTCAACTAAAAAGGATTTGTCATAAGTTGCCACTACAAAACACAGTTTTCCCAGATTTGCTCAACTGTCTGTTTTCCCGACTTCCTCACATGGTTTCTGTTTTACAGTCAGTGTCATGTGCCCTTGGTCATGTGACTGTGTTCCATGTTTGTCCTACATATAAATATTGTATAAATATAAATGGGCTTTTTACACAATAGGCAACCTCCTGTCCTGGAAATTGCTATTGTTACTACTGCAAATCATTCTGACATAAATGTATAAAAGGAAACATGATAACTGAAAAGTAGTACATTAAACACATTTATTCATTTTTAAACATATTCAATCTATATTAATATATAAATGAATCACAATAATAAGCAGCTTGTGTATGTGAGCAGAATTTTCAGAAGCAGGGCCGTCCTTAGGGGGGTGCAACTGGTGCGGTCGCACCGGGCCCCGTGCTTAAGCGGGCCCCGCGGTGAACCGGGACGCCATCGCGAAAGGACTGAGGGGGGCCCCGCTCCCTACCTTGCACCGGGCCCCGCGCCAGCTAAGGATGGCCCTGTTCAGAAGTGTAGAAATAAGTATAGGAGGTAAGTTTTTTTTGCTTCATTTTGTATCAGACACATTCAAAATGGACTTCTCCAAGCTTCCCAAGATCCGAGATGAGGAGCGGGAGGGACAGTTCGGATATGTGCATGGCGTATCTGGACCTGGTTAGTAGGAATTCAGATGTTATAGTTTTTATTTTATTTTATTTTAATTTATTTTATTATTTTGAAGTGTTTTGTCAACAGATCTTTAGATTTTTTTTTTTTTTTATTTATTTTTTTATTATTATGCCACCAGCGATTTTGATATGTATATACATACAGTATCTCACAGAAGTGAGTACACCCCTCACATTTTGTAAATATTTTATTATATCTTTTCATGTGACAACACTGAAGAAATGACACTTTGATACAAGTAAGTAGTGAGTGTACAGCTTGTATAACATTGTAAATTTGCTGTCCCCTCAAAATAGCTCAACACACAGTCATTAATGTCTAAACTGCTGGCCACAAACGTGAGTACACCCCTAAGTGAAAATGTCCAAATTGGGCCAATTAGCCATTTTCTCTCCCCGGTGTCATGTGACTCATTAGTGTTACAAAGTCTCAGATGTGAATGGGGAGCAGGTGTGTTAAACTTGGTGTTATCGCTCTCACTCTCTCAAACTGGTCACTGGAAGTTCAACATGGCACATCATGGCAAAGAACTCTCTGAGGATCTGAAAAAATAATTGTTGCTCTACATAAAGATGGCGTAGGCTAAAAGAAGATTGCCAAGACCCTGAAACTGAGCTGCAGCACGGTGGCCAAGACCATACAGCGGATTAACAGGACAAATTCCACTCAGAACAGGCCTCGCCATGGTCGACCAAAGAAGTTGAGTGCACGTGCTCAGCATCATATCCAGAGGTTGTGTTTGGGAAATAGACGTATGAGTGCTGCCAGCAATGCTGCAGAGGTTGAAGGGGTGCGGGGTCAGCCTGTCAGAGCTCAGACCATACACCGCACACTGCATCAAATTGGTCTGCATGGCTGTTGTCCCAGAAGGAAGCCTCTTCTAAAGATGATGCACAAGAAAGCCCGCAAACAGTTTGCTGAAGAAAAGCAGACTAAGGACATGGATTACTGGAACCATGTCCTGTGGTCTGATGAGACCAAGATAAACTTATTTGGTTCAGATGGTGTCAAGCGTGTGTGGCGGCAACCAGGTGAGGAGTACAAAGACAAGTGTGTCTTGCCTACAGTCAAGCATGGTGGTGGGAGTGTCATGGTCTGGGGCTGCATGAGTGCTGCCGGCACTGGGGAGCTACAGTTCATTGAGGGAACCATGAATGCCAACATGTACTGTGACATACTGAAGCAGAGCATGACCCCCTCCCTTCTGAGACTGGGCCGCAGGGCAGTAATCCAACATGATAACGACCCCAAACACACCTCCAAGACGACCACTGCCTTGCTAAAGAAGCTGAGGGTAAAGGTGATGGATTGGCCAAGCATGTCTCCAGACCTAAACCCTATTGAGCATCTGTGGGGCATCCTCAAACGGAAGGTGGAGGAGCGCAAGGTCTCTAACATCCACCAGCTCCGTGATGTCGTCATGGAGGAGTGGAAGAGGACTCCAGTGGCAACCTGTGAAGCTCTGGTGAACTCCATGCCCAAGAGGGTTAAAGGCAGTGCTGGAAAATAATGGTGGCCACACAAAATTGACACTTTGGGCCCAATTTGGACATTTTCACTTAGGGGTGTACTCACTTTTGTGGCCAGCGGTTTAGACATTAATGGCTGTGTGTTGAGTTATTTTGAGGGGACAGAAAATTTACACTGTTATACAAGCTGTACACTCACTACTTTACATTGTAGCAAAGTGTCATTTCTTCAGTGTTGTCACATGAAAAGATATAATAAAATATTTACAAAAATGTGAGGGGTGTACTCACTTCTGTGAGATACTGTCTGTATATATATATATATATATATATATATTATATATATATTAATATATATATATATATATAAAAAAAAAAAAAAATATATATATATATATATATAATATATATATATATAATAATAATCATATGTTTCTATTTAGCATGGTTAACTCAAAGTTTCAAAAGTAATTTTTGATAATAAAATTAGACTAACTAATTGTGTTATAGTGGTGACGGCCTCCAGTATGGCAGGAGCTGCCATGTACGAGCTGGTGCGAGTGGGCCACAGTGAGCTTGTGGGAGAGATCATTAGACTGGAGGGTGACATGGCCACCGTTCAGGTCTATGAAGAGACATGTATCCTATTCTTACCTTAGTACAGGACATACTTTCTGTGGTTTATGTTGTACACAGTGTGTAGAATCTGTTAAATAGTATTGTAGTTTTCCTGAGCTTTCATCAGCTGGTGTGTCGGTTGGTGACCCTGTCCTGCGCACAGGGAAGCCCCTCTCTGTGGAGTTAGGACCAGGAATCATGGGCTCCATCTTTGATGGAATTCAGCGTCCCCTCAAAGACATCAATGACCTCACCCAAAGTATCTACATTCCTAGAGGAGTCAACATTGGTGCCCTTAACCGTGATCTGAAATGGGAGTTTTCTCCATCCAAGAGTGTGCGAGTAAGTGAAAGATTAGTTTTAAGTTAAGTTTAGTTTTGGTTATGATAGTTGTGATGTTTTTTGTTTTGTTTTTCTTGGTTATGATTTAACATCCTTTCAGGTTCCGAGAAGGCAAATCACTTAGTTGCTTTAAGGGGTCATATCATGAGTATATCAAACATTTTTGTAATCTTTTGCGATTTTAAAAGATCATTGTACTATAAAATCTTAGAAACATGACAGTTTGTGCTGCTGTGTGTAGCACCTACAGCTCTGCATGTATCCCAAATATATAACCTCTTTTAAAGAAACTCCAATGGTATCAGGTGATTAATCAGATGACTTAATGATTTTAAGCTGTTGTTTCTGTGTCCAGGTTGGCAGTCACGTCACTGGAGGTGATATCTATGGTATGGTGTTTGAAAACTCTCTTATTAAACACAAAATAATGTTACCACCAAAAAGCAGAGGAACTGTCACATACGTAGCACCACCTGGAAACTATGATGTCTCGGTGAGGCTAATAAAATATACATCTTTTTCAAAAACAGTAAAATTATCATTATTGTGACAGAAGTCAATGTGAATGTGTGTTTGTCAGGATGTGGTGTTGGAGTTGGAGTTTGAGGGGGTAAAAGAGAAGTACACCATGGTGCAAGTGTGGCCAGTCCGTCAGGTCCGGCCAGTCACCGAGAAACTTCCTGCAAATCACCCTCTGCTGACTGGTCAGCGGGTACTGGACGCCCTCTTTCCGTGAGTCACGCTGTGTGAAATGATTCCATAGGAAATGTTAATAATAAGTTAAAACTAATATATAAATTAAGTAAAAAAAAAAAAAAAGTAATTGCAAATGTAATTTTTCATAATAATAGGCGGCTCAAGGTTCAGATTACACATAATGGACAAATCATGCATTTTAAAAGCTTAATTTTCCCGAAAGGATTTTTTAATAATAGAGGATTTTCTTAAACATCAAAAATAATGTGGTTAAATAATTGGTTTAAATAATTATAGGAATAGAATGTAGTACATTACATTATTGTGAATGTGGATATTATAAATGATACAGATATGGGGTCATTTTAGTGGTTTGGAAGAAGTCTCCTTTTACTGCATCAAGGCTGCATTATTTGATCAAATAGTAAAAAAAAAAAACGGTGAATATTACAACCGTTTGATAAAAAATACAACAGTTTTCTATTTGAATATGTTTTCAAATGTAATTTATACCTGTGATGGTGAAGCTACATTTTCAGCCGCAATTACTCCAGTCTTCAGTGTCACATGATCCTTCAGAAATCATACTGATATGCAGATTTGGTGTTTAAGAAACATTTATTGTTATTGATGTTGAAAACAGCTATGCTGTTTAATATATTTGAGGAAACCTTGATACATTTTTTCAGAATTCTTTTAAATCATTTGTAACATTATAAATGTCTTTACTGTCACTTTTGATCAATTTAATGTATCTTTGCCGAATAAATTTTATAATTGCTTAAAAAAAAAAAACCTTTGAACAGTTGTGTACGGTAGTATGTCTGGTAGTTTAACAGATCTTTCGTCTTTCACTGTTTGATTTAACAGGTGTGTGCAGGGAGGGACCACTGCCATCCCTGGTGCTTTCGGTTGTGGTAAAACTGTGATCTCTCAGTCCCTGTCCAAGTACTCCAACAGTGATGTCATCGTCTACGTCGGCTGTGGAGAGCGTGGTAACGAGATGTCTGAAGTACTCCGAGATTTCCCTGAGGTGAATTGCACTGTCATTGTACCAACAGCAAAAACACTGTAATAGATGGTATGGTGATTGACAGTTCTCTTGCCCTATAGCTCACCATGGAGGTGGATGGGAAAGTAGAGAGCATCATGAAGAGAACAGCCTTGGTTGCCAACACATCCAACATGCCTGTGGCTGCCAGAGAAGCTTCCATTTACACAGGTTTATTGAACATTTGATACAAAAATAATGTGTGTGCTTTAAAACCCAGCAGCTGTGTTGTCATCATTAATAGGTGTTTATTCTGTCCAGGAATCACGCTGTCTGAGTATTTCAGGGACATGGGCTACAATGTGAGTATGATGGCTGACTCCACCTCTCGATGGGCAGAAGCTCTGAGGGAGATCTCCGGTCGTCTGGCTGAGATGCCTGCTGGTATGTGTGCCGTGACCATCTCAGTCATGACAGCACATATTATAAACTACAAATTATAAACTAAATTTGTGCTGGTGTTCACAGATAGCGGTTATCCTGCCTATCTCGGAGCACGTCTGGCTTCATTTTATGAGCGTGCTGGTCGAGTTAAATGTCTTGGTAACCCAGAGAGAGAGGGCAGTGTGAGCATTGTGGGAGCGTAAGTAGATCTGTTGGACTTGTTTAAATGCTTTTTGTTCTTCAGTCTCCATCATTTGCTTTGGTAAAGTTTTGATTTATTATTTATAACTGCTGTTGTGATTATTGTCTGCAGACTCTGAAGCTTTTTTTTTTGTTTTAACTGCAGTGTGTCTCCCCCTGGTGGTGATTTCTCAGATCCTGTGACATCTGCTACTCTTGGTATCGTACAAGTAAGTGTAGATTTCCTTCACACAGCAGTCTGAATACACTGGCTCATAGCAAAATAACATAATTTGTTCTTCTTGCAGAAAGAAATGGTCCTTTTTTGTTATTGTAATCCTTCCATTCTTTCTCACTCCCAGGTGTTTTGGGGTCTGGATAAAAAGCTGGCTCAGAGAAAGCACTTCCCTTCAGTGAACTGGCTCATCAGTTACAGTAAGTACACACGAGCACTGGACGAGTACTACGACAAGCACTTCCCTGAATTTGTACCCCTGCGTACAAAAGCCAAAGAGATCCTGCAGGAAGAGGAAGACTTGGCTGAGATTGTGCAGCTTGTGGGGAAGGTGGGTTTGTGGGTTCATTCATGTTTACTGTTTTACATCACTTTTTGTGGTAGTTTTCAGTGGTAAAACATTTATTTTTTTAGGCATCTTTGGCTGAAACGGATAAGATCACACTGGAAGTTGCCAAATTAATCAAAGATGATTTCCTGCAGCAAAATGGATACACACCTTATGACAGGTATTAAACTGATTGAAACTGAGGATCATTCAACTGCTTTGTCAAATGACATGTGACTGTATGAATCTGAAATGCTCAATTTCTCATTTTCAGGTTTTGTCCGTTCTATAAGACAGTGGGTATCTTGTCCAACATGATTGCGTTCTATGATATGGCACGTCATGCCGTAGAGACCACTGCACAGAGCGACAATAAGATCACCTGGGCCATGATCCGGGAACACATGGGAGAAATTCTCTACAGGATCAGTTCCATGAAATTTAAGGTACAGAATGTAAACATTGTTTGTGTTTTAAATGAATCATGCCTTGATTATGTCTAAACCAGTAGACTCCAAGCCACGTTAATAAAATTATTTTATGTAATTAAGTAAACTTGCAGCCCTTTTGGAAGTTTGCTGAGGTTCCTAACTAGTGTCCACTGCTCTACCACTTGATTTATTATGACTTCCATTATCTTGGTATGCCAATAGCTTGGTTCCTCTTTCATAGTGATCAAGTCTTGTGAACAAGCTAAACAGTTCAGTTTAATCACATTATATGGCCAGAGGTTGAATGTTAAAGGGTTAGTTCACCCCAAAATTAAAAATAGGCTGTGTTTTACTCACCCCCGAGGCATCCTAGGTGTATATGACGTTCTTCTTTCAGACGAATCCAGTCGGAGTTATATTAAAAATTGTCTTTGATCTTTCAAGCTCTATCATTGCAGTCAGCAGGTGTTGCATTGCTTAAATAAAAAGCAATGCAATTTTTTTAAATAAAAAGCACCCATGCATAAAAAAAAAGTGTCTCACACGGCTCCGGGGGGTGAGCAAAGGCCTTCTAGCGAACTTTTTTCTTTTTTCTGATGTCTTGTATATGTTAAAGCTAAAGTGTGTTCTTTTTGTGTGAAGATAAAATACTTTTTTCTATCCCAGCTTAACATGCTGCCAGTTATAAGTATTCTGTTTGTTGACTGGGAGTATTTGAAAAGAGCTGGACATTATTTTTAAAATTTCATTGTTAATTAAAGCTATAAAAAATATTGTAAATGTTTGTAAAACAGCAAAAACATGCATGATTAGACAACTTTTTCAACTAATTTAAGTATGTTTATTCGTAATTATACTTTATCTTTTTATTTTAGCAATTAAAAAAGGTGGCATTTAAAAAAAAAAAAAAAAAAAAAAAAAAAAAAAAAAACGTATTTCAGGTTGTAACTGTATTTCAGGACCCAGTAAAAGAGGGTGAGGAGAAGATCAAAGCTGATTATGCTCAGCTCCATGAAGACATGCAGAACTCCTTCCGAACACTGGAAGACTAAGAGTCTGTCCCTAGCCATCATTCTCAGGGCAGGGCGGCAGAACCCCACATCCCCCCTAATGCACACAGTAAATGTCCTTTTCCTTTGTCTTATTGCTGTCTAATACATTCCACTGCTTTTTGTTCATCTTGTGGTGTTATAGATGCTCTAGTGTTCTTGAGGTGTCTCAAAATACCTTTGTGTGTGCGCGTGCATTTGTGTATATGTGCAATCTGTATGATCCTCTTCAAAGCCTCTGCTTCAGTTTATATTTTACAGATCATCCTCTCTATAGATGTTATTAAATAACTTGATGTAATTATTGTTTATTTTTATCTGTACAGAAGACTGGTAGACATGACTTCAGAGATTCACTAGATTTACTGCTGGAATATTTACAGTTTTAATGGTTGCCAACATATTTCTTGTCGTTTTTGGTATGGATGTTTGTTGCAGTATTGTCCTGTATATTTCTTTGAAGACACTTCCTCTTCATTGCTCACATGAGTCCTGGAAAAATATAAATAAATATTGATGAATTTACAAGTATTGTGAATAACTTTTTAAGTGGATGTGTTTTGGGGTTCTGCATTTTTAAACGAAATGCTTTTTAGTAGTTTGTTTTAACCAAATATATTTGGTTAACAGGCCTTAAGCCCCCCCCCCCCCATCTTTGTTTGCATAAATGTTTGATCCTTTTCAGATAAAATTTGAGCAAGCAAGATTATCATGGCTATTAATATGAAATGTGGAAATGATTCTCAAAAAATTGAAAACTGATGCCCTACTTTCAAAATTTCTTCTATTTCTCCAAATGAAGATGTTTAACCGTCACACTTGGCTTAGTCATGTGCTCATCATTTTACACCTGTTTTGAGGTATGTACTGTGTAAAAAGTGCTTTAAAAATAAATTGGGTTGTGGTGTGTTTGCAAACTTTTCATCACTGTAGAGAGTAGTTCCTCAAGTATTTCTAGCTTTGTGCAAGTCAATTGTGTAGCCAAGAACTATGCACTTCTTACCAGTATCATATGATATGGCATATCAAAAGCGAATAACTATTCCCGTTATTTATAGGGTAAAAAATTGTCAAGCTTACATCCATTTTACATCTAGATTACAAATTTAGCTTTTAAGATAGTGTAAGATTATAGTCTGCCTCGACCCAGCTTCCACTCCAAATTGTGTATTAAACTATGTCCTTCATCTACAAAGAGCTTGCTTAATTATCATTATAGATATGTTCTTTCAGACTCTAAATCATAGTTAAAATATAAAATTACCTCCGGAGGGAGCGGGGAGAAGCAACAGGTCGTAGCCCATCTGCTGACTAAAAAGGTACATGAAAGAACTGCTATGGATTCTGTTTAATCTTATCACCTTAACATTTGGTTGTTCCCACTTGAGTCTACCGAAGATGTGGGAACGGAAGGCTATCACTTTCATTGTTATTCGCAATTTACATTTAAGACGAAACTTAATTTACATGTCTAGCGGTAAGATGAACGTAATAGAGTATAAAATGTCTGAGCTTAGGATGTTCGTGGTTCGTTCTGACTCCGTTGAACCCAAGGTACTACTTTGTCACTACTATTCTGTTATAAAAGATCTTCGACGTCTTCACTTTTTCTTACAATAGGAATATCTCTGATTTAGTTATCTACCTGCATCTGTGGCCTACTATTCATCCAAACACTTGATGGGTCCATTTTCATGGCAAAGTTACACCTTTCCTCCATTTCTCACCCTTTAAGTTTGGTTTGTTCTCAGAGGTTGATTATCATATTAATGCATAAGTGTCTGCATATAAATGCAATCTATTTACCTGTGTGTGCATATAAATGATGTCAGTTTGTGTATCTGGTCTTACTGCATTTTCTCATCTTGGAACTGGAATGTGGCTACTCTAGTTCCCTGCCCTGGTTTCTGGTCTACAGTCATGGCCAAAAGTTTTGGAAGTGACAAATTTTGTGTTTTGCAAAGTTTGCTGCTCAGTATTGAAGATTATTTCCCAAATGTGTCTATGTTATGAAAAACAATAAGCATACAGGGTTTTAAAGGAGTAAATGGCAAAAAAAAAATATATAATATACATATATATGGGTCAATATTTACAGTGTTGACCCTTGTTCTTCATAACCTCTGCAATTCGCTCTGGCATGCTAGGCTTCTGGGCCAAATCCTGGCGATCCATTCTTGTCTTATTAGTTCTCAGAGTTGATCACAATTTGTGGGCTCTGTTGCCCTTGCCTTTTGAGGATGACCCACAAGTTCTAGATGGGAGGAGATCCGGGGAGTTGCCGGGCCAACGATCCAAAATTTCATTCAGGATCTTCGAAGACCACTTATTTATCACTCTTGCTTGATAAAAGTGATGGGAAATGACGGGATCATCACAAATGCTCATGGATCGTTGGAAGAAGTCCTCTTGCTGGACGTTTGATACCATTCTTTATTCATGACAGGGTTTTTGGACAGAATTATGAGAGTGTCCACTCCCTTGGTTGAAAAGCAATCCCACACATGATTGGTCTCAGGATGCTTCACTGTTGGCACAACACAGGACTCATGGTAGCGTTCACCTTTTCTTCACCGAACAATCGATTTTCCAGATGTCCCAAAGGGAGCTTCATCAGAGAAAATAACATTGCAACCAGTCTTCTGCTCTCCAATCCTTGTACTTCCTGCAGAATTTTAGTCTGTCCTTGACGTTTTTCTTGGAGTGAAGTGGTTTCTTTGCTGCCCTTCTTGACACCAGGTTGTTGTCCAAAAGTCTTGGCCTCACTGCGTGCACTCACACCAGCCTACTGCCATTCCTGAGCAAGCTCTGCACTGGAGGTGACACGATTCCATAGCTGACTCCTCAGGAGGAGATGGTCCTGGTGCTTGCTGGACACTCTGGGACGTCCTGAAGACTTCTTCACTGCAGTCGAACCTCTCTCCTTGAAGTTCTTGATGATCCTGTAAATGGTTCTTCAGGGACAATATCCGATCCGCTCTGCTAAGCAATTTCCTTGCATGTGAGGCCATTTGATGCAAAGCGATGATGGCTGCAAGTGTTTCTTTGGAGGTAACCATTGCTAACAAGAACACAATGATTGGAAGCACTTCTTCCCCCTTTTATAGCAATGAGTCAGGCCTGCCGTTATCTGAATACTCATTGCCAGCATTTCACATGTGCTGATGCATATGATTAGTTCAAATTAAAGGATGTTAGAGAGTAGTCAGAAGAGTGTGGTGTCAGGATTAAAAAAGTTTTTTTTTTTGGCCAATGAAGCTTTTAGCAATTATTTAAAATGCATCTGATCATTCTACACAATAATCTAGAAATAATGTGAATGAACACCACAACCGCTTAAGCAGCAAACTTTGCAAATCACAAAATTTATGTCACTGCCAAAACATTTGGCCATGACTGTAGAAGTTCTAACACTTTATCGTCTTATCTCCAGCGTTGCATAAACTGCCATAACTAACTTGTGTCTATGATTAGGTTGTTTGACTTTATCTTGTTACACATCATATTAAATGCCATAGATAAATCTAGCCTTAAACTGATATGACCTTAAGTGTCAGAACCTCATTAACCAATATAATGTAGTTTTTAAGACTCTCGGGTCTTTTGAAAAAAGTTATGTGCCTGAACTGGTGCAAGCGCGTTTTAAAAGGTTAGAACACATCATGTTTGTTTAATACATCACTACAATTTCCGTTATTTCAAACTAATTTTATAAATCGAAATTACGAGGGGTCTGCCGTTGATATGCTTACCTCAAGTGAACGCGATTTGTTTGCAAACTTATCCTATATGAAAATTCCGAAATGTTTATATACTTAAATGTAAATTTTATTCGTAAAAAGATATAATAGTATTTTTAACATTTTGAATTAGTTAATATAACAAAACTAAAATTATAGCCTACATCTAAGAAAATAATATATACAATATAAATATAAATGTCTAAAATAAATATTTTGTCAACTTCTTAATTTTTAATAAAATATCATCGTTGTAGTTTACATAAAAAAAACTAAACAAAAAAACAGAAGGAGGCTCCTTGGTGTCACACGTAAAATATGCAAATACAAAAGTGTTGTTCTCAGCGATGAATGGCACGTTGCTTCATGAACTGGTAGAGTCTGACTGTACACGTGTTGCCAGGTGCGAGGACAGTCGCAACAACCGAGACAGACAACACCTCAGCACGCCAACGACACTAATCACTGCTGTCGGAAGTTTATGGGCATTTGCATATCTGCAACGATTGAAGTTCATGATAACCTTCTCACAACCCCAATTTGTAAACGCCTGGGTCCCACATAACCAGGATTTACCTTCTCAGGTAAGTAGCCTATTTTGTAGGCTAGGATATGAGAAAAGCCTTTGATAAGTCTTTCTTTCATACTTAGTCTTTACTATGTTTTTTTTCTCTTAATGTTCTGTAATGTTTCTGCCAAGGTTAGCACCTGTGGTTCAATGAAGAACATTCAATTTTATAAACGGTTCTTTATAGTAGAAAAAAGTTATTTAGATAATTAAAATGTTCCTTACAATAAGAAAAAATGGTTCATTTATACCAGGGCTGTCCAAACTCAGTCCTGGAAGGCCGGTGTCCTGAAGAGTTTAGCTCACAGCTAGAGCCTCACAACACCCTGACTGGAAGTTTTTTGCCTAGTAAGATCTGATTGAGCCGGTGCAGGTGTGGGTTTAACCGGGTTGGAGATAAAAAAAACAGGACAACGGCCCGAGTTTGGACAGCCCTGATATAAAAGTTCTTTGGGGAACCAGAAATGGATTTTAGTGGAATTGATGAGAAAATCCTTTTTAAACTTTTTTTTTTCTTTAGAGAAAGAGAGAGTTTAGAATGTGTGCAAAACTAAGTATTTTCTCCCAACAGCATGTTTTGTTTTAATTTGCAGAAATTAATAAATTCTCAAATATTTGTGGCACTGTCAAATAAAATAAGATAGTTTAGTTAGCTTATTGGTTTAGTTAATAGCCAGTAGATCAGTCTAACTTATTATTCAATGAGAAAAACATTTATTAACTTTAACAAATTGATATAGTAGCCACTAAGTTTTACTTCACCAGGCGAAAGACATGACCCAAGCACCTAAACAAGTGACAGCCAATGAGCTCACACAGGACAACACTCAATCTGGGGAAGGCAAATGGAGCTCAGAAGAGCAAGAGGTGAGAATGAATATGCACGCTTTTACTAAGATTAAATTGGTAGATGTCACATGGCAGCACTGTATTCACTTCCATTTATAGATATGATCTTTAGCAGAATGATATTGTACAGTTTGCTGTACTTTGTCCTGCAAAAGATTACAGATACTGTATCATGATGAGATTACACAAATGGCATTGACTGCTAAATGTTGTGAGATATTAGTAAGCTCTTGGGCATGTGAAATGTGTTGTTCCTGGGAGCATGCAGCTTTTAAAGTATCTATTTCACTGATTCACAAACATTGTATGTATAAACATGTTTATTTATTTATTGCTGTGCTTTTACCTCACAGGTACTAGAAGTCAGTGGGCAGTGCATAGCAGCACCTCAGTCACCTGAAGCATTGCTCTACACTAGTTATAAACAGAGGAGTGACGAGTTTCGGAGGTTATTTAAAGAGGTGCCTGAGTCTGAGAAACTAATTGCAGGTGAGAATGGTAGAGGAAGACAGAGAGATAAAAAACAAATAAACAATGTAAAAATATACTCTACTGAAAATGTTGGTTGGCTGAGCCACAATATTTGTATATTAGATGTTGTTTGAATGATCCGTCTTTTCCCTAGACTACACCTGTGCTCTCCAAAAGGAGATCTTGTTACAAGGACGCATCTACCTTACAGAGAATTTTTTATGTTTCTACAGTCAGGTTTTTCGTGGTACAAAAGTGAGTTCCACAGAAAGATCATATTATATATTCACTGTACCTCTTAAATGCCGCTGTTTGAGCATAGCTAAGATACTTTGTTAGTAATTTCTTTTATAGATTCCATCGCTCTGCTTTGTGAAAAATGACAATAAACTAACTTTATCTTAGATCACAGTAAATATGCAGGATATCATCTCATTGTCACGTGAGAAGACCGCGAAATGGATACCAAATGCCATCCAGATCAGTACTAATTCAGAGAAGGTGAAGTTCAGAGATTAAAGTTTTTCATTCTTTTCTTTTTTTCTTATTTATGAAGATAGGCTACATGTATATAATTTTTTTTTTTTTTTCTGACAAAAATATATATTTTGTAATTTTCCACAGTTGTTGTTCAGCTCATTTTCAGCAAGGGAGAAAAGTTACCTTGGTATGTTTCGGCTTTGGCAGATTATTCTAATGGACAAGGTGATTTCTTTCTTTTTAACATTTTTCTTTTTTGCCTCACTAACATTGTTCAAGCATGTTTCCACATGACAGATGATTTCATTATTCTTTACATGTTTACATCTACCTGCTTGGTTGTACATGACTGTACATTTCTACTGTACAACAGGCTATTCTGAAATATGATCTGAAATAGATATAAGGAGCAGGGATATCAGAAGTAAACGGCATATTCTCCATTATCAATTTTACAGTATTTAGTCAGTCTCCATTGCAACACAAACTATTTCTCTGTATTTGAGCCACTAATGTGGCATATATTAATACCATGTGAGGAAAACAGACAGAATAAAACCCTATAGACCTAAGGTCAGGGATATGCTTAAATGCAAACAACCTAAATCTGTAGGGTAGCCTACACTTGACAAGGCAGCAAATTAATGTATAGTTCATTGACCCCACCGAGGCGTGGCTTTCTTCATCAGAAACCAGAAAATACTGACTCTTTCCTTACACTAACGCGGAACTGCAGATCTGAAATAACAGGAAAATTAGTGTCGAGATATGATAAAGCAGATAAGCTGTTAAAGGTAATGAATAGCCCACCACTAGGCGGCGCGGTTGTAGCTTTTCATGGCTTCCTGATTTCAGCACGAGTCGCTCGCTGAAGCGCGCAGGTTACTGGCGTCCAGCAGGTAAGGTGACCAGACCGAGACACTTTACCCACTGTATAATGTTGCGTATAATTTAGAATATATTACACACCGTGCTACTTCTTTAAACATGTTATGTAATGGTAAATAGGTGGGGAAAATTTAGAGCTTTATAAAACCATAAAATGTTTTCGCTTCAGTTGGTTTTGTAATTGTCTGTGTCAGACGGCCTTGAAACAGTGTTTTGCATTTTGGTGTGATTGTTTGGCCGCTTTTTTAACACGACGCGAATGTTTGTGAACTGTATTCTTTTTCCATATTGCTTTATTGGCGTTTTTCAGTCACTTTTTGTCGAGTAACTCTTGCCTGTGTCCGCTGATACGGTCTATTTACGTATACAGTGTGTGTGTCGCTGTAACGTCTCTACGCCTTATTTCCATGGTAACTGTAGTTTTCTTCAATTATCGTTACGACCACGGAACCATAAATTACAATGGAATGAAAATAAAAAGTCAATTTCTGTCAAATTCAAATTCAGGTTTGCTCTCTGGTCAGTGAGGTGTGGAGCAGGTTAGGGTTGTTTTATCTGCTGGTTTAGATGAATGTCAGTACGGGAACTTGAGGCTTCAGCAAATTTTTTTTTTTTTAAAGTTATTTTTATCAGATATAAGCAAACGTGCCAACGGGTAGGGCGGAAACATGAGTGTACTTTGCTCAATGTAACTTTCCTGTCTTGCAGAAACTAACCAAGTTGGAGCTGTTGCAGATGGTTAAGCAGCATTATGGCAATGACTTAGGATTGAGTCATGAAGAAATGGAAAGCTTTCAAACATCAGTAGATACCGTCACACCCACCGTGCCCAGGTTGACTACATACTTGCACACACACCCAGTCACATCTTCACATGTCAGCACTTGTTTGGACAACTGAGAGATCAGTTACTTGGTTTTTAGGTCCCATCTCTCTGTTGCAGTCTGAATATGCGTGGAGAGGATTACACTGGGAGGCCAGAAAGGCCCACATCTCTTCGTCTTCCCCAAGGGGAGCTGAATTCTTATGAGGCCACCACACCACAGGGAGACGACACACAGTCTTCAGTTGGACTGCAAAGCATGCTCTCAGCAAATGGAGGGGTATGTTGAAAAATATAGTTTTGTTGGCAGATGGATTTTTCCAAAAATTGTTTGAGGAAATGACTGGTAGGGTTGGGTGATACAGTGGAAAAAAAATCTCAATACATTTCAGTCTTTAAACTATAAAGTAGGCAACAATTTTACTTGAGAACTAGTTTAAGATTTTGCCAGAAAAATGTTAACATTACTACAAAAACGTATTATACATAAAGATTGTTATATAATTTTTTTTTAATTTCGTATACATTTCATTAAAGGATTGTTATTAAGAATATGCAGCAAAATCACTGTGAATATATCGTGAGTATTCAATATATCAATGGTCAACCTGTCTAATCTTTTTGCACTCTGCATTTGATTTGCTTAGAAAGAAAGAAAAGTACAATGTCTTTAAAACAGAGTTTAAGGTGTTGAACTTGATATATGTATTAAACTCTCAACAGGACGACACTCTCAGTACCCCGTCCCATCAGCGCAGTCCAAATCTATCATTAAACCGCTCAGGGTCTGAACGAGTGTCTAAACACTCCTCTCTCTCGCTGGATCTAAATGCCAATGAAGACCAGCTCTCGGATAACAGCAGATCCGACAGCCTGGAGGAGGGTGAGATGTGTGTGTGTGTGTGTGTGTGTGTCTTGGCTGTGTCTCATTCCATGGCTGTGGTGATGCATTTTGTTTACATCAGTATTGATTTCTTGTAGTGAAATTGCCTAAAGACATCCAAGAAAAGAAACAAAAAAGGAATCGTCCATAGAGAACGTACTGAGACAGCATCTCCGGGTGTCTCCGGGGGAGCAGCTGTTTGTGAACCGGGGGGTCTTCCCCAATCAGTGCTGAAGTAAATAGATGTTTGACCTGCTTATCACGATTCGTAGGCTTCATGCGGGAGGTTTATGGCCTTTCACCCCACCCAGGAGAAGAGTCTAGGTGTGTTGTCTCTTGGCCCTTTTCCCGTCTTTGCTACCGAGGTAATGATATCTCGCACTAAGGTCCGATTGCATCTGATCTCGGCCGAATATCGATGTGCTTGGGAGGAAGAAATAGTATGATCATGAGAGTCTAGGAATAGTGTTTCCATGGCTATTGGTAGTTATAGTAGACTTTGGTCCTCCAGAACTGGTTGTTCCGCTTTTAGCAATTTATTTTGCTAGTTTATTATGGTATTATAGAAGATTTATTAACATGTTGTTTGAAAAGGTTGAGTGCATTTTAGCTTTTTAATTTAACGTTCACACGAGCCTTAGCTACATTTGACCGTTGGTTTATAGATTTTAGCTTTAGTTCCCCTTTTATTTATTTTGCAGTCTTACCTTTCCAAGCAACACCTCTGAGTTTCGGTTTAGTTCTAGTTTAACCTTGACCACACCAATGTTAATGATATTAAGTTTTAGTTACAAATCACCAACAGACCGATATTCATTTCTTATATTATGTATAAAGATACCACCTATATATTGGTGTTTTGCCACCTGCTCTCGTTATAGTAACAACAGTGCAGACTCAGGTCAGGGTTGCAAGCTCACTCCTTTGGCACACGCAGGCGAGGGTTGCCTCTGGCGGTATGAAAAGGACTTTGAACTACACCATCACCATTAATAACCCCCTGGCTGGCAAGTTCTCCACTGCTACAGAAACCCAGGTTAGAGTCTCTTTGGCTTTGTTTCAAAATCTAGCAAGCTGATTTGTGTGTCAAATTTTTTATTTAATTGTCCAAAAAAAAAAAACCCTTATGGAAAGGCTGTGTTTTGTTGGTTGCACTTTCAGTTAATGTGCAGTATTTGATTGTCACATTTATATTTAGAGACATAGTTAGCAGGAAGGAGCCCCACGCCTGCCGTTGGGGTTCAGGCCATAGGTCTCTATTGTGAACTTATGCAGTACCATGACGATAGCGGACACCATTAGCTAATTAGTCGTAGGACTTGCTTGCATTCCTTACTTTGCCAATACAGTTGTTGTTCGTATCCCTAAGTCTTTCTTACGAGCAACATGATCACCTCGCCCTCCACAGCCATCGAGGTTACACCCAAGTCCTGGACTGTCTGCCTTAACAGTCACCAGACGCAATTGTTAGACAGCCTTTTGTGTGAAATTAAATCCATGAAACAATAAAGTAGTTTGCCAGAACTATTTAAACTGAACTTAACATACATTGTGGCCTTTCAGCTCTTCGTCTGCGATGCATAGAATAATTTAAAAACATGTACCGCTGTTGTGTTTGTGTAAGACAGTTAATTAGACACTAGACAGCTTTTGTTTCCATTTATATTATGCAACAATTAACATGTTTAACAATAAAATGACTGTAGGCGTGCTGACAAAATCACCTTCATCCAATTATTTGATCTGACTGTGCTAATTGCGCTTTAAAGTTGATGTAATCAATTAGATGAAATCATGTTTTATGCAGTAATGACCTGTCTGATGACTATGTCTACATTCATACAATGAATGTGTATGATTGACTCTCAAATTGTCTTGTACATACAGCAGCGCACAGGATTAAATAACATTGCATAATATCTATATGGACACGTAACCAAAGTCAATATAGCCTTGATTAATGTCTGTAAAAATTGCTAGTAAATATATAGACTTTTTCTGGTGTCTTTAAATATTTCATTTGTATATTTGCAAATATATTTGTTTATAGTCATAGTCTTGAATATTTAAGGTAGTCACTTTGTCCAAAATTTAAAGGAGACAGTGTATTTCAATCCTAAATAAACTGAACAGAACCATATTTAGCAATCCAAACTGTACTGCCATCTGTATTGTGCAGCTTTGTAAATTCATCCTGTGCATGTATGTGGAATATTTTCTGATTTCTCTTCTTTGTGTATTTTAGACACTATATAAAGAGTCGAGGGAGGGTCAATACTACATGATAGATTCGGAGGTCTACACACATGATGTACCGTACCATGACTACTTCTACACCCAGAATCGCTACTGTATCATCCGCAACTCCAAGCACAAGTGCAGACTCAGGTAAGCGGTGTCCTCATATCTGTACATCTAACTGCTTTTATTATGACTATGACACTGACATCTCTTGATGTAAGAGCAATTTAGTAAATAGTTGAACTCATTATCGCTCTGTGCAGGATTTACACTGATGTAAAATACACCCCACCGCAGCCCATGGCCCCTGGTCTGTAAATCCTTTAGACGACAACGCACGAGAGGTCGAGGGCTACGAAGACTACCTCGACACACCTCTTGGTGGTCTAAGGCATTATTAACACTCTACAAACATTGCACTGCTGCTTCTCTGGTTACTATGGGCATTATTCTACATGACTGGCTGACATAATAATCTAAATCAACCGTGATCTAGAGGTCACTCACCTAAGCGTTACTGTTCTCCCTGTTTGCACATTGTATGAGTGTGAGGGGGTAAGGCAGTTATTTATAGATAAAATAATTAACACCATGTAATTTCCGATATATTTGTTTATTAATAAGCAATTGATGAACAATAGTGATATAATATGTAACAATTCTTACACTTACTAGTCTTCCCTTGGGCATGATGTACGTAACTTATTGTACTGCGCTATCTTTAATCTGATTGTGAGCGGTGAAAGTCAGGCACCATGATTTACGTTATAGTTAAGCTTGAGAACTCAAATGCATACAAAAAAATCGTGAAAAGACAAAAAACCACCTAAAACCTAAATTTTAAACTTTAAAATTAAAACAAAATGTAAATATAAGCACTTTCAAAATATTAATTAATATTAATAAAAACCTATAAAAGTACAAGTAGCATTGCTTTACAGTGGCCCAGTCTGCAATCCATTGCCTTGTCTGAGTCTGTATATATCCTTTGCTGCAAAACAAATCAAAATCAAAACAAAATAATGATCTAAAGCTCTAGCCCAAAACTAATGTAGATCAATTAAAATGAGCAGAACTGCAAACTGTGCTCAATGTTTTTCTCATCGACTGGAAAAAAAAGCTGGCTAATAGCTTCTCTGCCACGGGATGTTGGATTAGGGAATCAAAAGAGTAATAAACATTAGTGACCTGATCAGAGTGCCTAGGGAGGGCTATTAGCAGCACTTGTGCTTTTCTGGTCCGGAGGTGTGGGTGGGAATTGAGTCTGGATGTACGTTAGATTCCATTTGCCGAACGTGCGAATTTATTATTATATAAGGTTCTTAGTATCGGTTTTTGTTTTTCTTTTTTGTGCACAAAAGACAGATCCCTCCTTTTTTGATGTACAGTTCTATGTCAACCCAAATAACCACTCTTACTCCACAGATTTATAGGGATTTGTTGTTGTGTCACAATGGATCCTGTGCACCTACAATGTATCTGTGTTCCAGAGTGCCAGATTGGTCGGTCTAGCGATGAGGCATAGTTCCGACTAAGGAAGGGAGTTTGTGTAGTGAGTATTAGTGGACGACTTTTTGTGTTGTGTTTTTTTGCTAGTATTGATGTCTATCTAACTTACAGTTTGTCTCCCCCCAGGAGCAATGCCACCATGGTACTTAGACATTGTTACAGCGCAGACTTCATTTCATTAAGCGATGACTGGAGTTATGTATTTGTTATGGTGTTGTTGCTTGAGTGTATATAAATATATGGTGTTAGGTGGTTTAATCTCTGAATCCAGTGGTCTGTATGGCGGTATGTTGCTTGGGTTGGGGCTGAGTGGTTGGTGGTTTTTACATGTCAAGTTAGTTGTGTGTAGTTTTGGTGAAAGTCTGGGAGATTGGACAATTAGTGAATATTTTTCAAAATAATAGATGTTTATTTGTGTGGTTCTATGCTTTATCAGGTTTTATTTCAGCAAACATGAAGATGGTTGGTATCTTAGCCCCTTTACCCATGTGTTGTTGTGTGTGTGTTGGTTGTAATACCGGTAAATTGCCGTAAAATTACCGGAACGACTTTACAAGTAAATACAAAAATACTCACATGGGCAATGACGTTCCGTCTTTTTCCGGTGAAGGACCATTCACACATTGGTTTCAAAATACCGATAAATTCTGTTACATCACTAACCAGAAATGACCTCTAAACGGCTGTGCCTCCCGGTGTTGTGTTTGTTAACATGGAGAGGTATATGCAGTCAGGTTTGTTGATGTGTATTTTTGTGTCAACCTACGTTAAAATGCATGCATGCTTTTGATTCATGCAGCGAGCCACACATTACACTATTTTAAACCAAAATACACAGCGTGGAGTAAATGTCGTCATCTGTGTAAGAATGTTGTGATTGGCCCAGACTAGACGTCTTACGTCACCGCGTTCTGAACTTGTACGTGCTCATGCCAGTAATGTTCATTCTGCGTTCACACACATTATCATTCCAGCAATTTACTGGTAATTTTACAACGTCTCATACTGGTAAATCACCAGAATGAATTTACCGGTGTTTTTGAAAAGGTACTGTTCACACATGATCTCTTAACAGTAATTTACCAGTAAAGTCTGTATGTGTGAAAGGGGCTATTGTATATTAGACCTCGAACAATTGGACTTGCATTGCATGATTTGCATCTTACATTACAGGTGCCATGGATATAAAGAGCACACAACACAGAAGGAACATCACTTCTATTGTATTTGGGATGAGCTTAATGTAAGGCTTCATTCACTCTATAAAGCTTGTTTCACACCTCATGCATACAGTAATCCGTGTAAGCTTAATGCTATGACACTGACAGAAAAACTTGGTTACTACATTGAGTTTTTCCTCCTAATAACAACCTAAAATCATGAAATGATTGTTAGAATTTGCCTATTGAGAGTTAATCCTCTTGATTTGCTTAAGGAAGGGGAGCACATTTACATTTAAATGGTAAATAGTTACACCAAACATAATTAGACTGCAAACTTAAACCAGATTCAGGCAGATTTACTGAATGAAAAGTGTTTGGAACCTAAAATCGCATGAACTTTCACGGTGTATTTCATATGTTGCTATTTTGCAAAAGATTACATTGATAAATATGTTCACGGTGCATGGTCTCAGTATTTTCTGCTGAGTTCAGTGTGCTGCAGTGGCAAAAATGGAAACTCTGCTGTGTGAATGTTGCAGCCTTTTAGCATGGTTGCCAAAATAAATGTGCAGTTGCCGTGCTTAATATAAGCTTAATATATTATGGCTGCCGTGTGAAACATGGAAGAAAAACTGCTAATTTTTACAATGATGATTTAGAATGATGACTTAAAATAATAATGTGCTTATTAAATGTCACATTGTTTTGCCTCTCAGACTTTTTGTTCTGGTGGTTCTGAACTTGGGGCTGTTCTTTAAACTTTGGGCCATGGAAGATGTCGCTCACCGTTTGTATCTGAACACCAAGCACAGAATGAAGGAGAGAGTAGAGTCTAGGTAAAGGCTCTTTCACATTGTACATTTTGTAAATTTTTATGAACAAAACTGACTTCATGTTTTATATACAGTAGTTTAGCACCTGACTTAAGCCCCAGACAGGGCATGCCACACAGAAGTCGAGAAGAAGCGCATTTACTGAGGGCAGTACTGCAGGACTCCATTAACCTTCTAGAACAGGTATGTTTGGGTCTTTTATTAAACACACCATGCAATAACATGTAAATGCAAAACAAACTCAGTGAGAAGGTCCTTCTTGTCTTAATTTGGCAGTTCTTGACCAGAAAAAGTGGATCTTATGTTTCTAGTCTAAACCAGGGCTGTCCAAACTCGGTCCTGGAAGGGGAAGTTTTGTCTTTTAACTTGGGGGGTTTTTTCTTCTTTTTTTTTTTTTCTTTTTCTTTTTTTTTTTTGTGCCCGGGCGGGGGGGGGGGGGGGACGGTGTCCTGTAGAGTTAGCTCCAACTTGCCTCAAACCACCTGCCTGGAAGTTTCCAATATACCTAGTAAGAGCTTGATTAGCTAGTTCAGGTGTGTTTGATTAGGGTTGGAGCTAAACTCTGCAGGACACCGGCCCTCCAGGACCGAGTTTGAACAGCCCTGCTCTAAACTAGCTCCATACGGTATCCTGTTTGGCTGGGAAGTCTTCCAATCTTATGTGATTGTTTATTTTTGCTGGTTTCTTCTCCACAGCTACGCAGTTCTCTTGTGGTGCTTCAGCAGAACTTTCAGCTCTACAACTGATCCTCCTCTCAGCTTTAAATGGCATTGAGTTTGGTGACCTGACAACACCAAGGGTATTCTTCCCATAAGACCTGTCCTCGCTGAGGAGTGTTGCCATAGGTACTGTCACCCCAGGGCACACTCGTAGCCATGTTCATCATCTCTCTGGGCTTTTTTGTTATGGTTGGATGTTTTTTTATTTTTTTTATTTTCAGTGCTGTTTTTGTCTTGGAGGGGATCTTCGCACTGGTACACTCAGTTTTTCAAGTTTCCTCTTGGATTTACTAACGACCTTGAAGCTTAAGTTGAAGTTAAACATTAAAGTAACAACAGTGTAGCAGGTTGAAGCACAAGGGCTTCTCACAATCATGTTCTCAACTGCTGGATGCTACTGTATTTTGAAGGACAGATTTTTTTTCTGGACTACAGTAGAAGCCTTATAAAATAAAACATCTCAGAGATGTCATGGATTCAGTGCAGTTGCACAGGGTCTTCACTTTAATTATGAAGGGGGCAGTGCAGGCCCATTGCCTCTAAAGCTCTGCCTAACATTTAGTCATGTGGCCTTTTTGTCTTGATTTAGATAATGATCTTTTTCTAAGATACCTCTAAGAATTTGTTTAATGATTGCACCTTAAAACCTTATTAAAGCAGGGATCACTAATGACAAATGATTGTGCTTATTGAAATTGTAGAATGTTTGTAAGTTCTGAATGTTCATCATGATTTTAATAGTGTCTAAGAGTACAGGTTTGTGTAAAGATCAAATATCTGAGGTTTACTGTAAAGGATGAGTGGTGATGTTTTAAATTGTTTACACTCTTGGTCTTTAAAATACCACTTGTTCAACTTTTAGGGACTGTATTGTCACTGTGAACTAAATTTGTAATACATTCATGTAAATTATTTACAATGGGAAAAGTGTGGTAATTTATCGAAAAAGAATGTGTAATCCTCGAGCATTTAATTCACAGAAAATATGTAAGGGGTGGATGTGTATAATAGATCTCAATTTTTAATATATGCAGAAAAAATATTCTTCTGAATTTTTTAATAAAATTTCTTCTGAACCTATTTATAAATAAAGTTTCCATGGCATTACAATGTTCAGTTTGTGAAGCTTATGATTTCATAGAGATTTTATTATGGTAACATCAAAATCAAATATCACAACATTGTTACATTGACTATTCATCCACAGGGGGTGACAACATGCCCCTGAAATCGCATGTTGATGAGTCTCTAAAATAGTTAAGAAATAAACATTTACATTTTATTTATTATTTACTTTAAAGTTTGTTTCTTTCCATGTGTGCTTAATCAAAGGACAGAAAATGAACAAATGAAAGACTTTAGGTTTTAAAGGGCTGCAGACGTGCATGCAAAGCCCACTATGACGTCACGTCACGTGTACGCTCTGTCAAAGGAATTTGAAGTGTTTTTTTGTTTTTTTTAAAGGGGTCATATGATGCTGCTTAAAAGAACATAATTTTGTGAATTTGGTGTAATGAAATGTTTATGCGGTTTAAATATAAAAGACGCCTTACAGGTCTTTGAGTCAGACCAGGCCGGGACATGTAGGTCTACTCTTAAGGAAACAGTCCTCCATAAAATGTGCTGCAAACATCTGAATATATGGGTTGAACTGTTCCGGAACAGTGTCGTAAATACAACTTAACCACAGATTTCTACTCGTGTCCTCTTTTGGAAGACCAAACAAAGTAGTTTCACTTTCACAACGAAACAGCGTCACACACGGCGGCATACAGTGAGCAGAGGCCGGGGGCTAGCGTGAGGAACGGCGGGAAGGTTAGAGTGAGCAGAGGCGCGGGCTAGAGAACGGCGCGGCCGGCAGATTCGACGAAGGAGCATCCGGAAGGAAATGTGACGACTCTGGGATGGACTCCGCTTTGTCCACGGTGAAAACCGATCCGGCGATAAGTTGTAACAATAAGTTGTATTATTTCCTCAGCAACCAGCACAGATCAACTCTAGGCATGACGAAGCAGATATCATAATCTTTTGGAAGGCCAAACAAAGTAGATTCGCTTTCACAACAAAACACATGCCAGTGTCTTCACGACATGGCGGCAGCAACAGTACTACAGTGAGAATAAAAGTTACGTCACCTTTCTTTGCGTGAACATTTGGGGGCGTTAGCAAATCTTCCCACATAGTGAGGTAGAAATGTGGGGGCGTGTTAGAACAAACCATTTTAGGTAGGTGTGGCTGACTAACTTTTATGAAGAATATCTCTTTGGGTTTGAGATTTTAGTCTTTACAACTTTACAGATCTTCTTTATGCACCAAGAGCTGTAACACTCCAAAGAGAAAAGTCAAATTTGAAATCGCCTACATTATGACCCCTTTAAAGATTTGAAATAGGTTGCACTTTGTGTTTGTCAAGACGCACAAAAAAGGATTTGTACTAAACAGTAGGATTAGCTATTTTAGCTTTACTTTATAATTTCAGGTCCATTAAAGGGGTTCTATTAATGTCTTTTCACTTTTTTTTACTTTAGTTAGTCTGTAATGTTGCTGGTTGAGCATAAAAAATATCCGAAAAGTTACAAAGCTAACAGTCCACTTCAAAAGGAGATATTTTATTTAACCAAAAACTACTTTTCCAAACTACACTGCACGACCTCGTGTTTGGACTTACAACGCATATTTTCCGGGATTTGTGATGTTACAAATATCGACGAATGGGACGAGACTGCACTAGAGAAGGCAATGAGTGTTACCACTATGTCGGAGACACGCTAGCTTTCCCAAGGCACACAAAATTAGAGTGTTTACAATCATCCGGGTTTAAATCGTGCTCAAATTTATTTGTTTTTGATGCAATATTTACACTGAAGCTCGCCGGTGGCTATGGTAAGGGGCGTGACATTTCCCGACCAGGCGCCGAGTTCTGCCAATCACAACACACACTGCCCCAGCCAACCAATCACAACACATTCCGATTTCATAGGGCTGTCGATTACGTTCCTGGTTCGGAATCGAGGGGAATCACTTCCAAGAAGGATTCCTCACTTGGTTTCGAATCTTTTTCGATTCTGGTTTTTTTTTTTTTTTTTTAGATTTAAGGAAGAATTTCACCATGTGCAGGATAAAGGTCGTAGAAAAGCTTTATTTGTTAAAAAAAAACTAAAAGACGATACAGAAGTTGTAATTTTGTCTGCTTTGCCATGAAAATTAGTCATAGCCCCACGCTCGCGGGAAGGGGCGTATCCATCATCAGAAGTGAGGGGGAACAGAACTGTTTTATATCAACAGTCAATATAGTCAAAAGTTTGAACAGTAAGATTTTTTATGTTTTAAAGAAGTCTCTTCTGCTCACCAAGCCTGCATTTATTTGATCTAACGTACAGAAAAAGCAGTAATGTTGTGAAATATTTTTATTTTATTTAAAATGACTGCTTTTCTATTTGAATATATTTTAAAATGATTCCTGCGATCAGAGCTGTATTTTCAGCATCATTACTCCAATCTTAAGTGTCATATAATCCTTCAGAAATCATTATAATGTGCTGATTTGCTGCACGAGGAAACCTTTTTAATATTTTTATTTTATATTATTAAGTTTTGAGCAGCAAATCCGAATATCCAGACGATTTCTAAAAGGATCGTGTGATGGAGTATGATGCAAAAATTGTTAGCTTTGAAAATCCTATAACTCACTATAAATACAATAGAAAACAGTTATTTGAAATAATAAAAATATTTCAAAACGTTCCTGTTTTGCTGTACTTTGGATCAAATAAATGTAGGCTTGGTGAACAGAAGAGACTTCTTTAAAAAACATTAAAAATCTTACTGTTCAAAAAACTTGATGGTAGTGATAGTCAACTTAATTTTTCTCTCATTTCTAGCTTTAATTGGCTTAGAAATCAAATAACTGCTGGACAATAACCAATAATAACGATTTGCTTATATACTACAAACACTTTATAATCACATAATAAGGCAGAATAGTTTCTATACTGTAATAAATGATATGTCAGTTAGCACTGCATTGTTCACATACTTTATTACCTGGAGATGACTTGACAAACACAAATAAACCATATTGTCGCAATCGTATGTTTAAAGTCTTCATGTTTCCAAACGTTTCTGTTTTTCTGAAAACAACTGTTTTCATACAGCGATAGCTGGACGCTTTTGTCCATATTAGGAATTTCCTCATACGACTTTCTGCGCGAGAGCGCCCTCCGGCTTCGAGTATGAATGAAAAATACACTGCATGGAGTGTTTAGAGGAGGCTGGCATCTCAAACCAACTTACCGAATACCGATCAGCGAGGTTTGCCGCTTGAAGTCGAGGCAGGAGTTGAAAACGGAGCACTGCAGTCACTGATTCCCGCGACTCTCGCGCACTGTTTGCTGTCTTTATTGCAGTTAGATATATTTCTCAAATAAACAAACGTTTTAGACATTTACATGTGGTTACAGAAAGCCTTTTCATTCAGTAATTTATGTCCTGCTTAATACAGCGTCAAGAATAGTTCAACATAAGCTTGTACTATTTAAATATCAATAAAATGGGGTCTATAATTTTCCGTTTTATTATTTAATGTAATTCAGAAATAAATATTAAATTAAGTTTATATAAAAAGTTTTTACAGTTAAAAACAGATGCCAGCATTTGTGTAAATAAATATAAAACGCAGGTCAGCTGTTTTTTAAAGATCACATTGCATATAGCCTATAATGAAAATAAAATACGATCGATCATATTAATAAATAATAATTCAAAAAGTAAAAACACGGTATACATGTAGCTAAAGCGAAATTGAATGGAGGAATTTAAGTAATTGTAGAAGTCCAAAGTTCTGTAGAACTACGCGGCTGTCCTTTTTGCATTGTTTCAATATTAAGCCATTCTTGAACTGTGATAATGAGTTTCTTTTCAGACCTTTATGGACGTGAAACATGCCATGTAGTAAAACGATTTAATATTAAAAATATGACTTGTGTCCATGTAATTTTCCCATAGTAAATAAAAACAAAATCACGTTGTTTGTCTTTTTATTGCCCAACTATAGGGGGAATTTAATTTACACAGTGTACTCACAAATTATCCAAGGAATGACATAAACCGAAATAACAAGTGAAAAGGTTTCAAGTATGTATTTTGTGTGAACACATAATCGTTGTCATACAAATCTGAAAGCAAGCAGTTGCGGCAAGCAAGCTACCCATCTAAAGCAGATGCAGAAAAACCAGACTGCAAGTACATTAACATTATTAGTCTTAACTAACGCATTTCATATTTCAAGTTTTTCCCACATTTTCCCGAGAAGTCTCCGGTGTAACGGTATAACGGAAGTACAGATACACTGCTTTGCGGGAAAGCGGAAGTTAGCTGACGTCACTGTGAAAAGGGCCTATTGTGGACAAGCTTTACTTTACTTTTAGTCATTAGCAGACGCTTTATCCAAAGCGACTTACAAATAAGAAACAAGCCAGGTCCACCGTGAAATAACCTCGGAATCGTTTTTTTGAACTGGTTCTAATGACTTCTAATCACTTTTAGCGAGCATGAGGGAGGCAAATGGTGCTTCTCAAACGGAAGGGTGCATCCTAAAATTCAGATGATCTCAGTACCGACTCGTTCTTTCAGTTTATTTTCGTGAATTTAAATGTGTGCAGCCTTCCGTTTGAGAGACACCCATAGATAAGCTTTGTTGAACTGAAAATGATTCCAACCTTTGGAATCGACTCTCCCAACGCCTCGGAATCAAGGAATCGGTTCTTTTTGGAATCGATTCCCAGCTATATTATTTCAGAAGGCGGGCCTTCATTTGAAACAGGAACTATTCGAGCCGTTCATGCCAGACTGGGGAGAGAGGTGTTGTAATAATGTAAATTAAGCGAACAATAATGCGTTTGCATGTTCTAGTACACCCCCAAAACAAAATCAAGACTCTGTAAAAGAGCATAATAGGACCCTTTTAAAGGCGAAAAAGTTATAATCAGACTCTGGAGGCACATGGAAACGGTGTTCTCTGTAACAAATCTTGAGCATCAAGTAAAGTTTTTAATTGGAGGAAATGAAAGGATTAGTTTGCACTGACGTCAGGAAGACTGGGATAAGGATCGTTTCTATTCGCCAGTCACATACACAGGCGGTCAAACGCGCGTGCTGTGCGCTGCAGCTGTTTGTTACGCGACTTCCTGGTGCTCTTTGTAGTAAACTTCGTAGTTATAGGATGCTTTGTGTAGTTTTTCTTGGGCAACTCGTCGTAATTTCTGTGGAGTAAATGGCTAAGTAAGCTATAATGGAGCAGCGGGGTAAAAAGACTCTTATGTTCCACTAACGACAATGAGACTGACAGCTGACGCTCATACTGACAGTAGGAACTGCTTCTGCGATATGAATGTTTTGTACTGTAAGTATGAATGTTTGACATTTCACTATCAGTTTATTTGCATATTATCTTGATTACTTTTGTTATATGGCGTGTTCTAGTGTCGTCAATTAGATCCTCATTGCTTTAACTTAAATCTGAGGAACTTTACAGCGTAACCTGTGGAATAGACTATCTATCTATCTATCTATTTATTATGTGGCACTTATTTATTCATTTATTTATACATACATTACATGCATTACCCAAGGTCATGGGTTCAATTCCTAGTGAATACATGAACCTATAAAATGTACGGAAAAAACACGGAAATAAAATGTTTAAAAAAAAATTATATTTCATTTCAGATAATATTTTATTTTAAATCATGAAAATGCTTTTTATGCTTTTTGGTTATATATAAATAAGCCTGTATCAAATACACAGGCCTGGATCCATTAATAATCTACTTTTAAACTGATTCCCACACCTTTAAGTATAATGTGAATCAAGCATGTGCAAACTATAAACCATAGACACCACAAATAGAAGAAATTGTCCCAGATAGTGCATCCTCTGGGACATTGTCCCTTTACATACAGGATATTCTAGGATATGCCAGAATAATGACCAACACAATATACAGTGTATATTTTTGTCTACCCATATAAATCCAATAAACATGCAATCTGGTTTCCTCACAGGAATTCAATATCTTCCCTCACCTTAATTTTATCGGCTGATATCCATCATGAAGAAAAGAAGCCGTCGCGCACTAGCTCAGGATGATCCTCTGTGCTGTTGTGAGTACATTGATCGTCATGGCGGACGCAGTCACATGGCAGCATGTTGCTGTGACTGTGAGGATTTGGATGAGGCTTGTGACAGGTGAGCACTTTGGATTCATAGATTTCTACTTGTTTATGGGTAAATGATGAATATGACTTAAAATATTATTTTCCAGATGGATGAAGAAGAAGCCTCGAAGTCCGGACTCTCTGTCTCGGGTTATAGCCACGATCAATGATCGTCTGCGGGTGCCCTGGATATCTGGGGCCCGACAAGTTGATATATCAGTGATCCCTCCTCTTATTCTGCTTCCTGTTTTTTTGCACATTGCAGCTTTGCACTACCTGCTGGGTATTTTAGTGCTAACAGCAGTGCCCATCATGGTCCTTTTGTACTACTATTTCACTCACCGAAAGAAAGGACGCACGTTATTCTTCCTCAGCCTCGCACTCTTCTCCCTCTTCTACATGTTCTACCTCTTCATCACCGAAATCGTTCCTCGAGGTGATGTAACTCGCCTTCAGTTGGCCGCTGTGACGGCGGGTGTTGCTCTTACGGTCATTTCTCTCATAATCACTAAGAGAGGGCCGGGCTACGTCAGACCTCGTCCAACTGAAACTCATAGTACAGTGACCTATAACAAACCTCCACCTGACGTAGATGCCGCCTATCTAAATGGAGCACAGCACCAGGTGGTAATAGCCAATCACGAACAAACTGGTGAATCTGGGACAGCACAGCAGGGCGTTCAGAGGAGGAACTGGTGTGCTGTATGCAAAGTGGTGCGGCCCCCGAGAGCGGGACACTGCAGGATCTGTGGAATCTGCATCCTGCGTCTGGACCACCACTGTGTCTGGTGGGTTCATTTAAAAAGCACTGCTTATTATTCAAGAGGGTCTCAGTCATTATGTGGGTGAATTTTACCAGTCAGTAACATGTTTGGGTCATATTTCACGCCCAAATTTTTTGCATTGTGAAATATTTTTATGAAAATTAAACAAATGTTCTCTTTGATTTCACATTACTGTGACAAATATCTAATTGTGCACAAACATGAAAAATAAGATATATTATCTAAAGTATTCAGACATGTATTTGTACTTGTATTTATTATTACATATTATACATATTATTTATGTTGATTGTAATATATATATATACAATGGGTACGGAAAGTATTCAGACCCCCTTAAATTTTTCACTCATTTTTTTTTATATTGCAGCCATTTGCTAAAGTCAGTTAAGTTAATTTTTTTCCTCATTAATGTATACCCGCACCCCATATTGACAGAAAAACCAGAATTGTTGACATTTGCAGATTTATTAAAAAAGAAAAAAAACTGAAATATCACATGGTCCTAAATTCAGACCCTTTGCTTTGACACTCATATGTTTAACTCAGGTGCTGTCCATTTCTTCTGATATTCTTTGAGATGGTTCTACACCTTCATTTTGAGTCCAGCTGTGTTTGATTATACTGATTTGACTTGATTAGTAAAGCCACACACCTGTCTAAATAAGACCTTACAGCTCACAGTGCATATCAGAGCAAATGAGAATCATGAGGTCAAACGACCTGCCTGAAGAGCTCATAGACAGAATTGTGGCAAGGCACAGGTCTGGACAAGGTTACAAAAAAATTTCTTTTGCACTTAAGGTTCCTAAGAGCACAGTTCCTCCATAATCCTTAAATGGAAGACGTTTGGGACGACCAGAACCCTTCCAAGAGCTGGCCATCCGGCCAAACTGAGCTAGCGGGGGAGAAGAGCCTTGGTGAGAGAGGTAAAAGAAGAACCCAAAGATCACTGTGGCTGATCTCCAGAGATGCAGTCGGGAGATGGGAGAAATTTGTAGAAAGTCAACCATCACTGCAGCCCTCCACCATTCGGGCCTTTATGGCAGAGTGGCCCGACGGAAAGCCTCTCCTCAGTGCAAGACCATGAAAGCCCGCATTGAGTTTGCTAAAAAGCACCTGAAGGACTCCAAGTAATAAGAATAAGATTCTCTGGTCTGATGAGACCAATATATAACTTTTTGGCCTTAATTCTAAACGGTATGTATGGAGAAAACCAGGCACTCATTACCTGTCCAATACAGTCCCAACAGTGAGCATGGTGGTGGCAGCATCATGCGGTTGGGGTGTGTGTTCAGACGCAGGACAGGACGACTGGTTGCAATCCGCGGGAAAAATGAATGCGGCCAGTCAGGGGTGGAGGTATCCTGACGAAAACCTCTCCAGAGTGCTCAGGCCTCAGACTGGGCAAAAGTTACTTCCACAAGACATGACCCTAAGCACCAGCTAATAATGAATGGATGGCTTCACACACTCTGTTACTGTTCTTGAATTGGCCCAGCCAGAGTCCTCAACTTAAACCCAATTGACATCTCTGAGATACTAAAATGGCTGTCACCACCGTTACCATGCCAACCCTGAATAACTGTAGAGGATCTGCAGGATGAATGGCATAGGATACCCAAATCCAGTTGTGAAACTTGTTGCATCTTTCCCAAAAAGGCTCCTGGCTGTATTAGATCAAAAGGGTGCTTCTACTAAATACTGCGCAAAGGGTCTGAATACTTAGGACCATGTATATATTTCAGTTTTTTTTTAATAAATCTGCAAAAATGTCACAATTCTGTGTTTTTCTGTCAATATGGGTGCTGTGTGTACATTAATGAGGGAAAAATTTTTTTTAAATTATTTTAGCAAATGGCTGCACTATAACAAAGAGTGAAAAATTTAAAGAGGTCTGAATACTTTCCGTACCCACTGCATATATATATATATAGTAGCTCTATTCAATCCGCATAAAGCAAATACAAAGACTTAACTTCAATAATAATACGTTAATATATCTTATTATATAAAAAATACTTTAATAATATATTTTATTTTTCATGTTTTTGCGAAGATAGATATTTTATAAGCACATTCCTACATTAGTGAGAATCTCGCAAGAATCATCAAGTATAACAAATTTAATTGACAGATTTAACTGTACAATATATAAATGTAAATGTAATGAGAATTTGAGAGAATGAATTGTCATGAAATTAAAATTAATGATGCTGATACTTTAATGATTATTTTACATGTATATATATATATTTACAGTGGGTACGGAATGTATTCAGACCCCCTTATATTTTTCACTTTTTGTTATATTGCAGCCTTTTGCTAAAATCATTTGTTATTTTTTTTTCCTCATTAATGTCACACAGCACCCCCCTATTGACAGAAAAACACAGAATGTTGACATTTTTGCAGATTTATTAAAAAAGAAAAACTGAAATATCACATGGTCCTAAGTATTCAGACCCTTTGCTGTGACACTCATATATTTAACTCAGGCGCTGTCCATTTCTTCTGATCATCCTTGAGATGGTTCTACACCTTCTTTTGAGTACAGCTGTGTTTGATTATAATGATTGGACTTGAATAGGAAAGCCACACACATGTCTATATAACACCTTACAGCTCACAGTGCATGTCAGAACAAACGAGAATCATGAGGTCAAAGGAACTGCAAAGACAGAATTGTGGCAAGGCACAGATATGGCCAAGGTTACAAAAAAATTTCTGCTGCACTTAAGGTTCCTAAGAGCACAGTGGCCTCCATAATCCTTAAATGGAAGACGTTTGGGACGACCAGAACCCTTCCTAGAGCTGGCCGTCTTGCCAAACTGAGCTATCGTGGGAGAAGAGCCTTGGTGAGAGAGGTGAAGAACCCAAAGATCACTGTGGCTGGGCTCCAGAGTTGCAGTTGGGAGATGGGAGAAAGTTGTTGAAAGTCAACCATCACTGCAGCCCTCACCAGTCGGGGCTTTATGGCAGAGTGCCCGACGGAAGCCTCTCCTCAGTGCAAAGACACATGAAAGCCCGCATGGAGTTTGCTAAAAAACACCTGAAGGACTCCAAGATGGTGAGAAATAAGATTCTCTGGTCTTTTTGGCCTTAATTCTAAGCGGTATGTGTGGAGAAAACCAGGCACTGCTCATCACCTGTCCAATATAGTCCCAACAGTGAAGCATGGTGGTTGCAGCATCATGCTGTGGGGGTGTTTTCCAGCTGCATGGACAGGACGACTGGTTGCAATCGAGGGAAAGATTAATGCGGCCAAGTACAGGGATATCCTTGATGAAAACCTTCTCCAGAGTGCTCATGACCTCAGACTGGGCCGAAGGTTTACCTTCCAACAAGACTATGACCCTAAGCACACAGCTAAAATAGTGAAGGAGTGGCTTCACAACAACTCTGTGACTGTTCTTGAATGGCCCAGCCAGAGCCCTGACTTAAACCCAATTGAGCATCTCTGGAGAGACCTAAAAATGGCTGTCCACCAACGTTTACCATCCAACCTGACAGAAATGGAGAGGATCTGCAAGGAGGAATGGCAAGGATCCCCAAATCCAGGTGTGAAAAATTGTTGCATCTTTCCCAAAAAGACTAATGGCTGTATTAGATCAAAGGGTGCTTCTACTAAATACTGAGCAAGGGGTCTGAATACTTAGGTCCATGTGATATTTCATTTTTTCTTTTTTTAATAAATCTGCAACAATGTCAACAATTCTGTGTTTTTCTGACAATATGGGGTTCTTTGTGTACATTAGAGGAAAAAAAATTAACTTAAAGTGATTTTAGCAAATGGCTGCAATATAACAAAGAGTGAAAAATTTAAGGGGGTCTGAATACTTTCCGTACCCACTGTATATACAGGTGCATCTCAATAAATTAGAATGTCGTGGAAAAGTTCAGTTTTTTTTTATTTCAGTAATTCAACTCAAATTGCTTAACTCGTGTATTAAATAAATTCAATGCACACAGACGGAAGTAGTTTAAGTCTTTGGTTCTTTTAATGTGATGATTTTGGCTCACATTTAACAAAAAAAAAACAATTCACTATCTCAACAAATTAGAATACTACATAAGACCAATAATAAAAAAAAATTTTTTAGTGAATTGTTGGCTTTCTGGAAAGTATGTTTATTTACTGTGCATGTACTCAATACTTGGTAGGGGCTCCTTTTGCTTTAATTACTGCCTCAATTCGGCATTGGCATGGAGGTGATCAGTTTGTGGCGCTTCTGAGGTGGTATGGAAGCCCAGGTTTTTTTTGACAGTGGCCTTCAGCTCATCTGCTTTTTTTTGGTCTCTTGTTTCTTATTTTCTTCTTGACAATACCCCATAGATTCTCTCTGGGGTTCAGGTTTGGTGAGTTTGCTGGCCAGTCAAGCACACCAACACCATGGTCATTTAACCAACTTTTGGTGCTTTTGGCAGTGTGGGCAGGTGCCAAATCCTGCTGGAAAATGAAATCAGCATCTTCAAAAAGCTGGTCAGCAGAAGGTAAGCATGAAGTGCTCCAAAATTTCTTGGTAAACGGGTGCAGTGACGTTGTTTTTAAAAAAACACAATGGACCAACACCAGGATATGACATTGCACCCCAAATCATCACGACTGTGGAAACTTAACACTGGACTTAAAGCAACTTGGGCTATGAACTTCTCCACCCTTCCTCCAGACTCTAGGACTTTGGTTTCCATGAAATACAAAACTTGCTCTCATCTGAAAAGAGGACTTTGGACCACTGGTCAACAGTCCAGTTCTTCTTCTCCTTAGCCCAGGTAAGACGCCTCTGACGTTTTCTGTGGTTTAGGAGTGGCTTAACAAGAGCAATACAACAACTGTAGCCAAATTCCTTGACATGTCTGTGTGTGGTGGCTTTTGATGCCTTGACCCCAGCCTCAGTTTATTCCTTGTGAAGTTCACTCAAATTTTTTGAATCGATTTTGCTTGACAATACTCATTAGGCTGCGGTTCTCTCGGTTGGTTGGTTGTGCATCTTTTTCTTTCACACTTTTCCTTCCACTCAACTTTCTGTTAACATCATTGGATACAGCACTCTGTGAACAGCCAGTTTTTTGGCAATGAATGTTTGTGGCTTACCGTCCTTGTGAAGGGTGTCAATAATTGTCTTCTGGACAACTGTCAGATCAGCAGTCTTCCCCATGATTGTGTAGCCTAGTGAACCAAACTGAGAGACCATTTTGAAGGCGCAGGAAACCTTTGCAGGTGTTTTGAGTTTATTAGCTGATTGGTATGTCACCATATTCTAATTTGTTGAGTTTGTGAATTGGTGGGTTTTTGTTAAATCATCATAATTAAAAGAACCAAAAACTTAAACTACTTCAGTCTGTGTGCATTGAATTGATTTAATACACGAGTTTCACAATTTGAGTTGAATTACTGAAATAAATGAACTTTTCCACGACATTCTAATTTATTGAGATGCACCTGTATATACATACTTTAAATATATATTATTTTTATATTTTTGTAAAATTTATTTTATATATAGCTACAGTACTGAAAATCCATTGATTCATCAGAATAACGTAAATAATGGAAATGTAATGAGATTATGTAATGATTTTGGGAGAATATTTGAAATTAAAAAAAAGGCAGAAAATGTTAATGTTGCTAAAATAGTGTTCATTTTCATGCAATATTTGTCATGTCCATCAAATACACTTTAATTTTTTATGTAAATGCACATATTAGCATTACCAGCATTTTGAGAAATGCTTTAGTTACTGACCCATCTCTAGTGTCTAATACGTATATACTGTATACTGCATGCATAGTGAAGTCTTATCTGCATGCTAATTTTACTTTCCTTGAAACTAAATTTTCAATCATCAAAATTCATGGAATCGAAGAGTGCACAATGACCAGAATTCCTGTATCGGTTGGGTTAAGTTAGCTCATGTGCTATGTGTTGAATGTATGCTCGTTGTGTCTGAAATAATCCAAGTAATCTCAGAACATTCTAGTTGTCCATTTATTATATATTATGGATTAATATGCATTAATCAGACTTTGTGGTGTTCAGCACAGCTGTAAAATGTCTTATTCTTCATGTAAACATATGTGTAATGGAGAAAGCGAGGTGATCTCACCCTCGGCATTCTCCTCACTCTGTGTAACTGATATGTGAAAATGATCTCCAGGTCTCAGTTTGGTGTCTTGTTTGTCATTTTGGTTTGTGTTAGGATCAACAGCTGTGTGGGGCAGGCCAATCACCGCGACTTCCTTCTGACACTTGTTTTGTTTCTGCTGACGTCGCTGTATGGGATCAGTTTGGTTCTTCGAAGTGTGTGTCCCGACCAGAATGTAATGACTGCACTGTTCTATTGTCCTGCCGTCTACAACCAGTTCAGGTGTGGATCCAACTACACAAACTCACATAAATGCTTTCTCTTGCATTTAATTCAGTAGGTTCTGACCCTTTTTTCCCCACCTCTGTTCCTTCCAGTTCATTAGTTATTCATGGGAAAAAGTCACTTTGCTGCTTCAAATGCACTACATTTGCACCATATCAGTACTCAGCAGAATCGTTGAGGGTTAAGGGAACAAACTGAACGAAAATTTGTCTTTCCCAAACAACATTTGCCATTCTTCACACAAACACGCAATCCTGTCCAAAGCTTATGGCTTTGGTTAAAGGATTGAATGAACATTTGCTGAAAATTTACTAATTTAAGATTAGTTAAATCTGTTCTGATTAAGTTTGTTTATCAGAACAGATTTGGAAAAATTTAGCATTACATCACTTGCTCACCAATGAATCCTCTGCAGTGAATGGGTGCCGTCAGAATGAGAGTTTATACAGCTGATAAAAACATTGCAATAATCCACAAGTAATTCACACGACTACAGTCTATCAGTCAACATCTTGTGAAGTGAAAAGCTGTATTTGTAATAAACACATTTTTGGGTGGAAAAAAAAAAATATATATATATATATTAGTGCTGTCAAACGATTAATCGCATCCAAAATAAAAGTTTTTGTATCGCATCCAAAATAAAAGTTTTTGTACTGTGTATATTTATTATGTATATATAAATTAGGGGTGCAACGGTTATCGGTAAAAAAAAATCGCACCGTACAGTTCTCCACACACGGTTCGGCTTAAATCTGACAACACATCTGTAATATGGTTTGTTATGTTTCTGTTGATGGATACAAATTCTGGCTTCCCAATACATTACAACAAGAGCGATGAGAGAGAAAAAAACCAATACGTGGACAAACCAGTCACTCTTTAATCAATGCGAGTGCTTTATGCTGGAATAACTGTTGATAGCGCAGGTGAGACCTGAAAAGCACAGTTGCTATCTGTGTTAAAGGGGTCATATGATGCTGCTAAAAAGAACATTATTTTTGTGTATTTAGTGTAATGAAATGTGTTTATGTGGTTTAAGGTTTAAAAAAACACATTATTTTCCACATTACTGTACATTATTGTTTCTCCTCTATGCCCCGCCTTTCTGAAACGCGTCGACTTTTACAAAGTTCATCAGTCTGAAAAGCGAGGTGTGCTCTGATTGGTCAGCTATTCAGTGCGTTGTGATTGGACGATTCCCTCAAGCGTGAGACGGAAATGTTACCCCCCTCACCATACTATGATGCCGTGTCAGGCCAGAGCGATGAGACAAAAACATTAAAACCCATATAAACTAATGGCTTTTGTTGCATCAAGTGGGGACATAATTACTGATTTTAATGACTTATACTGTGTTTTTACACCTTGCGTTGCGTATCGCGCTGCGTAAACATAAAACCATGTCTGGAGAAATCACAAACAACAAGTACTACTCTACACTGCTCAAAACTCGTGTTTGAATCATCAGTGGCAAATCCTTTAAATATGAAAACTAAGTCAGAATGCCAGGTTGTCCTTGCACAAGTTGGAACTTCCCCACGTATAGAAACAGCCCTTTGTACCACATCATCATTGTAGTCTACCAGGATCAGTAAACAGTCCTCGTCCTCCATAAAATGAGCTGCACACTATCTGAATATTTGGTTGAAGTGTTCTGGAACAGTGTTGTAAATGCAACTTAACCACTGATTTCTAGTTGTTTCCTCCTTTGGAAGGCCAAACAAAGTTTTTTTGCTTTCACAACGAAGCACACAGCTTCTTCACGACATGGCTGCAGCGTCAACAATATACTACAGCGAGAATAAAAGTTACGGCTTATTTCTTTGTGTGAACATTTGGGCGGTGTTATGCAAATTTTCCCACATTGTGACATAGATATGTGGGGGTGTGTTATAACGAGCCGTTTTAGGTAGGTGGGGCTGACTCTTAACTTTTATAAAGATATCACTTTTATAGCACTGGATCAGTGGTTCTCTTAAAGTGCAGCCTTTCTTAATGTTAATCAAACAGCAACAACAAAGAAATCTCTCACTGCTCTTGATTGAATATCTTTTGTAACTTTAATAAGGATTAATCTTTATTTTATACAGTCAAATATGCAATGTTATTTTGCATTTGATTTATTCCATTTCTGTACCTAAAAACTGTTAGACCTACCGAAAAAAACTGAAAAGCACTGTTTATTTTATTAGTATAATTTTTCACTGCTTATTTATTTTGTGCTGTTGCTTTGTAGTTAGATTATTCTTATTTCCTTAATTTTTTTTTTTTTTTAGTTGACAATATAGTTTTTTCCCTCCACATAGCACATACCGAACCGTAACCGAAATGTGACGCTAAAACCGGATACAAACCGAACATGAGAATTTTAACCGTTGCACCCCTAATATAAATACCCATACAGTTAAGTTTGAAAATATTTTATATTATATTTTATATAATATTATAAAAAAAAAAAATCTTAAATATATACATCATGTGTTTGTATTTATATTACATAATAAATATAACATTATACACTATTAACCAAAACTTATTTTGGATGCGTGTAATCGTTTGACAGCGCTATATTATATATATATAATATTATATATATAGATATATATATATATTATTATATTATATATATATATATATATATCGGTGTGTGTTTTTAAGTTTTTCATGTTTATTTTTATTTCAGCTTTATCTCAATTAACAAAAAAAATTTGTTTTAGTTATATTTAACAACACCAACATTGGTTTTAACTTGGTTTAGATTTAAACATGGAAAAAATTTTTGAAAAAAAGTTTGGTTTCTCAGGTTCACACACCTTCAGTATAACGGTTCATAACAGCATTTTTATTGTTTAGAGTATTAATAATATAACATGTTAATATTTAATGACCCATTTTTCTCTCTCTTCATCAGCTCTGCTCTGTGTTTCACCTGTGCCTGGTACAGCAGTATCGTGACGGGAGGTTTGCTGCACCTGCTGCTGGTACAGCTTATCAACGTTAGCTTCAACGTGACCGAACGAGAGATGCGTCTGGCTCGGAGAGAGAAAACCGCTCGCAGCCTTCTCTGGGGTCTGATCATCGACACTGGTGTTTACTCACGAGGCTTCCGTACTAACTGGATTGAATTCATGATCATGAGCAAGGCTTCAGAGCCATCGACCCATAAACCATCAGATCTGGTGTAGAAATTCAACTGTCAGTCTCTGCTGATGCAAAAACGATTGAACTGGTCTTTAAAGTGAAGTATCGCTCATATTTAATACAGTGAAGTATAATGTTGTGCTACTTAATGTCTTCAACATCCATTCCAGAGTCAGTTTTATGGCTCTAAACATTGTGTTCAAGGTCTCATCAAGAGTCAGTTGAATTGTGTGGATCACTAGATGGCAGTATTGTAGTATGTTACATTTCTACCAGTGTATTTCAACATCAAGTACACCATTATTCAGGTGAGGTTAGTGTTTACACAACTTATATTAACTAATTATATTATATTATATTATATTATAAGGTCTCACTAAATACTAAATACTTTATAATAGAATTAATTTTTTCCCCCTCCTTGCCTATTATTTTTATTTAATGCTCTAATAATAATAATAATTATAACTTGCATTTACAATAAAAAAAACAATATATATATATATGAAGAGTTCAGTTGTGCCATATGAAATTTTCTTCCAAAATGAGCATTTTCCTCAGACTCCTATATTTATGTCCAGTTATTTCACTTTAATGGCAATGAAAAAAACCTATTCATTGCCATTAAAGTGAAATGACTAAACCTACACATGAGAGCCTGAGAAAAATGATGGCACTTAGAGGCTTTTGCATCTGAACTCTTCATATATAAATCATGCATTTCTGGTTTACATTCACTGCTAGCTAGACCAATTTTGGATTTAATGTCTAATATTTGTTCTCTCAACTCCAAAGTGTCTTATATGTGAACGCATATTCAGTATCGAGCCTTATTTAGTGCCTTTTTGGGACATCGGAAGTGATGCAACACTGCATCTATATCCAGACAGCACACAGCTTTAAAACTGTCATCTCATTATGAATGTTTTATGTTGAGCTTCATATTTGTTATTCGAGGACCATGTGTGTATTTTCTTTTCATTTGCTTCAGCTGGGGACAAATCTGTGGTGCGTACCATCCGGCTACATTTTGACGTGCATGAATTATCGCAGCGTTTTTGAATCAAAATAGTTTTCCTTTCATTAAATGCCTTCTAAAGAAACAGCTAAGAAGCACAAAATCGGGAAGTTCATTTGTCTCATGTGAGACGGCTTTATAATGTAATGCATTTCATTCTACAAGTAGTTCAATTAAACTAGCATGGAAAAATAAACGAGCGTAAAATGATTAAACACAGAGGCTCATCAAGCTGCAGATGTTTTCAATGTCATTTGATGTCATGTAAAGCCTATGTGTGTGTGTGTGCCGTTAAAGAGGATTTACGGAGCGCCACAGGGAGTCCATAGGGGAGGAGCGGAAGTCGGGCAAAATCTCCGCCACTTTACGTCTGAGCTGCTCTCTGCGTGCCTCTCTTTCCTTCTCTTCTTGCAAGACAACAGGAAGTCGCCTCCAGCCAGCAAAACACTTCTTGACAGCTCTCCTACAAAGCCCAGAGAACCAAAGTCAGCAAGCATATTTTCATTTTTCTAAATACTGAAATTTCTTAATAACCTTAATAATCTTTAGTACAGTGGGTACGGTAAGTATTCAGACCCACTTAAATTTTTCACTCTGTTATATTGCAGCCATTTGCTAAAATCATTTAAGTTAATTTTTTTCCTCAATGTACACACAGCACCCCATATTGACAGAAAAACACAGAATTGTTGACATTTTTGTAGATTTATTAAAAAAGAAAAACTGAAATATCACATGGTCCTAAGTATTCAGACACTTTGCTCAGTATTTAGTAGAAGCACCCTTTTGATCTAATACAGCCATGAGTCTTTTTGGGAAAGATGCAACAAGTTTTTCCCACCTGGATTTGGGGATCCTCTGCCATTCCTCCTTGCAGATCCTCTCCAGTTCTGTCAGGTTGGATGGTAAACGTTGGTGGACAGCCATTTTTAGGTCTCTCCAGAGATGCTTAATTTGGTTTAAGTCAGGGCTCTGGCTGGGCCTTTCAAGAACAGTCACAGAGTTGTTGTGAGGCCACTCCTTCGTTATTTTAGCTGTGTGCTTAGGGTCATTGTCTTGTTGGAAGGTAAACCTTCGGCCCAGTCTGAGGTCCTGATCACTCTGGAGAAGGTTTTCGTCCAGGATATCCCTGTACTTGGCCGCATTCATCTTTCCCTCGATTGCAACCAGTCGTCCTGTCCCTGCAGCTGAAAAACCCCCCCACAGCATGATGCTGCCACCACCATGCTTCACTGTTGGGACTGTATTGGACAGGTGATGTGCAGTTTCTGGTTTTCTCCACACATACCGCTTATAATTAAGGCCAAAAAGTTCTATCTTGGTCTCATCAGACCAGCTAATCTTATTTCTCACCATCTTGGAGTTTTTCAGGTGTTTTTTAGCAAACTCCATTTGGGCTTTCATGTGTCTTGCACTGAGAGAGGCTTCCGTCGGGCCACTCTGCCATAAGCCCCGACTGGTGGAGGGCTGCAGAGATGGTTGACTTTCTACAACTTTCTCCCATCTCCCGACTGCATCTCTGGAGCTCAGCCACAGTGATCTTTGGGTTCTTCTTTACCTCTCTCACCAAGGCTCTTCTCCCCCGATAGCTCAGTTTTGGCCGGACGGCCAGCTCTAGGAAGTGTTTTGGTCGTCCCAAACGTCTTCCATTTAGGATTATGGAGGCCACTGTGCTCTTAAAAACCTTAAGTGCAGCAGAAATTTTTTATGTAACCTTGGCCAGATCTGTGCCTTAACACAATTCTGTCTCTGAGCTCTTCAAGGCAGTTCCTTTGACCTCATGATTCTCATTTGCACTGTGAGCTGTAAGGTCTTATACAGGTGTGTGGCTTTCTTAATCAAGTCCAATCAGTATAATCAAACACAGCTGGACTCAAATGAAGGTGTAGAACCATCTCAAGGATGATCAGAAGAAATGGACAGCACCTGAGTTAAATATATGAGTGTCACAGCAAAGGGTCTGAATACTTAGGACCATGTGATATTTCAGTTTTTCTTTTTTAATAAATCTGCAAAAATGTCAACAATTCTGTGTTTTTCTGTCAATATGGGGTGCTGTGTGTACATTAATGAGGAAAAAATCTACTTAAATTATTTTAGCAAATGGCTGCAATATAACAAAGAGTGAAAAATTTAAGGGGGTCTGAATACTTTCCGTACCCACTGTATGTTGCGAAAGGATGTTTTGGCCTTATGGTGCAGTAAAACTGTCACACTAAAGGACGTCTTGACCTGCTGTTGTGCTGCTCTGCCCGTTGCTCATTGTCCCAGGCTGTGATTTGCTCCTCTGTAGCGTGATCCAGCAGGGCCATGAACACCCTCCTCTGGGTCCGTGTCCTGTGAAACCGCTCGGCTCGTGCTTCCAGTATAAAGCGCAGATCTTTTAGCTGGTAAGTATTGAAATCAAACATAGACAATTGCTCATAATTAAGGATATGAGTTTATTAATATCATTAACCCAAAATATAAATTAATTAATTGAGTAATAAATTGTCGGAAAGCTCTTTTTGTTTAGACCTGTAAGAAACCACAGAGCAAGGCCCTGGTGGGAAAGCACAACTGATAAGTTCTTTAGAAAATGTAAAGATAATAAATGATACATTTTTAGTTATATGAATGTAATAACTTATTTGAAATTATTTATTATAAGTAATACAATTATTGTCCTAGATTGCATAAGTAATATGTATCTTTTATTAATTGATAAGATGGTTTTTAACAAATAATATTTAATTAAGATTTATTTATATTTATATTAAAATATTTATAAACATTAAATCACTGATGAATAAATAAATATATTATTATTGATTCTATCCCTAATGAAATAATATCAAGTAATTACAAATAAACTTATTATGGCGTAACAAATTTTATTATAGAACTTAAAGGGTCTCATTTTTAATTACATTTATTATAAACACATTAACAATACATATGATATGATACATGTCTATGTAGATATATGCCCTTCTTTGTACTAATAAATGTAGGACCGTAAATAACTATTAAGATTAAAGTACAAATATTAAAATAATGACTAAACAATACATCATTTAATTTTGTTATAAATTAATTAATTATTAATAATAGTCAATAAACACCTTTTTGGCTGTATAAATAATTTTTTAAATAAAATTTATTTATAAAAAATTTTTATAATACAATTATTTATTGGTTATAAATTAATATGTCGAAATATCTAGAAATAAATGTCTTTAATAATTTTGTCTCAAAATTTCCACAAATAAATGTCTGTATAATTATTACATTTATCAACTAATTTTAATAAATACATCTTATAGTAAAATTATTATTAATTAATGAGCCATAATCAATATTTATTGAATTTATTACAAATGACTGAAATTATTTAAAAATGTATTTAAAAGTCAACCAGAAGAACTCAAAATCCGAAGCTTTTTTAATCATTCACAGTTTCCTATCAGACTATGTGTGTGTGTGTGGCGTTTTACCCTTTTCCAGCTACACACAGCCCTCTGAAGTAAGATCCGGTGATACAGCTGGTTGGCGCTGGCCTCTCTCTCTGCATGGGCCTCATCCACAGACTGAAGCCAGGAGCAGAAGCAGCGTCTCTGCAGAGCCACTGTGTAATGATCCACCGCGCTCTGGTGGAGACCGAAAAGGCAAAAGCACCCAAACATAAATAACGGTCTGCTTTAATTAAGACCGCCATCAACTCATACATTCCCATGGCTTTTATGGATTGCAAACTTTCCCCGGTGACTTCCTGTTGGTACTGTAGAGATATTATAGACGCACATGCTAGTTTTGGAACTAATTGAACCTTGCGGTATCTGCTTTCATGGATGTGGATCAATAGCTAAACAACAATTCATATTCTGAATTCAAAGCCATTGTGCTTCTCTCTTTGTGTCTCTGTCCTTGTCAATCTCTCCCTCTCAGTCACTCCATCTCCCTCCTGAATCTCAGATATCCGCTCTCTGTTAATTTATTTCGAAAACAGGTGGTTAGCCAGGTGGAAACGCAACAGTATACTGTAAACATCATTAAAATTTGGGGAATGGACCAAGAGTTAATGCAAGGCAACAGCTGGTCTTCCTGTCTGTGTGTGAGCTGCCCATAACTCTTTGGATGAATAATTGAGTGTTTGTCTGGAAAGCAGGCGAACGGCCTGCATTGTCTCTGTAGACCATGTGTGTATGTGTGTGTGTTTGCAGTAGCACCGCTGACCTGTGTGTTGACATGGCTTTGCTCCAGCAGGCTTTTCCATGGTGCCAGGCCTCGGCGCAGTAACAGGGTTCTGAGGTAGTGCTGGGCCGCCCGCTTTGACAGTTCCTGTTCCCGTTCTGCTCTCTTCTGTTTCTCAAGTTCCCTCTAAGTTCACATTATAAACATGATGAATACATTAACTTTTTTGCATTTTCTAGATGCACTTGCTAATGCAAAACAGTGCTACATTGTTGCCTAGTTATTCTGAGTGGTTTTTAGTATACTGCTAATCAGTTCCTAGGGCATTCTGGGTGGTTACATACTGGTATCCTGTAATGTAAATAGTCGTAACTTACAATTGTTAACTTAAAGAGCTATTTCTTATGGAATCCTGTTTCTGACATAGAATAAAAATGATCTCACAATTCAGAGTTTGTTTCTCGCAATTTTGACTTTTTTTTCTCAGAACTGTCAGAAACAAAGTCCAAATTGAGATAAACACAGAACTGCAAGATATAAACTAGCAAGTCTGACTTTTCTCACAAGTCTGATTTTATATCTCACAATTCTGATCCTTGTTTCTGTCATGGAATGAAAAAAAGGTAATTGCGACTTTCCACATATCAGATTTTTCTTCTTCAGAATTGCAAATTCATATCTCACAAAAGCCTGAATTGTGAAATATAAACTCAGAATCGCAAGAATAAAGTGAGAATTTTGAGATAAAAAGTTGCAATTGCCTTTTTTATTTTTCTATTCTGTAGTGAAAATGGGCTTCCATAATTTCTGCCAGATTTAACTCATAAAAATGTGAATTGTTGGTATAAATGAATGTATTTAGATTGATTCAGTGATGTTTTAAACTTGAATAAAACCAGTTAATTTACCATTTTCTCCCTTGATAGGCTTGGGATTATTTCCACCCGTTTCATCATTCAAAAAAGCTGAAAATCATCATAACAGCTGCTTGAAAAAGTAAACACACCCCTCTCCTCAATAATTTGCGCTATCACTCACATCCGTAGCATAAACAATTAACATTAACAATCCAATTATGTAAAACCCACGATAAAGTGTTTGACCACACACCTTTCTTTGCTGCCTCTTCTCTTCCTTCTTCCTCTCTATCTCCTTTAGTTTCTCCTCTTCCTCAGCTCTGAGTTTTTCCTCCTCAGCTGCCTTCATTTGAGCCTACAGAACAAAACACGGAGAGGTTTGTTTCATCACATTCACACATTTCTATTCTCGAAGAGAGGCAAGTCTTACCAGTTTCTCCTCCTGCTTTTGTCTCCTCCGCTCCTCTATCTCTCTCCTGCGCTCAGCGCGCTGCTGTGCTCGTTCCTCCATGGCTGAATGAAACATAAAAAAGGAAAGTGACAGAGAGTTGGCGGGGGACCAAGACATCAGTAAAGGGCCAGATTAAAGGGTCACTGTGAAGTTCTGCAGCATGTTCTTCTGATCTTATGGTTATTTGGTACAAGTTTCTTTGTGTTGCTTGCATTTGTATTCAAGGCGGCGTCCCGTATCACACCGACTGATTTAACTGAAAATCTCATTGTCATTTGTAGTGTTTCACAAGTTAAGTCATGTATTGCAACCAGAATCAGATATTCACTATGGCTTGAGGCAAAAATGGCACCAAAAGTGACAAAAATGTTTTAGAATCAAGATATTTCAAATATGGGGAAAATACCCATGTATGTAGCACATTCCCCTGTTTTTTCACTCAGTTTTTTGATTATTTCATATACACATATATATATATATATACACATACATACATACATACATGTATGTATGTATATACAGTGGGTACGGAAAGTATTCAGACCCCCTTAAATTTTTCACTCTTTGTTATATTGCAGCCATTTGCTAAAATCATTTAAGTAAATTTTTTTCCCTCATTAATGTACACACAGCACCCCATATTGACAGAAAAACACAGAATTGTTGACATTTTTGCAGATTTATTAAAAAAGAAAAACTGAAATATCACATGGTCCTAAGTATTCAGACCCTTTGCTGTGACACTCATATATTTAACTCAGGTGCTGTCCATTTCTTCTGATCATCCTTGAGATGGTTCTACACCTTCATTTGAGTCCAGCTGTGTTTGATTATACTGATTGGACTTGATTAGGAAAGCCACACACCTGTCTAAATAAGACCTTACAGCTCACAGTGCATGTCAGAGCAAATGAGAATCATGAGGTCAAAGGAACTGCCTGAAGAGCTCAGAGACAGAATTGTGGCAAGGCACAGATCTGGCCAAGGTTACAAAAAAATTCTGCTGCACTTAACGTTCCTAAGAGCACAGTGGCCTCCATTCCTTAAATGGAAGATGTTTGGGATGTCCAGAACCCTTCCTAGAGCTGGCCGTCCGGCCAAACTGAGCTATCGGGGAGAAGAGCCTTGGTGAGAGAGGTAAAGAAGAACCCAAAGATCACTGTGACTGAGCTCCAGAGATGCAGTCGGGAGATGGGAAAAAGTTGTAGAAAGTCAACATCACTGCAGCCCTCCACCAGTCGGAACTTTATGGCAGAGTGGCCCGACGGAAGCCTCTCCTCAGTGCAGGACACATGAAAGCCCGCATGGAGGACTCCAAGAGGGTGAGAAATAAGATGCTCTGGTCTGATGAGACCAGGATAGAACTTTTTGGCCTTAATTCTAAGCGGTATGGATGGAGAAAACCAGGCACTGCTCATCACCTTGTCCAATACAGTCCCAACAGTGAAGCATGGTGGTGGCCGCATCATGCTGTGGGGGTGTTTTTCAACTGCAGGGACAGGACGACTGGTTGCAATCGAGGGAAAGATGAATGCGGCCAAGGACAGGGATATCCTGGAAGAAAACCTTCTCCAGAGTGCTCAGAACCTCAAACTGGGCCGAAGGTTTACCTTCCAACAAAACAATGACACTAAGCACACAGCTAAAATAACAAAGGAGTGGATTCACAACAACTCTGTGACTGTTCTTGAATGGCCCAGCCAGAGCCCTGACATAAACCCAACTGACCATCTCTGGAGAGACCTAAAAATGGCAACGTTTACCATCCAACCTGACAGAACTGGAGAGGATCTGCAAGGAGGCATGGCAGAGGATCCCCAAATCCAGGTTTGAAAAACTTGTTGCATCTTTCCCAAAAAGAATCATGGCTGTATTAGATCAAAAGGGTGCTTTACTAACTACTGAGCAAAGGGTCTGAATACTTAAAACCATGTGATATTTCAGTTTCTTTTTTAATAAATCTGCAAAAAAAAATTCTGTGTTTTTCTGTCAATATAGTGTGCTGTGTGTACATTAATGAGGAAAAAAAATAACTTAAATGCTTTTAGCAAATGGCTGCAATATAACAAAGAGTGAAAAAATGAAGGGGGTCTGAATACTTTCCGTACCACTGTATATCTATGTATGTGTGTATGTATATGTATATATGTATATATATATATATGTATATTATAATTATATAGATATATGTATATATGTATAAGATGTTATATATAATGTTATATATATGATATATTCAGCTATATATATATAATATATATATATATATATATATAATACATATATATATATATATATAGGTATATATATATATATATATATATCTATATATGTTATATATTAGTATATGTATGTATATGATATATAGTATATCTATGTATTATATATAATATATGTAATAATGTATCTATATGTATATATAATATCTAGATATGTATATATATGTATATATATGTATATATATTAATATATCTAATATATAGTATATATATGTATATCTTGTATATATATATCTGTATTATATGTATATATATGTTATATATAGATATATCTATATATGTATATATCTATATATATATATATATATATATATGTATATATATGTGTGTGTGTATATATATTATATATGTATATATATATATATATATACACACTGTATATATATATATATATATATAATATAATTACACACTGTTATATAATTACTATATACAGTTTTTTTTAGTGGGGGAAAAGGCCATTGTGAAGGCAACAGCATGAGAAAAAAAATATATAAAAAAATATATTTAATAAAAAGTTGACTTTTAATAAAAGTAGACGTCTAATAAAGTTACGTTTTAATAAAAGTAGTGTTTTTAAGGAAAAAAATTTATATTTTTTGAAAATACAAACTCACCAATGGTGAAGCTCACCTGAATGAGAAAATTACTAAATTAAATTAGAAAAATATATTCAATTTTTTTTTGCTTTTCTGGTACATTTAACCACTTTATTATAAATGTAAAAATAGCATATATGTAGTGTTTTTATACATGGAAAATTTGTCTGTTCTGAAAATTCAAGGCTCATCAATGTGAAGCTCAACTGAAACAGAAAATTAATACAAAGGGACTTTTATATATTTATCAATGTATCAGTAATTTAAGAGTAGGAGGTGGAAAAACACTTGATTACACAATCAGCATGTATGACTGGCTGTGTTTGCGAAACTTGACCTTGCATTTGCTGAGGAAACATTTGGATCAGATCTGGGGTGCGTTTCCCAAAAGCAACTATGGTCGCAAGTTCCGTCGTTACCAATAGATTTCAATGGAACTAACTACCATAGTTAGCTAACGATGCTTTTGGGAAACGCACCCCCCAGCAGGACATTGGCTTGGCAGTTTGCATTGTGAGAAAAACTATTGGTTATTGCCCAGGCAGGACGTCTGCCTCCCAGATGAATGATAATATCCAAAATAGTGGATGTCATGATGAATCTACCGGGCATTTAACTCGGCAGGATTTGATTCATGGGGGCTGTTAACAACCACCCGCTGACCATGTGCAAAACCTCCCTCAGATACTGCTGATTATTGAACAAATATGACTATGTATTCAATAACAATGAAGCTCAAGGTTTTAACACATGGAAGAGCCATTGTGAGGTTTTGGTATCGTTCTTGGTTTGCACAGAAATGCACAAGTGGTTTATGAGTGTATAGCGATTGGGGCATTCTGTAAAATTTTCAAATGAATCAGGTCAGAGAGGATTTAAAACTAGAGCATAACCATGAAATTAATTTTCCATGCTTGGAACCACCATAGTGACAGTTTTCCAACTGCTGGATTGTGTATGTGTATGACTGACCTTGTACTGCAGGATGGGGAAGAGCTGCTGTTTGGTTGGTGTGGCTGCTGGAGTTTCCCCCCGAGGCACTCTTTGTTCTGGGATTGTGAGGAAAATGAATATCTTTGTGAAATTGTGACTAATAACAAACATTGTGTCTCCCACACGAGCACACGGATAGAACAGCTGTGGGAAGTGACCCTTTGACAAAATCTAGAGGGATTACACTGAGTACATGAAACAAGCCAGTATTACATTCTGATCCACTCTGGTGCCTAAGGTGATTTCTTATATTTATTCTGTTCTCTTCATGTGAAGAAACTGTAAAGATTTGTTTCACAAAAAATGTCAAGAAACGTCAGGGTCATATTTCACCCCATATTTGAAAGAAAAAAAAGATATTATGTTTCACAAAGAAAATGATACCTACTTTAATATTTTTTTGCAACTTGTGCACATTTAAATAGTTAAATAGCAGCCTACTGTAATGCACAAAAATCTCATTCTCATCAAAGTAATGAATAAAAATAAATACTGTGCAATAAAAATAATAATATTACATTTTGTATATAACACACTACCGATCAAAAGTCTGTTTTTTTTATGTTTCTGAAATAAGTCTGTTTTGCTTACCAAAGCTGCATTTATTTGATCAAAAATAAAGTGAAAACAGACAGTAATATTGTGAAATATTATTATAACTGAAAATATCTGTTCTCTAATTATACTTCACATGATCCTTCAGAAATCATTAAAATATGATGATTTGGTAAAGAAACATTTCTTATTATTATCAATGTTGAAAATGGCTGTAGTGCTTAATATTTTTGTGGAAAATGTGATACATTTTCATGATTCTTTGATGAACAGAAAGTTCAAAAGAACAGCATTTAATGATCTATATATTAAATAGATTTTTATAAACATTATAAACATTTTTCTGTCACTTTTGATCAATTACAGCTACTGGTTAATATTATATATGGTATATTATTTTATATAATATATTGTGTTAAATTTTAACATTTGTAAAACTGTAAATGCACATCATAGTACTATTTATTTGACACAATTTATGCTGATTAATAATTTTTTTTCTGTCAATTTATTATTTAATCAATGAAAAATATTTTAAAACATTTTGTGATTTTCATTACTGTATTACACTAATGAGAAAGAATTTGGTGTATGGGGGTCTTTTTGAAGTATGGATTTTTTTAAAGTATGAATTTGGTGTATGGATTGCATACATGCAAAATAAAAATATACTTTTGATTTTGGGATGAAATATATTCCAGACATATGCCTCACACATATGGGGGTACCTTGACAGGGTACCTGGATAGTACCTTGAGGGTTTTTCTGTAATTTCTTTTGCTGTCTCTGTGCTGGGTTTAGGTGGACAGCATGTATTTGTAGCTCCAGGAGGAGCTGTTGCTAACAGTGCTGTTTTCTCTGCCTCATGCCTCAGTTCCAGAATGTTCTGTCTCTCTTGCAGATGCCGAATCTGCTCCTGTTGCTCTTTCAGAAGACGCCTCTGCTCAGCTACGGTTTGCTGCAGGGCCGCATGGCGGTGTTTGATCTGTCCACCGCTAAGCTCTGCATTTCCGCTTCGGGAGGTCTGCTGCTGTTGCCCCTGACGGGCCTGTTGTAGCTCGGCCGATGAGAGAGCAGCATGACGACGCGTCACCTGCCAGGCCTGAGTGGGCGGGGCCTCTGAACGGCCAATCTTGATAGTGGCTTGTGCAGTTGGTAAACTGATTTCTGGAGCTGCTGCCACATCCTGATCCTGAAATAAAGAGAGTTTGTGGAATAGTTTAATCAGAATAAAAAATATTACAGTATACGTCCTTACCTGATGGCTGACGTTTTCTGTAGGACTGAGTGTTTCAGGTGTATTAGTAACTGGTGGAGATTTTTCTGCCCCTAGTTTCCTAGAAGCTGCCGCATTGATCAAAGCAGCCATTTTCTGCCGAGTTGTTTCTTGTTGTTGGAGAAGCTCCTTGCGATGCCGTTCTACTTGACACCACACACGCCAATCACTGAAGCAGTGCCTCAAAAGCCTCCTGCGGTGACTCTCCACTGCCTGCTGACAGCGCCTGTGGGAAAGACAGATATGACTTAAAACCAGTCTGACTGCCAAGATGACTTAAAGCCTTAAATGAACCTTTAATTAAGCAATTAATATGCTATTTTAGTCTTATCGTTTAGAGCTTTGCTTTTCTTTCAAATGTTTATCAGGCTGTTTAAGCCCTATGTTGACAGTGACAGGTTTTTCTAAATTGAGCTCTCTTGCCTGTGCTCCAGTCTTAGCTCCTCTTCAGTCCTTTCAGCCTCTTTCTCCTCTCTTCTGGCCCAGACGAGAGCCCGCCATGCCCGCCACGCTTTCAGCTGCCTCCTCCAATCACACAGCGCCGCTGCCTTCCCCATGCGCACCCTTCTTTCCAATATCACTGAGTACCATGCCGTAAAATGCCTGTGCATGCACTAAAACATATATGCATTGCAACCATTTAGAAAAAACATAAGAATGTATTGCATACAATATAATTAAACCATAATGTCTTCTAACCAGCAAACTGAGAAGGTGAACTTTGCACTTTCCACTTCTACTTCACATGATCCTTCAGAAACAATTCTAATATGCCGCTTTGGTAAGGCAACATTTTTTTATATTATTATCAATGGTGAAAACTGTTGTGGTTCTTAGTATTTTTGTGGAAAACGTGACATTTTTCAAGATTTTTTGATGGAAGAGAGTTAAAAAAACTGTTTAATAAACAGATTTTCATTACATGTTTTGTAACATTTTAAATGTCTTTACTGTCACTTCTGATCCATTTAATGCATCCTTGCTGAATAAGTGTGTTATTTCGGTAATAATAAATTGCATTTTTATATATACAGTGGGTAAGTAAAGTATTCAGACCCCCTTACATTTTCACTCTTTGTTATATTGCAGCCATTGCTAAAATCATTTAGTTATTTTTTTTCCTCATTAATGTACACAACGCACCCCATATTGACAGAAAACACAGAATTGTTGAAATTTTTGAAGATTTATTAAAAAAGAAAAAATGAAAAAATGAAATATCACATGGTCCTAAGTATTCAGACCCTTTGCTCAGTATTAGTAGAAGCACCCTTTTGATCTAATACAGCCAGGAGCCTTTTTGGGAAAGATGCAACAAGTTTTCACACCTTGATTTGGGGATCCTCTACCATTCCTCCTTACAGATCCTCTCCAGTTCTGTCAGGTTAAATGGTAAACGTTGGTGGACAGCCATTATTAGGTCTCTCAAGAGATGCTCAATTGGGTTCAAGTCAGGACTCTGGCTGGGCCATTCAAGAACAGTAACAGCGTTGTTGTGAAGCCACTCCTTCATTAGTTTAGCTGTGTGCTTAGGGTCATTGTCTTGTTGGGAGGTAAACCTTCAGCCCAGTCTGAGGTACTGAGCACTCTGGAGAAGGTTTTCGTCAAGGATATCCCTGTACTTGGCCGCATTCATTTTTCCCTCGATTGCAACCAGTCGTCCTTGTCCCTGCAGCTGAAAAACACCTCCATAGCATGATGCTGCCACCACCATGCTTTCACTGTTGGGACTGTATTGGACAGTTGATGAGCAGTGCTTGGTTTTCTCCAAACATACCGCTTAGAATTAAGGCCAAAACGTTCTATCTTGGCCTCATCCGACCAGAAAATCTTATTTCTCACCATCCTGGAGTCCTCCATGCGGGCTTTCATGAGTCTTGCACTGAGGAGAGGCTTCCGTCAGGCCACTCTGCCATAAAGCACCGACTGGTGGAAGGCTGCAGTGATGGTTGACTTTCTACAACTTTCTCCCATCTCCCAACTGCATCTATGGAGCTCAGCCACAGTGATCTTTGGTTCTTCTTTACCTCTCTCACCAAGGCTCTTCTACCCCGATAGCTCAGTTTAGCCGGACGGCCAGCTCTAAGAAGGGTTCTGGTCATCCCAAACGTCCATTTAAGGATTATGGAGGCCACTATGCTCTGAGGAACCTTAAGTGCAGCAGAAATTTTTTTTGTAACCATTGCCAGATCTGTGCCTTGCCACAATTCAGTCTCTGAGCTCTTCAGGCAGTTCCTTTGAGCTCATGATTCTCATTTGCTCTGACATACACTGTGAGCTGTAAGGTCTTATATAGACAGGTGTGTGGCTTTCATAATCAATTCCAATCAGTATAATCAAACAAAGCTGGACTCAAATGAACGTGTAGAACCATCTCAAGGATGATCAGAAGAAATGGACAGCCCCTGAGTTAAATATATGAGTGTCACAGCAAAGGGGCTGAATACTTAGGACCATGTGATATTTCAGTTTTCCTTTTTAATAAATCTGCAAAAAATGTCAACAATTCTGTGTTTTTATGTCAATATGGGGTGATGTGTGTACATTAATGAGGGAAAAAAAAATTACTTAAAAATGATTTTAGCAAATGGCTGCAATTATAACAAAGAGTGAAAAATTTAAGGGGTCTGAATACTTTCCATACCCACTGTATATAATATTATTAAAGATTTATAAATTGTACATGGTAAGTATATCTGAGTGTATATCACAGTACTATTAATTTTACTGCATTTAATAATGTTTTTTAAATTTAATTTATATATGCATACAATATAATCAAACTGTAATGTCTTCTAACCTGCAAATTGAGAAGGTGAACTTTGGCTTCCAGCTTCTTCAGCTTAAGTTGAAGGTCTTTGTTCTGTTTCTTCTGTGTGGAATTATGATGTTTTGGAATGAGAGAGTTTTCAGTGGCCCTTTGTTTCTGAAGCCTTTCCCTCTCCCTGTTCAAGATGAAAAAAAATTAATAATGGTCACGCAATCATCTCTTCAAAAATCTGAATGCCATTTAAATGAGAAAATTATATAATTGCCCTAACAATTATCTGGACACTTAAACCACAATTAAATATGTATTAATGTGACTGCATTAAATAAGAAAATATCAAACCAAGTTACATTTATTAAAAAAAAAAAAAAACGCAAAAACATTTAGCAAAAATATGGGCCTCAAGCACTGAGAAATGTGGAAATTTATTCTCAATAAATGTATGACCAGATTCTTCTAACTAGGCTACTTTTCACCAATGGTCTTGTCCTAAAACAGCAAATGAGGAAAACAAAGTTAAATACTCATGCATATATTATAGAACAACTGCAGTGGATATAGTGGGATGTTTGTGTCCCAAAGCCCCATGGTCCTTTTGTCAGGCTTGTCTATGAACGCTCACATGGTGATTTTTAGTTAATATATGAAGTCAGTTCCCCTAACTGACTTCATATATTAACTAAAAATCACCTTGTGAGCGGTAAAGATGCCAAGTGAAGTTAGTTGTGAAAAAAAAAAAAACAGGTTTAGCATCATTTGTTTGCTTTTATTTTGACATTCATAAATTTTTAATTGTGGCTAGAGTGCCCAAATACTTTTGTGGTTGTTGTACATGTTTCGTGCAAGCTGCTCCACACTCCTCTTCTCCTCCATCTCTCTGCGTAGGCGAATCATCTCCTGCTGAATCAGTTCTTCTTGTCTGCGTGCCTCCTGCCGCTTCTTTCGCAGCTTCTCCTTTTCCAGTTGCCATGCCTCCTCTCGCGCCTCCCTTAGCGCTTCCTTTTCTTTTTGCAGTTTGTCACGTTCAGCGTCTCTGCGCATGCGGTTCTCCTTTACCTGCTTGTGACGCACCTCCATGGTAATACTAGGGTCCCTCCATCTCTTCTTATTCTGATTAGAGTTTACTTTAAGGTCCTCCACTATCCCCATGTCCAAAACCTCGGTTTCCATCAGGTCCTGGAGGAAATTGTGCACTACAGAGTTCTCCTCTTCCTGTGCTAGGTGAAAGTACATGTCTAATAAAAAAAGACAAACTCCGGATTAGATCAGTTTTGTTAATGTTAACTAAAACAAATCGAAAAGTAATACATTATTATTAACTATTAAAAATGTTTTCAGTAATTGAAATAGCTAAAATAAAATATAAATATTAAATATTAGAAAGAAAAAAAAAATCAAATGTTCCTTTGTTTCATTTGTACCATCAAAGTTATTATAGCTGGATTGTGTGGTTTTAACAAGTTGTTTGGATTCTTCCATCTCCTCTTCCTCCTCGTCATCGCCCATTTCAAGCTCCAGACGTAACTTCTGGTTCATCCATTCACTTAGAATGGACTGAGCTGTGGAATACAAGTGAAACTGTGGAATACTGATTACAAAAACCTGCACATACATTAAGTGCTGAATATTAATTTGTTAAAGATTACCTTCACTGTACGCATCATCATGATCCTGTAGCTGCTCTACAGTCTGCAGCGTCATACTGTTTTTACCACCACATGGTTTCTTGATGGAAAACACCTCAGCTACAGCAAACTCTGAAGCCTTCTCCACCCTCTGAGAAGAATGAAACAGAAATAAAATGATATACATAAACACAGACCATGCATCCCTTGTAAAAAAAACACACACATTTCGAACACTTTCGGAATGTTAACTGCAAATAATAAATAATAAAATATTATGGAATGCCCTTTTAAAAAGTGTACTTATGTGTGTTAAGAAACAGTCAAGCAAGTGTACTATATTTAAGCACACTTAAGTGATTATTATTATTTGCAAGTACGCTACAAGTGCACATTCAATACAATTAAGCGCACTTCTTATTCACAAGCAATTTCAGACATATGCATTAATTTTCTGCATGACATGAATTCAAATGATTGAAATGTACTTACCTTCACCCACTGCTTTATGTCATTCTCATTCAGCTGCACCTGCAATATGAGATATGAATTCAGCTCTGCTCATTGTTTCAATTCAAAGTAGACTGAGACTTTAAAATGTATTACCAGCTTCTCTAAAGTTATAAGCTGATCATTGGGTTAAACCAAGAGTCTTCCAACCTTGTTAATGCCTGAACTTGACATAAACTGATATGAATATTTAGTCACACTGGCCTCACACATCTAATCCGTGGATAAATATCCAGTGTTAACTTAAACTGGCTGTTTTGTAGATACACCCGAAGGGGTTTTCTTTGCACATTTGAGATAAATCCTTCTGCTGAGCCACAAATCTATTCATTACTAATAACCAATGTGCATGACCAAAGATAACCTGAGTGTGACATTTATTTAGATTAGTTAACGTACCTCTGGCTGAATATTGTAAAAAAATATATAAGGGAAACGAAGAAAAATACTATTCCGAAGCTAAATCTTTGAAGAACTGAGTGAGAAAAGAGAAAGCAGGTTTTACTTGCCTTATTATTACTGCCTGGCGTTTTAGTCTTTGTCGTTTTCCAACGAAAAATATCCGGTCTGTGCGTGGGATATGCCATGGTCGCTCGTAGGCTACATGAGCATGCATTTGGATTGCAAGCTTATATAATATATTTTTACATGTTCGCAAAGTGTATGTAGCAGCAATTTACAGTATAGGACAGGTTATACCAAATTTAGTGAGAAACTTTTCGCCCAGCAATGGAATTGTGGTATTTGTAGTTTACGCAAAGTGACGTAGCATAAGTTGGCGCCTAAAAAGAACTACATATCCCAACAAGAACTGACGCGAACTGAAGCATCAACTTCGAAACCATGGAGACGGTTGTTACCATAGATATGTAACTTATATCCTCCTGACTACCAGCTATGGAGTTTTGTCCACTGTAGAGGACATTATGTTTGAGCGATTTCTCTGAGACGTTACATGTCACAGTTTTAAATCTGGATGTCCGAGATACCAAATGATTGGATGTTTCACCATGACCACTCCCTCTCTTTGGTCTTTAAAAATGGCTGACATTCATTTAGTGATCAAATTGTACATCCTTATGGAAATATGAAAATATGACTAAGGGACCAAATTGTTTGTCATAAATCAACATCTCCGGAAAATGTTATGGGGGTTCAAATCAAAATATGACTTTGTTACAGAACAGGGCATTGATTTCATACGTGTCCACTGTAGAGGACACCAGGACTTAAAGCATGTTTATTACACGTTTTGGGAGACACAACAAATGAATAGAGAAAAAATTAAATATTAGATATTATTATGAAAACTTGCTAATTATTACTCCCATTATTTCACTTATTTGTTAATTCTATGTTGCCCCAAAACACATTAATATGCAAATTAGACAGTTTATAGATAACATTGTATATAATGGAAAAACTCGTTTATGGCCATTTTACACACATTTTGCATAAAGAAAAAATGTTTTTTAAAAATATCTTTCATAACATAGTTGAGAATCATCTTTATATAAAGTTTGGTATAAAAAATGAAAATCGATTTTCTGGGTTTAAAACAAAAAATCCCACTCTTCCTTTTCAGTTTCTTCTGTCTTTTTAGTTTTTTTAAAACAGGACTTTAAAGCCCGAGCCTATACAGACGACATGGCATAACATATGAATAAATATAATCTTTTAAAAATTTGTTTTTCAAAATTGTTCTCGCTCTAAACCAGGGCTGTCCAAACCGGTCTGGGGGCCGGTGTCCTGACAGAGTTTAGCTCCACCTGCCTAACACACCTGACTGGAAGGTTCTATGCCTAGTAAGAGCTTGATTAGCTAGTTCAGGTGTGTTTGATTAGGGTTGGAGCTAAACTCTGCAGGACACCGGCCCTCCAGGACCGAGTTTGGACAGCCCTGCTCTAAACAATGTAATGACTTGACAAAATACTAAATTCACAATATTTTTCCTGGTAGTCAGGAGGATATCTCTATTATAGATCAGTGGTTATTGCACCGACAATCCTACCGGCTCTTGTGTGGTGATAGTTGATCTTAAAGGCGAACTATTAAGCTAAATGCATTTATTTCAGATCCTGATAATTGTGTTTATTTAGTCGAGATACTTAAGCATAACAACTGGTATTGCAATATTTGTTGTTTATCAAGGTGTTCAAATGAAGTAAAATCCCCAGTTCCCAAGCTAAATGTGGCATTAATTATAGTAAAGAGTTTTTGTCTGTTTGGTTTAACTTTAAAATATAGACGTTAAAATTAATTCATGTTTTATAAGTGCTTATTGGCAAACAAAAAGGTGAAATGAAATTTGTTACCAATTAATAAAAATTGCAATGATAATTTATTTGTCAGCTTATTGGATATTTGATACCTTTATAGTGTTTATTGTAGTAAAAAACAAAAAAAAACAACAACCAATAATTATTAACAATGTATGTGATTTTAAAATGAGTTGTTTATAGAGTAATTTGAGGGAAAGGCCTTAATGTTCTTTTTAAACTGAAGTTGAAACGAACAACAAGTGGAGGATCCTGATCAAAGTTAAACATCCTGTCAAGAGAGCGCAGCTGTAAGCTCTACATCAAACAGCTTTGAATGGTCAAACACAAAAGAAGATATTTTAGAAATGTCACAGTGGTATTTGTTTTCTTTGTCCTTACAATGGAAGCCAATGGGTACCAATATTTTTTGGTTGCCAACATTGATATTTTGAAGATATTCAAAAAACGTCTTTCTGAATATGTCAGCTGCTGATCAAACAAGCAGATTGTAAGTTTATCATATTATATAATTTATATTATTCTACAGTCTTATACATTAGAATTTATATCTTATACAGTATAGTAGCCTATATTTATAAATTCATAGGCTATTTAGAGATTCACAGTTTAACTTTTTGGTAGCCTTGTATTTTAGGCTAATTATTCATAGCAAATAACAAATCCAGTGAGACACATATAAAATAAAATGAATACGACAGTTTTTTTTTGCATACAAAAAGCCCACTGACAGAAGTAAGGTAGAAATGTCCTGGAGCAGTCACCCCAAAGGATGATTAAAATGTTATTTTTTTTGATTATACATACAATCATATTAATATATGCACAAACACAATATAAATATGAAATACTTACAAATATTCAATGAAACACTACATAAATGCTTTCAGCCACCTGGTCCCGGCAGCTGGTCTCTGATTTTATGTCAAATAAAATAATTATGTAACTTTCAAAATTAAAGAGCGATTCTTAGAGAAAATCTAAAGACACATTGCTTCTACCATTTCAATATGAGGGAGGGGTTTATGAATTGAATATATATATTATCTTTATTTGAAGAGTTCAGATGCAAAACCCTCTAAGTGCCGTCTGAAATTTTCTTCTAAATTTCTCATTTTTATCAGGCTCCTATATTTAGGTTCAGTAATCTCACTTTAATGGCAATGTATAGGTTATTTTCTATGCTATTAAAGTGAAAAAACTGAACATAAATAGATGAGCCTGATAAAAATGGTAATTTTAGATGAAAATTTCAGACGGCACTTAGAGGCTTTTGCATCTGAACTCTTCATTTATTATTTCATTATGAACTATAGCTAAAATTCAATAAGTTTTAATATTTAGTTAACTGTACTAACCTTGATCTGAATGCACCCTGGTGTACAAGTGCTTTTTCGGTAAGCACAGAATACAGTAAACCATCTACAAAAGAAAACCTTACTTAAATAATTAAATTGCATTAAACAACAAATAATGCAGTCATATGTAGCCTACATAAAAATCCAATACCCAGCTCTGCGCTCAGTGCGCTGTAGAAACCTTATGACGTCGTAAATGTGAGACCCGAGTCAAAGCGCTACGAACTATTTCTGCGACCTGAAGTTACGACACGTCCTGCTTTCTGAGGCAGCTAACATTGAGAAGATTTCTTATCGAATATGGCTTTTTTTTTTTTTTTTATTCACTGCAAGTTTTCGCGGCGTACTGTGCTCGTTGTGTAGTAAACTCTGCTTTCCGTTATAAAGTAGGTAAATTCAGGTTGGTAAACTCTCTCTGTCTTCTCTTTCATTCATAAGTGCATGTGTGCATCTCAAACACTTTCCCTCTGGAAAATGAGAGAATGAAGAGGTTGAATGTTGTTTTTGCAGGTGACGAGCTGTCATTTCCTCTAGATCTGAGAAACATTCACATTAGGAGGCTACAGCTCCACAAGTGGGATGAAACTGGAACTGTCTCGAGTGGTACAGGGCTGTCGCCTGGGACTTTTGACTGGACTGGGGAAATCAGGGCAGCATTCACTGGAGGTGCCCGGCTGTCTCCTGTACACTCGCTGCGCAACTGTTCCTCATCTGACCCAGGACACTTTACACACTTTGAGAGACCTGCCATCAGTCACTCAGGTGTCAGTGGATAGCCTGTAAGAATATTATTATACTTCAGTGTTTCCCCTGCCATTATTTTAGGGGGGCACCCCCCGCCCCCCTTGAAGGTCAAGTTAATTTTATTTAATTATTTTCTCTATAGCGCCAGATCACAACAGAAGTCATTTAAAGTTACCTTTCTTATAGAACATGTCTATACCTTGTTCTTTCATTAAGCAAACTAAATAGCCTTATGTTATTTATCTTATTTACACGACGGCATGTAATTTCAGTCTCTACGTTATGGTCGCGCTCTCTACATCACGCGCAGCGGAGTTCCGCCCGATGAATTCTGCGTGTCTCTGTGTTAATGAATGGCGCAGACACGCGGTTTTGTGTAGCACTCGTACTGGAACGCTCGTGACGCTTCCGGTGATATTAACCTCTGTCGTCTCACTAATGAGGACATAAATACATGAACAACATCTCCAGAACTGCTCTGAGAGTCACTTCATGAGCATTTGACCGTTTCATTTGAGTAAAACTATCACATCATGTTATACACACACAGAAATGTAAAGGTATTCACGGCAACCCGTCAAAATAAAAGTTCGGTTTAACTTGAGGGCATTGGCAGAAATATATTACTATTGTTGAGTAGAATGTACGTAACAGACTGCTACTATTAATACTAAAATGATTACAACCTTATTTTTAAGGAATAAGCATTCAATATTTCTTCAATGTTTTAATTGTAATATTAAATTACCTTTATTTTCCAAAAAACTAAATTTGTTTAATTTTCATTACTTAAAATATAGATTAAATGAATGTTTTATGCCTTAAAACAAAATGTAAATACACAACACAGAATTTCTGAACAAAAAAATCATAAGGCTATTGTAAGAATAAATGAAACTTGTTTTATGCTTTCAAATTAGACATGCTAAAACAGAATTTGGTTACAATAAAACATAAGGTTGGAAAAATAAAACATTTCATAGGGCCCTAAACGTAATATTTGTTAAACTTTTAATAAATTCATGTTAAATTGTTTAAGTTTCATGATTTTAATTAATTAGACATGCTTTTTGATGAATAAAAAAAGCCATAAACCTAGGGGAAACACTGTACTTATATATTAAATTATAAATTCAGTTTATACATTCAGTTAATATTTGGCCAACAGTGTTTCTAACCAAACATGTGGGTCTGTAAAATGGCATAACTTGCTGACAGATCTCAGTTCACAAAATGTGATGATGTGTCAGTTTTCACAGCATTCACAGTGGATATTAAAGACAGATGTTATGTTGCAAAAGATTTTTATTTCAAATAAATACGGTTCTTTTGAACTTTCATGTGACACTGAAAACTGGAGTAATGGCTGTTGAAAACTGAGTTTGCATCACAGGAAAAAAAATAACATTTTAAAATATATTAAAATAGAAAAGAGTAAATTAAAATTGTAATAAAATTTCAAAAACATTTCTGTTTTTACTGTATTTTTGGTCAAATAAATGCAGCCTTGATACTTATTTTAAAAACATAAAAAAAAACCTCTTGACCAGTAGTGGAAATAAAAAATAAAATTATTAAAGTATTATTAGGGATGAATCTCGCATTAATTTCAGCAAAAAAAAATTCATGTTGGAAAAGGTTTGATTTAGCACTCTTTCTTTTTCAGTGCAGAGCATCATGAGGTTCTTAAGGAATTCAAAGAGGGTGTCAGAAAGTTTTCAGGTTAGCATTTCACTCTTTTACTAACTTTTTGTTATTTGCTTTCTTGGTTAAAAATGTCTTCAGACATTTGTTCTTGCAGATTGCTGTTCTAAATTAAAGGATTTGGACGATGACTGGTGCTCTTTTATATGTTAATGACATTAATTAGGAGTCGTTTACAAGGTAGAGAGCTGAAACCATTCAGTTACGCGCAAGTTCAAGATCATTTGCGATTCATAGATTTCACATCTGAAAGAGAGGCATGCGTGTTGTGTTGTGTGTTTCTGTGTTAGTACGTTATTCTATTAATCACTGGACCATATTTGAGAGATGATCGTAAAAAAGATTACATTTAGGATGGTTTCTGATCAACATTTTATAAATGAGGCCCCAAGATGTCTGTTCCCATGCATGCCTTTTTCTCTGTTTTCTCCAATCATATAGCATACTGGTTTAAACAAAGAGTTTCTACTGCGTAGACAGCCAATTTTTGTTAAAATCCAATCTTGCCAGTGGTGAAAAGTTTGGAGCTTTTGTGGCACCATCAGCTAGTCCCACTGTTGTCATTTCCTATAATTTTCCTGCGGTTCTAACGTAAGTAGTCACATGGCATTTACAGCTCAGGTGATTGATGCAAAAAGTTTTGTGGTCCTTAGCCAAATATGGCAGACTTAAATCAATTAATTCAAGTCCAGCAACTGCTATTGAGATGAAATGCTAACAGATTCTACTCAAAAAACATACTGTCACTGGTATTGTTCAAGATCATTGGAAAGTCAGTCCTTGAAAAGATCATCTTTGTTGCTTTTCTGCTATTTTCAAAAGCATTGTAAGTCATTTCTATCCAGCAGTGTGGGTGTAAACATTTTCTCAGTTGGCTAATAGATCTAGAAGCAGTTCACACAGTTTGAAAATTCACACATCAAGTGGATTATTATTATGGATTATAAATGGCCAAAGAGGTTCTGGAGCTGAGACTGGAAGAAAGTATTACACTTTTGAAGATGATCCCAATTTAAAAATAAATGTAATTGTCTATAAGGCTGATCCTGCACAAGCTTTGAGACTTGAAGGACTTGATCAAATTATCTGTCTTTTGCTTGCAGTACTAGACATTTTGAATAGTTAAACTGTTCTTGAAGGTGACAGCAAAACTTCAAAAATAAATAAACTTGAAACTTGACATTTTTAGTTCTGAAGGCATGTTTTCAGATTCTCTCCCTCCCTCGCTGACTACTAAGTGACTGTTTAGAAATAATTAGGCATTCATGCTTGGATGCATAGGCGCAGATGCATTTTCTTAAAATGAGTTTTCAGTTTTCATTTTGCAACCGTAACGAAAAGAAGGGCACTGTTTCAGTCGTTGCCTTCAGCAATCCAACCAGAAATGAGAAAGGTAATTGCATTCACGATATTAAGATGTGTGACCGTGAAGACATTTGAAAGGGTGACTTGTTTTTGAAATGCAGAAGAGAGGGCCGTGAGAAAGTGTCGAGAGGAGAGAGGCGGAGAGAGTCGGAGCCATCTTTTCGGAGAGAGAGACACAGCCAGGCGCGAAAGGGGCAGAAGAAGCGTGCTGCCGGTACTCTTACAGTTTTTTTTTTTTTTTTTTTTTTTTACCGAGCGGCGCGAGTAGTTTCATGATTTTGTGTAGGGACATAAGAGTGGTGAACGGCTCTCGCCTTGGTTTTTTAATCTTGCTATTTTTTAAGTTTGGGCCGTTTTTTACGGGTTGCTGCTGCTAGCTCTCCATTTGGATAATTACAAAAAGAAAATTATTGTACATGATAATGTTGGTCACTGAAGTTCACCTCCGTCATTTCCATACAATACCGCCAAATTTAGATTCCTCTTCATGTTCATATCATACATGTTCACGTTTGTCTAATCTACAGTTGGGAATTAGTTAGTACAAGCTATTCAAATGTACACTTTCGCCATCGACGAAACTCATCAGTGCCCCAATTTGTCCTAATCTCCATATAAATGCATTTTTATATCTTCAGAATGATGAGTTGAGCTCTTGGTTGTTTATTTCGCCAAGGGTGTAGCAGTGAGTAAAAACAGTTTTTGTTGTACTATGAACAGTGTGCTGCCTGATTGCATTATTGAACTGTTCTTAGCATTATATTGCTTTGTTTGTTGTTGAGGACTTGTTCGTAACATGAATTGATAAACGATATTTTGAATAATACAAGTGTATTTTGCAGTTCGTCATATGTTGTGTTTGCACTATTTATAGCTTTAACATTTCAAGTCATTGAAACTGGTGTTAAAAAGTTTTAAATTTGTATATTGCAAGATGTCTGTTTTGATTAGAAGTAGCTTGAGTTGTAGACGGTAGATGTCTGATAAGCTATTTCTCTGACGTGTGCTGATGGTTTCCTACGCAGAGGTCTTTCACTGTGATATGTGCTTTCGCTTTTTTTCTCCTGCATGATTATAGCGATACTCCATAGCCCGACGTGGTGTCGGGGTGTCACCGGTTGGGTCACGTCACCAACAAGGTTAGAGAACTGTGTCGAATGGTTGTTTTCAGCCTCTTTTGTCACTGAGACTGACTCAGATTCCATTAAATCATTACAAATAGTCAATTTAGTAAAATCTCATTGGTTTTCAACTGATGCGGTTTGGCTTACAGAGAGCTTTTGTGTCTTTTGAAGCTATGCCATCCCTTTACTGTTAATTGTGAGGGAATTAATGGTTGTGTGTGATTTAACAGACAGTGTCGGTGTGGGGCAGTGGTGGAAGGATAGAGCTGACAGTGGCTCGGTTCATAGCGATTCAGGCAGCTATCCAGCCGGACTGCTATCAGAGCATGGCAGACGGAGAGACCTGGCAGGCTGGTACCTTTTGTACCTCTCGCAAGAGAGTCCGTAAAGCAGTGGACAGGACTCTGGCCCATCTGGATGAATGTCTGGCGTTGCACCAGAAAACTCAGGTTACTACACAAAAACACAGACTCAGTACTGGAATACTTGTTAGTGACTGCAGGATACATTTCCCTTAAAAATGACAAATGGTCATATTTTATACTATTCAGGGCTCGACTGCCAGGAAGAACAGCAGAATAAAGACTTTATACAAAAAGATTCTTCTAAACTGAATCTGTCTTTATTTTAGATTCTGAGATTTTATGACAAACTTAGATTTTAACATAGGAGAAGTGAGGAGTGAGTTGAGGCCGGTTTTAACTAACAGTGTTAGTTTAAGTGAGCACATAAGTTATAACAGTAGCTATGCTTCTGTCACCCTGTTTAGTGATCGCATTTGAGTAGCGCTTTTTTTGTCTTCTATTTTTTTTATTTTGAAGTATCGCATCAGAAACGATTGATGGAAACACCAAATTCGAAAAAAAAAAAAAAAAAACTTAATTTGCAAAAAAAAAGTTGTTACGCTCAATTGAGTTGGTTTTTGTCTTGTGCGAGAAAGGGTTAATGCAAATAATGGGAGATGGAAACAGATTTGCTGAATAAATTCCCCCATGCGCATTAAAAAAAAGTCATGTGACTTTGCGCGATGGGACGGTATAACCTGACTAACCAGTGGACCGATCTCTTTGCACAGCATCTGAAATGTTGTTAAGGTCTTTCTGCCCGAGCAAAGTCTGACTTGACTGCGTTTCCGAACAGCAGGCTTCCTCATTCATTATGTTTCGTCTGCTCACACAAGTCAGTTATTATATATGAAAATTATTACATTCAGTGGCTTCTCCCACTTTTCTTTTTGATATTTAGTGCCAGTTTATCAGGAAGTAACAGTTTTGTTCTCTTTGACACGTCAGATGGAAACAGTGCTTATTCGCAAATTCAGTTTAATTCAAGTTCATTCACAACTTCGTTGCAAAGCAGCCTTACAGAAAATGTTAAGTTTCTACATTATATTTAGGAGTGGGTTATTAGTGGTGACTTTGGCAGAAATGTACAGTAAGAATCATGCAGTTAGTTCAAACAGACAGTGAACACTATTAACTGCAATTATCGTTAATAGTATTTAACTTTTAGTAATTGACTAAAATTAACTAACGTTTAGTAATTAACGTGCCGCAGCCCGACTCCTCAAAGGGAAGCGTAAAAGTGATCACATCACACCGGTTCTGATTTCGCTACATTGGTTACCAGTCAAATACAGAATTGATTTCAAAATTTTGTTATTTGTTTTTAAGTCTTTGCGGAACCAGGCACCACAGTACCTATCTACTGCATCCGCTTTCTCAGTCTAGATCACTTAGGTCTAGGGACTCTAATTACCATATGTTCCTAGAACCAGACTTAAAAACAGGGGTGAACTCTAAAAACTCTACCTCCTTTAGTGGAAAAAAATATAAATAATATAAAAAAATAAATCTTTCAAGTAAAATGCTAATTTTGCCTTAATGTCTTTTTGCAAAAACAAATATATTTTTTTCTGTTTTGTACTATGCATTGTTTTATAGCATTTTAATTACAATTTTTTGTTGGCCTTGATGGGTAAAATATGCAAATATATCCTCTGGTGCTCTTCAGTCGCTTTTGACCGAAAGATTTTCTGTTTTGAATTTTTTTTAAATCACAGCTTCATCGGAATTGTACGAAACTTGGTGACATTTATGGCATTTGGAATGTGAATACACACAAAAAAATTGAGGGCTTGATTCGAGCAGGCTAAGTGGTCGTAAAAAAAATTGTCACACTTGTGGTCTTCAGTCAAAAATGACAGACCCATTTTTTCATAACACACACTCACAGACACACTCACAGACAAACATACACAATTATACACACTCAATTGAATTGGTATGGCTATAACCATATAAACAAAACGAGTCAGAAAACTGAAATAAGAGGTTGAAATCAGATAAGACCCAGAAGGATTAAGCGCTGATAAAACATTTCTGTTACAATTATTATTATTTTTTTTAACAAAATGCGTTCTCTTTGTTCAGGTTTGACTGTAGTATAATAGTTAAAAAACTGATGCTTCAAATCAAGATTTCAAACCCAAAAAAAATCTAAACCTTAAAAAAAAAATTGTCTTTGAGAATGTCTAAATATATATATTCAAACCCTCAACTTAATTATAAAAAAGTATTTGTCTAAACACAATTAGTAATTTATAGGCTTTTTATATAAAAGTATATAGGAATCTAGAGGCTAAACCATGGAATTCCATGGAATAAGGAGTTTTTCTTATTTTACTCTCACCAGATGGCACTAATCTGGCTTCAAAAAGGCATTGACTCTATTTTAACATGAAATTCTGCATTCATTGAAAAGTAATATAAAAATATATATATTTTTAAAATTGCATTATTTTCATGGGCCAGAATTTGATCATAATTATTGCATAAATATTAATTACCATGAAATTATCAAAATACAAAAGAAAAAAGATAAAATATTATTGAACAAAAATATATTACATTGATTTTACTGGGGCGAAAAAAAGTTAAATTTTAGGTGTCAGGTCACTTTTGACCGTGAAGATCACAAGTGTGACTCTCAAATAAGGAGCACCAAAGGGTTAAATAAATAAATATAAATGTACAGTTTTTTTACAGGAATTAAAAAAGGCAGAGATATTTGGAGTTGTGGAGGGTGGAGACATTTTGGAGGAGAGGCTCCGGTCAGCACGGGAGACTGCCAAGCGTCCTGTGGGCGGATTTGTCCTGGATGGATTTCATTCTGCTGCCATGGACCAGGATGTGAGGGTTCAGTTGATTAAAGCGACATCTGCAGAGCTTCCCCAAGAAAAACCCAGGTAAAAAAGGCATCTATTTAAATTTCTGCCTCTCAGGCTCAGACGTTTCTTCAGTCGGAGATTGAGTGGCTAGATCTTCCCCAACTTATTACTCTCCGATTATGCACCTCGATTTTCAGCAGCCATAGCAACACTCCATTCCACCAGCAGCCCATAGCAACCACCTCATCCCTTCCAGGAAACTGGAAGTGCTGGGGTTAGAAAGGTTTCAGGAACAGACTTCATCTTGAGTTCCTTGTGGTGTAATGATTGATTTCTCTGATCTCCCTCTCTTTGAGGTTGACTAGGAGGTTACAGAATCACACAGACAATGGCAAGAAGTAAAGCAGTGTGGATTTGGAAGTGTCCTTGTGGCACAGCGGGGTCTTAAGAGGGATGCTTCCCGCTGGGCTTTATAGTCTTGTTAGAAACCGACATTTCCCTTGGGTGTATCTCGGGTCACAAATAACTGGAGCTGGAGAAGGTTGTGAGGCAGACGGGCTGAAGGACAGGATATATAATTTAGTTTTAGAGCAGGACAAGATGTTTCTGTGCTGCAGTATTTATGCTTTTATTACACTGTATTTTCACACTGTTATGTTTTGTTCAAATGTTTTGAAAATAAAAAAAAATTTTCAGCAATGATGCATTAAATTCATCGAAAGTGACAGCCTAGGGATGTTCATTTTAACCGGTTAACTGTTAACCGACCGTAAGAAATTTGACCGATTAATACAATCAGTTAAACGGTTTAACTGTAAAGTCATTAAGTTATTTATTTTAGTAATTAAAAAAATTTAAAAAAGTTTGCTGCATGGTAAAAATTCTTTTAGTCATAAGATAATCAGAATTGTAAAAGGTTTGCCTTTACTTGTGTACATTCACAATAAAAACAAATCTTTGTGCTTTCATAAAATAAGCCTAAAGAAAAATAGGATGCCGCTTTCTGCCTTCTGTTTCCTTTCGCGCAGCACAAAATGAACCGAAACTCTGCATACTAGTCTACTTGTTGCACAGTTTTTCTTTCATTTTCTTAATTTATATTTAAGTAAAGATATATTTCTCGTATAGGCCTTATTTATTCGGTTTTATAGATATATTTTATTTATATATATATATATATAAGATATATAATTCAGTCATTATATATATAGTTATAGCCTGCTTATTATGTTTTTCTTCTCTGCAGAAGCGCTGCAGGTGCGTGATGTGATATGATGGCCATGTGAATCCTCGTGTTCTGTTGTTTGCTGCTTTTTGTGCATGTAAAATTAATCCCCGGGAAACAAATATTAGTATTTTTAACGGGTCACAGACACTTATCCTTTCTAATTTAAAATAATCTTGTTGGTTAACGGTTAATAATCGGTTAACGAACGTCGGTTGTCGGTTAGGAAAAATAACCGAAATGAACATTAAAAATGTTTGGCTCTTATAAAAGATTTTGTTTAAATAATGCTGGTTATTTTGAACTTTATTATCATAAAATAATAATCAATGTTATCACCATGATAGAAATATTCTTGAGCAGCAAATCAGCATATTAAATGATTTAGAAGGATCATCGTAACACTGAAGATGGAGTAATGAAATCAGCTTCGCATCGCAACACAGGAAAAATTATATATTAAAAACTAAAAATTATTTAAATTAATAAACTATTCACAATATTACATTAAATTAGCTAGTTGAACATGAGACCTCTTTAAAAAACAAAGTACCACCCCCCAACATATGAATGTGTGTGTCTGTTTGTACATGTCAGAATGTGCTAGTGCTCCTCATTTTGCTTTGTGCAACTATCCCAACTTCGACATTAAACCCCCCCCCCCCCAAAACAGTTTGTTTATGTGGTTGATCTGTTTGAGATAGCTTTTGGATTCCATGAAAAAGCAAGTTATAGAGACTGCACCCCCAACTGCAGATTCACTGGTTTTGTATTAATACTTAATGATTTACCCTGGGCTGAACTTTGATTTGATTTATCTCTGGGGTTGACTATAATCTGTCTTACTGAGGTACAGAAAAGTATTCCCAAACCAATAGAAAAAAATGTGAGATCTAAAGCCTTAGAATTACCTGTTACAGCTGAAGTAATTTATTCAATGTTTAAATACGTTTTCCTATCTTAACTTTACATATAGAGACAACTATGACCTTTAATTAACCTTTATAGTTAACCTTTAATTAATAATAACTCCCATTAAGGCAAAAAAACAAAACATTGCATATTGTATTTTAAGCCTGAACATGCAGTGCATTGACATTGAGCTTTTACCATCTGTGTCAGGTTGGTGCTGGGGGTTGGCCGTCCTGATGAGGTCATCAGCTGTGTTGAAGCAGGAGTCGACCTGTTTGAGAGCTTCTTCCCCTTCCAGGTGACGGAGCGAGGCTGTGCGCTCTCCTTTAACTACACCATTGATCCCGAACCTGAGACGGCAGGTACATCAACCCCTACAGGTGTGCAGAAGCCCATAGCTATACTATTGAAAAGATACAGGTTTCCTACACTTTCTTAACCCTATATAAAACCTACTGTATCATATTTGATATACTAATTTTCTCATTTCAACATTTGCAGAAAATAACTATTGGACACAATCTGCTACATACCTTTTGTCATTTAATTGATAGTTAATACTTTTTTTAGCAAGTGAAAGGCCTTTTAGTATAAGTATTAAACTGTTCATCTTCATCTCATGGTACATGTGTCTATTTGCTGTTATTTTTATAAAGTAAATATAATAACTTTAAATTGTTATTAATATTTTTAGATGAACATACTGAACTGAAAGAACTGTAACTTAACTTGATTATCCATACATAATTTTTAAACAATCATGTTTAAAAATGTAAGCATCAAATATGATACATTAGGCTTTTGATGAATAATCATTAGTACATCTTAATCAGCATTGTATTGCATAGCATTATATGTTTTCCACACAATAAAAGCGAAGAGATCAAAAATAAGCATTCAATATCTAATAACTATATATATATATATATAATATAGTGACAACTAATATTATTTTCTTCTTATGTAAGTAGTGGTATAATGTAAAAAAAGATTTGTTGATTTACATTATGGGCTATCAGAATTCCATCATTCTTTTGGCCATATAAATATCAGGTTTTGAATCAAATTGAGTTTTTTTTTTTTTCCTTGAGGTGAACTCCATATTTCCTTTGTCATACTACAGTATATGAGCTATAAAAGCCTGATGTATCAAATATTATACTCCGATTTTTTTTTTTTGTCCAAGGTGTAATTTAAAAAAATTAATTTCTGACTTTTTTCAAATGTCAGGATTTTACAGGGTTAAAATGTTCTGATTAGAGAAAATGGAGTGTGAGAATTGATAATAAATCAATCAAAATTCAATTTTAAAACAATTGGCAGCATTTTCCAGTTTCAACATTGCCATAGTTATTACATTTTGTCCTTGTATTTATAGAAAGTATTTTAACACTGAATTCTAACACATTTTGAAGGAAGGCTGTTTCAGATTTATCTTGTTATATAAAGGAGCTGTTCAGCACAATAATATGAATTAGTAAAGTTGTATTTAAAGTGTCAGCTACCCGTTCACTGCCAGCAGAAACAGTGAGCAGCATGTGGGGCTGTTTTTCTCAGCATGGCTTGGTGGAAGTGGGGCTGTGCTTCTGCTGGTTGATTCAGATAATTAAGTGTGAGTTTAAATAATAAAGTCGTCGAGAGAGTGTGTGTTTGTTCAGGCCCCAGTCAAATTAAATAATGGGCTCGTTTCGAACAGACCCAGAGCCCTGGGAATCCATCTTGCATCTTCAATTTCAGCAGGAACATGTATGAAGTTAAACCTTATTATGGTTTCTAACATTTTAATGTTGGTTTTTAATTTTTTAAAAGCTTTTCTGTGAGAATAGAGACCCCTGCGTATGTCTGCAAAGTATCTGGATCACATGAAGAGACAACAAATTCACTATCAGGCGTTAATAATTGATTCAGGCTGTTGGTGTGCAGTAGTCTTTTCTAAGAAGAAGCTAATCGATGTGTTAGGATGGTAATAGAGTTCAGGACAGGCACTTGCAGAATCAGGAAAGAAAGAAATATCCCCTCAGCCAATTAGAGAGCTCTGCAGGGAGACTTGCTGTAGCTTCACCCTGATCTGCTGCTTTCTGTCACTGCCGGTTCTACTCTATACCGCTCTTCTCTTTCACACCCCCTCTACATCTCTAAATATCCACTTTGTGTTCTCTTTTTTTACTTATTTTTCTTCTTTCTCTCTAGTGTGTTTTTTCCTGTTTTTCTGTACAATTAAACATGCACTCAGTCATTTTAGGTGTAAAACTGTATTTTGAAAAATGTAAAAAATTATTTACTCTCACATGTAATTAACTCTTGTCATATCAATAGCCTATTAATTTATTAAGTAGCCTTTTTATTTTACATGTAGTGGGTAGCCTCATGTGGGCCGCCCCATGTTGAAATCACATGATGAGCGTTAGAAATACTGTTTATATACTATATATATATATATAATAGTTGATAATTTTTTGTTTTGGGGAATATATAGATTTTCTATCTATTTATTATTCCACTATTTATCTAAATCTAATATAAGCATAATCTGATATAAGCATAAGTATTGGGACTGTTTACCTTAAATCAAATGTACAAGAAATGCTGGTAACACTTTAGTGTAGGGACCAATTCTCAGTATTAATTAGTTGCTATGCTTTTTGTTAATAAAAGAATGCTATTATTAACATATTGGCTGTTTATTCGTATTTATAAAGCACATATTCTGCATAACCATATTCTACATCCCTAATCGACCCAATACCTAACTAACTATTAACTAAGAAGAAGATTAGAGAGTTTATGGTTTTTATTTTTTTTTTTTTTTTTTAGGCAAAAAGTCATAGTTAGGGTTTGTTAGGCAGAGAGGGGACTTAAAATAAAGTGTGACTGAAATGCTTTGCAAACCTTTAATGCAGCCACTTTCAACTGTTGCTTGTTTTAGGGAGTTTTTGTTTTTAGTCTCCTCTTCAGTTGGTGAAATGCATGTTTGATTGGATTTAAATATGCAGATTGACTTGGCCAATCATTTTTCTGTGTCCCTGATAAATCCTTGACTGAATAGAAATGGCAGTGGTTTTGGGCAATGTCCTTGGATGTTGCAATTTGATGCAATCCCAATGTGTCTGGTGGGATTGACTTTTAGCCAAGATGCTTTTGTACACTTCTGCATTCATTCTGCTCTGCCACCATAATTCGTTAAGTCATCAATAAAAACGAGTGAACCTGTTCCAGAGACAGCAATGCATACACTACCTCCACTATGCTTTACAGATGAGGTTTTATGCTTAGGATCATTTGCAGTTCCTTTTTTCCTCCAAACTTTTGCTACTTTGATAAAATGTAATCTTATATATACTTATATACTTATATATAAATTCATAAAACTGTTCTAAAAATTTGACTGGCTCACATTTTTTGCAGTTTCTAATCTGGCCCTTTTATTTTTGGTGCTGATCAGAGATTTGCATCTTACTATGTGAACCCCAGCTTTCTGGAGGTTGTTGGTGATTTTAATGACACTTATTTTAGGGTTCTTTTTCACAGCTCTTGTTATTTGTCTGTCATCAGCTGCTGTAATGACAAGGCGACCTTGTTATTGTCGATTGCTGAAGTCACCAGTGGTTTCTTTCTTTTTCAAGACATTCCAAACTGTTGATTTGACTATACGTTTGTTCTATAGCTCTAACTGAGTTCCTCTTTTTTCTTTTATCATCCAAATTTCTTGCTTTTCTCTCACAGCCAGCACCCTTTTCCCTCATATTCATCTAGAGATGTCTTGACTCCACAGCAAGCAGACCAGTTTTGACTTTACGGTTCCTCAGTTTAATGTTCCTTTGGCATGCTCCCACCAGACATGAAAAATACACTACTTTCATGATCTAGTCATGAAATATGTACAGTTGTGATCGGAATTATTATTTTGTGAATTAAAATTCACAAAAAATCGAACCATTCATTGCAGTAAAACAATTGAAAATGGGGTCAAAATCGCATTATGATATAAATGTTTTCTTCATTGACCAGAGTTATTGGCTCCTTTTTATTTAGTACTTTTTGCAACCTTCATTTGCCAAAATAACAGCTCTGAATCGTCTGTTATAATTACTGATGAGGTTGGAGAACACATGGCAAGAGAGCGGAGACCTTTCTTCCGTACAGATGATCTCTCCAGAGAAGGTTGATTTTGATGTTTGTTTTGGATCATTGTCCTGATGGAAGATCCAACCACAGCCCATAATGTGATTTATTTGATTTTATGTGAATTTTTAAAATCTGTTGGTATTTGTTAGAATCTATGATGCCATCTATCTGAACAGGATGTTCTTTAGCTATTTTCTTACAGCCACTTTCTATTTTGAAGCTCAACAATCTTTTGCTGCACTTCAGAGCTTCAGAGCTATATTCTTTGGTTTTTCTCATTATGATGAATGATTAAGGGAATTTGGCCTTTGTGTTTCTCATATTTATACTCATGTGAAACAGGAAGTCATGGCTGAACAATTTCAAGATCTTAGTCACCTTGTGCTAAAAGATGTAAATATTAATGGGAAAATACTTAAGAATTTCTAGGCGTGCTAATAATTGTGGCCAACGTGTATTAGAGAAAAACATTTATTTTATAATGTGATGGGTTTTTTGAGTGAAAGTTCTAAAAGATAAGCAATGTAGGTTTGTTTTCACAGCCGCCTTTGCTCATATTTACCAAGGGGGCTAATAAGTCTGACCACAACTGTATGTAAAGCAGTTGTGCTAAATGTTTAATCATGTTTTATATGTTTGAAACAGTGTTGGAATTCAATGGAGAGATACCTGCTGTCAAGAAGCTAAACTCAAATGGAGATGAAAATATGACTCCTTACGAAATGAATCTCAAAGATAAATGGTGTGTATAGAGGGAGACAAGGACGTACCCTTTCACCCCTCAAATAGCTGTGTGTATTCATTTGCTCATATCAGATTAGACTACTAATGCTTTCATACACATCTAATGCTTTCTTGCACATCTTTCATGATCTCAATCCCCTCAGCTTGGATATGAGGATAAATAAATGCAATATGTCAGAAATTCATACTCGCTTCTGAGTGCATTTTTATAATATTGCCTCTATCACTAGAGTCAGATCAGATTAGTGGTCAAAGGAGCGATGAAGGATATTAAACAAAAAGATTTTCCAACCCCCCCCACACCCATGTCTCAAACCAGTGCCGTATAAAAGCGTCCTGTAGGCGTAATCAGCAGGAGTAATGATATATGAATTGCCTTTATACTGAATAAAACAAACTTAACACAGATTAATATTACTGTTTCTTAACAAGCATTGATATATTTGTACATTTAATATGATTTTTTTTCATCCATGGATTTATTTTGTGGAAAGCATGCCTTTATTTATTTAACTGATTTCAGCGTATTTTAGTTTTTGTATGAAATATTTGTAAATGCATAAATATATATATTAAAAAAAAAATTTAAGCTGCAGAACATCTGTGATATCACAAACTAATTTCATCAATAAACAAAACAGTTTTATATGGAACTTTTATTTGATCTTCCAGCTCTAATCACCGGTATACAGATTGGTTGAAGTGTTTGAAGCATTTTCCCTTAATACCTGACCTTTTTATTTTTATTTAAATATTAATTTCTGTGTTATATTTATTTAAAGGGTTAGTTCACCCAAAAATTCGGTCATTAATTACTCACCCCTGTGTGTTCGGAAACCCGTAAGACCTCTCGGTCATCTTCGGAACACAATTTAAAGGGGTGGTTGACTGTTTTTTTTTATAGGCTTGATTGTGTTTATGGGGTGCAGTCTAACATGTGTTAATGCTTCGTTTGTTAAAAAACGCATTATTTTTCACATAATTTACATTTATTCCACACCTCTCTGTCCCTTCTCCTCTGAACGCACTGATCATTTCCTGCTTTTATGAAGCCCCTCCTTCAGAAATACGCAATGGGCTCAGATTGTTTAGCTGGTCCAGTGTGTTGTGATTGCCTAAACCGCCTCTAGTGTGCGTCTAATCGTCCCGCCTCTCACCTCAGTGGCATGTGCTCCGGTTGCATTGTAAACAATGGCATCGTCTACTGTATATTGCTTATCAATTTGAGCCGATTGAGACGCAGAGGATTATTGAAGAGGATTGCGCAGAACCTGTGCAAAAAAAAAACAAACCACGCCACACGGCTTAAGGGTAGGACTAAGATTTTTTTGTCTTATAAACTGTCTCATACTTTTAGATACGCTGTTATTTGTAAATGCTACTGCTTCTGTTAGCTTTTAATATACGGTTTTATTCTGATTAAAGCTTTAATACAGTTCGGCAACCACACACGCCATGTCTAATAACTATAGTATGTGAAAATAAGTGTATTCACTGGTCTGATGATCTGAATGAGAGAGAGAGAGAGAGATGCAGAGCGTGTGCAGAGCAGGGGGACGCGAGGAACAGAATGAGAACGCTGCTTTAGAACATTGATTTTGAAACTTGTGAATCCATTAGAATCGTTAGAAGACAGAATCACGATTCATATATGTTATAGATTTCTTACATGCACCGTAGTTTTCCTCCTTCCTCTCCTCTCAAAGCAGCGCAGCATGGTCTTCGCCTCTTTGCTGCTGTTCTGGAGGTGGCGGTTATGTAAAATTCTGGGTTTTGACGTCACGGCCCGGAAAAGTAACACTTCGTTGTAGGTCGGTTTTGTAGGCATTAAACTGCAAGATTTTAAAGAGATATCTCCGTTTCCATGACTTCAGATTAGTAACTTTGCAGATATTGGTTTGATCAACCGGCAACATTAACACTAACGACATTAAAAAAATGTTAAATAGCAATCAAACCACCCATTTAAGATATTTTTGACGAATATGAGGGCTCTCTGAGAGCCTCCCATAGACAGCAAGGTAATTACCACGTTCAAGGTCCAGAAAAGTACTATGATGATCGACAAAGTAGTCCGTGTGATGTGGGTCAGAGAGCCCTCATATTGGTCTATTATGCTCTTTTAAAAGTCTTGATTTTGTTTTGGGGGTGTACTAGAACATGCTCTCATGCTTGGTGGTTTGAAAAACACATTATTTTTCACATAATTACAATACCTTTCTCCCCCAGCCTGGCACAAATGGCTCGATTAATTCCGGGTTTGATGAACGCCCGCCTTCCAAAAAACTAAATGTGAGGTGATCGGTTAGCTGTCCCAGTGCGTTGTGATCGGCGAACAGCTTAGACGGTGTTTCAGTACTGCAACGCCCCTTGCTCCGTCTTTCAACAAAAGCTTTTGGCGAATCCGGCACTGTACTCCCTCATGTTGTGGAAGCTGTCCTCAGTAAAATGCGCAGCACACAATAGCAAATTATAATGCTCAGGAACAGAGTTAAAAAAAAAAAATTGCAACCACTGTTTCCTGACATCATCCGCTTTCGGAAGCCCAAACAAAGAAGTTTGGGCACGGAGGTGAAAAAACCAGCGTTTCAGGCGGTCGTGCACCAGACGAGAAGCGCAGCGTCGCGTCGCGCCACGTCTTTAAAAGTCAAATTCTTTATTTGTTATGCGTGTAGGAACACGGCGGCATCTGTCTGCGGCACCCAGCTATGTCGTGTTGTACTTGTAAGAATTGTTCTAGACATGCCGAAAATTTGAAGCTACAGCACAGCAGCTCTTCTTCTTGGTTTTCTCTGATGCACTAACTCTGCAGCAGCACTTCTTCTTCGTCGTCTCGGCTGATGCATTCACTCAACCAAGCGTTCTAACCACAACCCCGCCCCTCCCCACCCCCCAACCATTCGAATCTGTGGACAAACATAACCACTGACTAATTAAACAGTGGTAAAGCCTAAGAGGAGCCCTTGTAAATTGTCGTTTCGAAGATGAACGAATGTCGGGCGGGTTTCGAACAACCCTAGGTTAGTGAGTAAGAATGACAGGAATTCTCATTTTATTGGGGAAGTTGTGGCCTAATGGTTAGAGTCGGACTCGTAGCCCAAAGGTTGCGGGTTAGAGTCTCGTACCAGCAGGGATTGTAGATTGTAGGTGGGGGGGAGTGAATGTACATCGCTTTCTTCCACCTTCAATACCACGACTGAGGTACTCTTGAGCAAGGCACCGAACCCCCAACTGCTCCCGGGCGCCGCAGCATAAATGGTTGTCCACTGCTCCGGGTGTGTGTTCACTGTTTGTGTGTGTTCACTGCTGTGTGTGGGCACTTTGGATGGGATAAATGCAGAGAACTAATTCCAAGTATGGGTCACCATAATTGGCCACATGTCAACACATCAATATATATTATTTAAACATTGTTTGTTGTAATATATATTTTATTCTTTATATTTATATATATTATATATATATTTCAGTAATTTTCTTATGCTTTTTGTTGCTTGACAGATTTGTCCATAAAATTATTTTTATATTTTGCACTTAAAAGTACTTAAATTGAATTCTATTAAACATACTCTGGTGTGACAATTAGCCTCATAACACTGTGTTTGACTTTCAGGTATCAAGATGATTTCCGCCCACTTGTGGAGGGCTGCAGCTGCTACTGCTGTAAAAAGCATATGAGAGCATATGTTCATCATTTACTGGTGACCAACGAGCTGCTCGGCGGTGTTTTACTCATGCTACACAACATGGCGCATTACCTTGGCTTCTTCAAAGCGCTCCGGGAGGCAATAACCAGCGACCGTCTGCAGGACTTTAAAAATAGAGTCCTCCATTGCAGAGAAGTTGATTGAAATGATTGAAGGACTTGAGGAAAAAAGAACAAACAAAAGAACACCTACATCAGAGCATACTTATGGCTTTGATTTCAGAGTGTGTGTTTCATGAATATAAAGTTGGATTCTGATGCATGTGCCATGCAAAATATCAGACAACAAGTGCTAATGTGAGTGACACAGCAAACCTTTTAAGATTCGCATGGCTCATTTCAGAGTTCACTTATGGATTTTAAATTTGTCGTCTGCTCTGTCAAAGAACAGTTTCACTTAGACGGAGCATTAATAATATTGAAATTACCTTTTTAAAGAGCAGCACTTGCTCAGATTCTCTCTAAAGCCCTGAAAAGTTACCACCTGCTGTTTTATTCAGCACATTTTTTCAGACGAGTTAGATTTATTATTGAAAAGTGCTGCATTTTTTTTCTCTTTCTTACAACAATGGTATTGAATAATATTTATTATTGCACATTATTATTATTGTATACACTTGTACACTTGTGATGTTGTTTAGATTAAAATAACATTTTAAGTTTAACTTTAAGTTTTAGGCATTTTTTCTTTAAACCACAATGCAAATCTAGGTTTTTGACTTAATTGTATCGATTTTTTTTCTGATCTTCACATTCCTATTCATATAATTTTTTTATTTTATTTTACAATAAATGCACAACTATAAACCTTTTAGCTTTGACTATATTCACAATACGGCACCTTTATAGTACCTTTTGCCTTTATATAAATTGAGTGTTAAATCTGTGTATATTGTAGCACAGATAAAGTGTTGTAGTGACCGGTCAGCTTCCAGGGCCATAACCATTTTCATTGTTTTATGACATTTATAATTAAGGATGCATGAGTGAAATTGACAGTGTGTACTGTAACATATATTAATTTGGTAGTTTTTATTCAGTGCGGTCTACAAAAGGAATGCTACAGTGCAAGCAGTTCATAAGGAGATAAGTGCAGCAATACAAAGTTTCAAAGTTGGCCATGTATCAGCTAGTACTGCAATATAGGTGTAAAAGAGTCAAGTACGGGATATTCTTTGAAATACTTCAGTAAGGGAAAGTGTGTTGTAGTGGGAGTGTTTTAAAGAGTAGAAGTGACAAAGCCTGGGTTAGGTGCAAGCTGCAGAAATTGGAAATCAAAGGGAATCAATGAAAGATGGCCTGAAATTGTTTGCAGTGTTGTTATTTAGGTAAAGCTTTGTTTTCCAATAGTCCTTTGTTTCTCCAAAAGACTGAGATCACGTTTTTTAATTTTTTATTTACACTATACTAGCCAAAAGTTTGGAATAATTCAGCTATTTTATTGTTTTTGAAAGACGTCTATGCTCACCAAGGCTGCATTTATTTGATCAGAAATACACTAAAAACAATTTACAATTTAAAATAACTATTATCTATTTTTTTTATATTTTAATATGTAATTTTTCCTGTGACAGAAAAGCAGAATTTTCAGCAGCCAACTTAAGTGTCACATGATCCTTCAGAAATCATTCTAATATCTGAGAAACAACACGAAACAATTCCGCATTATTATATTATTATATTATGCACATTTGCGTTAATGTTTAGTGTGAAAATTGTTATACACTGATCAAATTCCAACGCAATCAAACCTGACAAGTAAAGACATTTATATGTTTCAAATATTTCATTTCAATGCTGGTCTTTTGAACTTTTTCATCAAAGCATCCCTCAAAAGGGTGACACTGATGCTACGAATTGTTGAATAAATGGGGTCGTTTTTTTTTTTTTTTTTTTTGCACACAAAAATTATTCTCGTAGCTTCATAAAATTATGGTTGAACCCCTGATGTCACATGGATGATTTTAAACAGATCTCCTTGCTACGTCTCTGGTATTTGGAACATTTCAGTTGTAATTGGCTGTCCATCAGGGTCGACAGCTCTCAGCTCGAGATCCATCAAAAATATCTTAGATTTGTGTTCCGAAGATGAAGACGGTCTATTACGGGTTTGAAACCATTAGGGTGATGAAATAATGACAGTATTGTTCACCTTTTTGTTTGGAACTAACCCTTTAATACAGCCTATGATGAGTGAGGTGTCGTCTGCAAACTTCAGGAGCTGACAGAGGGGTCTTTAGAGGTGCAGTCATTCGTGTAGAGAGAGACGAGCAGTGGGGAGAGAACACACCCCTGGAGGGCACCAGTGCTGATGGTGCGGGTGCTGGATGTGTATTTTCCCAGCCTCACTAGCTTCTGCCTGTCTGTCAGGAAGCTGTTGAACCACTGACAGACGGAGGTGGGCACAGAGAGCTGGGTCAGTTTGTCTGAGAGAAAGTCAGGCATGATGGTATTGAAGGCCGAACTTAACGCCACAATAGATCCTTTCTTACTTCCCAGTCTTTCTAGATGTTGCAGAACATAATGCAGTCCCCATGTTGACTGCATCGTCCACAGAACTGTTTGCTCTGTAGGCAAACTGAAGAAAATCCAGCAAGGGTCCAGTGATGTCCTACAGGTGGGCCAGCACCATTCTCTCAAGTGACTTCATGACCACAGAAGTGAGAGCGACAGGTCTGTAGTCGTTAAGACCAGTGATTTTGGGCTTTTTGGGGCCCGATGATGGTGGAGCGTTTGAAGCGTGAGGGGACTTCGCACAGTTCTAGTGATCTGTTGAAGATCTGTGTGAAAATGGGGGACAGTTGGTCAGTGCAGACTTTTAAACAGGCAGGTGAAATGCCATCTGGGCCTGAAGCTTTTCTAGAGTTCTGCTTCCTGAAGACCCGGTTCACGTCCTCTACACAGACCTTAAGCGCAGGTTGAATGGTGGGGGAGGGAGTGAGGGGGGTTGCAGGGGTGGTAGGTGAAGGTGGGAAGTGCAGATCAGAGCGAATGGGGGGTGGTAGACGATCCTTTTCAAATCTGCAGTAAAACACATTCAGATCGTCAGTCAGTTGTTGATTCTCCGCAATCTGTGGGGGTGGTGTCTTGTACATGGTGATTTTCCTCAGACCAGTCCATACTGACGCTGGATCGTTTGCTGAAAGCTCTTTTCTCAGCTTTTCTGAGTAGTTCTGAGTAGCCTCATCAAGGATGGAGACGAGTCTGCTTACAGACAGGAGGTTAAAGAGCTGGCTGTCTGGTGCAGTCTTAACAACCTGGAGCTTAACACGCTCAAAACTGTGGAGATGATCGTGGACTTCAGGAGAAAACCCCTGCACTCCCCCCACTCACCATCATGTACAGCACTGTGGCTGCAGTGGAGTCATTTAGGTTCCTGGGCACCACAATCTCTCATGACCTGAAGTGGGACACTCACATAGACTCATTGTTAAAAAGGCCCAGCAGAGGTTTTACTTCCTTCGCCAGCTGAGGAAGTTCGACCTACCAAAGGAGCTGCTGAAACAGTTTTACTCTGCTATCATTGAGTCTGTCCTCTGCCCTTCTATAACTGTCTGGTTTGGTTCAGCAACTAAATCAGACATCAAGAGACTACAACGTACAGTCAGGACTGCTGAGAGGATTATGGTGCCCCTCTGCCCAGCCTCCAAGATCTTTACATCTTCAGAGTGAGGAAAAGGGCTAAAAAAAAATCACCTTGGACCCCTCACACACAGCCCACTCTCTCTTCGAACTGTTGCCTCCTGGTCGGCGCTACAGAGCACTGACCACCAGAACAGCACAAGAACAGTTTTTTCCCACAGTCTATACTCAGTCTAAACAATTAAGCTTTCAGAATTATACAACTAACATAGTATATTTATATTAAACTGCACACTTTGTAAATAACATATCTATCTGCACACTAATAAACATATATGTACATTTATCTAAACAATTAAATTTTTTCCTATACTTCTATTTCTGTATATAGTACATTATTCAATTTTTTTTTTTTTCTTATATTAGTGTTATATTCCATTTCTACTGTGTTATTCCTATGTATGTATGCACTATGTTTGTACTTTTTTCTACACTGGAAGCTCCTGTCGTCAAGTCAAATTCCTTGTGTGTGTAAACATACTTGGTAATAAAGCTCTTCTGATTCTGATTCTAATATTAATTTTTGAAAGTCTTTATAATGTTTACTTACATTTTCAGTGTGATCCCAGCTTTTTGAACCTCACTGTGTATGTGGAGAATTATGTGTTAACTGCGGTGTGTATGCTCGTATGAGTGACAGCAAGTAGCATTTCCATTTAAAAGCTGCAGAGCAACTTTCCCAGCAGGTGAGTTCCTCCCCACGTTTTAGCCAATTACCTTTTCCGAAGAGCCAGGAGAGCTCATTAAAAAGAAAGGTTTGAACTGCTGGACGACTTTCCACTGCTAGTCCCTGCACTTGATTTTGACTTCACTTTTATCCCAAATCAGCTTCCACTCATCACAAGGGCTTTATCTCCGTAGCTCTTGAGGGTTCGATTCAAAAATAAATTACGAAAATGTTTAATGTGTTTTTTTCTAAGCAATAACTGGAATTGTTCAAGGAAAACTGTGGCCAAGGTTTTGAAATTTACTTTCAATAATAGAGAAGTATTCACTGGAGAAAAAGTGTGACAACTAGCCCCAGTCTCCCCTATTAATCATAAACTTGACATTCAGCTTTGCGTAATTAGCTCTTTTTTTAAATCATTGAAAGCAATGCTTCAAGATTGACTTTTTGCCTCTTCTCTGATGAACCTTGTCTACTTGTACCTTTTGATATTTTATTTAATCCTTTTTATATATATATATAATTTTGTGACCCACTTACTACAGGAATGTTTGAAATGACTTTGAAAAGCTGTACTTGAGAAACCTTACACAATTTCTTTTTAGATTTACTGCTTGATTGCAATGGATTCTCTATGGCTTTGTTGCGACCCAAGTTTATATTTCCTGAAAAATGTTGCCCTTTTAAGGGTCATTCAAGTATGGACAATGTAAAAAATGAAGAGGGCGGTGGAGGTTGTTATAACACTTTCTATGAAGCCATATTTATAATACATTATAAGGGTATTCTTAAGGCATTATAAAGAATGCATAATGCATTATAAAAAAAACAACTTATTGGTATCATAAATTAACAATAATTATAATACATTATAATGCTTACGCATTTGTGGTTATAACTTTTAAGATTATGATTATTTATAACACACAATAAACACCACGTTAAATCCACTTAATTTATAATGGATTATCTCATATCTTGACATTGTTTATTTAAGATCAGCACAGTATCTTACTACATCTTGTAAGTGGTTAGATGTTGAGTGTTATTTGAGTGTTTCCTGTGGAGGTAATGTTAATTAATTGATGTGAGCTTAATAATCCAACTGAAAAAATGCAATGTTTTATATGGTTATATTTTATTTTGATGGTCCCCTTTAGTTTATTGACTATAAGCAACTTTGCAACTACGTGTCAACTAACTCCTTATTAGAGTATTAGTAGGCTTAGGTTAAGGTTAAGGTTAGGGTTGGTAGAATGTTGACATACTTGCAAAGTTATTTGTTGGGGGACCATCAAAATAAAGTGTTAACAGATATTAGGCAGACAGTCTACTGATACTCTAATGACTGCTAGTTGACATAGTTGCAGAGTTACTTATCAACAGCTGTCTAAAGGGTACCATCAAAATAATCAAACTGATATTATAATAAAAATAGTTCAAAGCAAATGTGTTATTACACATTCATCTGATCTGATATCTGATCTTATGGCTGTTTGAGAAAAAAAAAATTATTATTACTATTCTTATAAGTGGTCTTTGATTGCTTTAAGAAAGATGGCAAGATATGAGACTTATAATACATTATAACTATGAGAAATATAATCCATTGTAATTTAAGTGGAAGCAACATGTTCACTTTGTGTTATAAATCATCATAGCCTACTCTTAAAAGCTATAACCACAAATAAGTAAATATTATAAAACATTAAAACTTTGAATATTCATAAGATTATATAACATATTATAAGTTTTTTTTATAATGCCATTATTCATTCATTATAATGCCTTAAGAATACCTTATAATGTATTATATATATGGGCTTCATAGAAAGTGTTACCTTAGTTCCTTTCCAGAGAAGTCTCAACGTATTTGAATTTCCCTGTGCATCTTGCCTACTTGATTTTTCAAGTATCAGTGATCTGTTGCGATGTTGAAATAGATTACGCCTTAATATATAATCTTGCTCTGTGCTGTATAATATGAATTTTTATTTCAGTTGAATGTCATTTGTGCTCCTTGTCAGATTCTCTTCAAAAGCAAAGAGGTGATTATGGAGTAAAACTGAAGGGTTATTCTTGTGGGAAAACTTGACCTTTCGGTTTTCTTAAAAGCTTGGTTAAGTGCAAATTCTGTCTTTTTGCTCTCCACATGTCTTGTTTCTTGAATGATATATGAAGGCTTATGATGTTACATTTATTTGTCAAATTGACGGCGCAGAGAAGATTCAGTTATTCTAAATCAAATATAGACTGTTTAAGTTCTCCCTTCACTGCATATGGTGTTGAAGTCAGTCTCCTCTTATTGTGAGTGGTTTCAGAGGGAATTCAATTCTAAATGTATATATTTAAGGGTTTGATTGAATTATTGAAGAGGTTAGAGCACCGTAGCATTGGGATTTTAGGATGAAAAGATCCCATGGCTTCTCACATTCTTTTACTGAATTTCATTAGAAAAGTTTAAGAGAGAGCCTGTTTCTTCACCAGGTCAAGCATCTCTTTCTGAGTACACCCAGATAAAAGGGAGCTTTTGAAAACGAATATTATTCATATGAGATAATACTTCTATTTTGTAATAATGACCAGCTGTCTGTACATTATCTTTCTACCCATCAAAAATGAAATAGGAAGGCTACTTGATTTGAGATGATATTATTTTATAATTTAACCAATGTATTCTTTTAAACCGAAAAAAATATATAAACGTTAAAAAAAGAGTCCCTTGCAATGTAGGCTACAAAACAATCGACCAACCAACAAGACAAACTTTATGCCATTATTACAGAAAGTGTTGATTTTCACTCAAATTGAGAATTGTCGCCGTTTGTATTCATACAATACTTTTAAACTGAGCTACTTTAATACCATCTCCGAACTTTCTACCACGACTCTGCTGTTCTTCGGCTGGTTCTTCCCTGTATACGTTGATTGACAGATGTCTCGTCCAGTCAGCGGTGAGTAATCCCAAACCAATGGCGCTGTCTCAAAATATACCTACCTCTTCCGGTTTGTCTGATTTGTCGTTGTGTTTTCTGACTTGTTAATTTGTTTTCGGATTTGTCGTTGTGTTTTCTGACTTATTTTGTTTTTGAATTTTTCATTGTGTTTTCTGACTTGTTATAATGTTTTCTGAATTGTTGTTGTGTTTTCTGACTTGTTAATTTGTTTGTCTGATTTGTCTTTGTGTTTTCTGACATTTTATTTTGTTTTCAGAATTGTGATTTGTTTTTGCACTTCTCTGCCACCGTAGTTTTTTATATGAGTAAACGTACCCATATACTACAGTTACTACCACACATCCTTAGACCCATTTATGCTGAAATGGTGTTTTGTGTTAGAGTTTAAGGTTCTTTATTCCTGCCCTTTTTGTTTTTTAAATCTGTAACTGTCAAAGCTCCTCATTACTGATTTTCTGGAGTTCAGTGATCCACCTACACAGACTGCAACTGTCAACACCACTCTTTTCTCATATTATCCAAATAATAATAAGTGACCCTCGAACCTAGCTCTATCTTTTAATTCTTTTCTATCTTTTTTATTCTGTTTAATTTATTAAAAAAATATTAAATAAAAACCTTGTTTATGTATACTGCGTTAGACTTACCGGGACTTGTCACAACAATATTTTGTTGCTCTTTTGTCACATTCTGTCCATTTTTGCTTTTGGCCTTCATAGACATTATTGTTTTTACATAAACAAATAGACAACTCTAAACTCAATTGTGTATTTCCGTTATCTCAAACGTGTCAGAGTTTAATTAATTTAAGTGGGTACATTATATAACACTTATGAAAAATATGGTTTCAGTACTGTATATAAAAACAATAAAGGCATAATCTGGAAAACCAAACCTTGTGCATCATAGGGAATAATATTTTGAATATTTTAGTTGTTTTGATACCTTTATCTCAAACGGTGTCAGAGTTTAATTAAAGTGGGTACAGTATATAAAACATGAGAAATATGGATTCAGTACTGTATATAAAAATAATAAAGGCATAATCTGAAAAACCAAGCCTTGTGCATTATAGGGAATAATATTCTGAATATTTTATAGTTGGTTTGATACCTTTAGATCAAATGGTGTTGTCGTTTAATGGATTTATATTATTGCATACATTAAAAGTTATAAAATTATTCTAAAACACATAAAATAGTAATTCCAAAAACGGAGCTTTGTGCAATAACAGGGATGTTTTCCCAAACATTTTAGTATTGGTTTTATATTATAATGTCACGTTTTGTTTAATTAATTTAAATGGTTGATTTTTAAAAAAAAATTTCCTAGAAATTGAGCCTTGTGCAACGTAAAGGGCATATGTTTATGTCTATCTGAGTTAGTTTGGGCTCAAAACATAACAGCCACAAAGAGTTTAACTGGCAAAAAAAATGTCTAATGAATGTCCAACATCAAACTAACTTTACCGCCGTGGAATAACGTCTGACCTCTGGATGCCGCGAATCAAATATTCAGGGAAGTGTTACAGAGGTACTGTTCCACTTTTGCTTGTCTTACTTTTTTGTTTTGTTTCTAGACTGGAAGGTTAGGGGCAGTTGAGGTAAAGGTCATTGTTGTCTGCTGTGCTCGTAAGGTGTGCAGCTGAATAGGTCAAACAGGAACGACCTTCTCTCAATCCATCATCTATCTGTTAACTTTATTTGGTGCGAATCGATTTATCTGTACCGGCCATAAGTATTCAGGCCATTCCCTTTGATTAAATGATAACAGGTGCTGGACGCTGAACTTCCACAGGTGACAAATGTGTCTCATGTCCTTTGGAGAGTCTAATAGATTTGTTGAGCACCATGACTATCAGACTCGGATGAAATCATGACCTCACCTTGGAAATCATTTTGGTGATGTTCTGATCTCGTTTTGCTCTGAGAATGTATAAAAGCATGACATAAATAAAAATTTTAGTCTTCAGCTGATCTGGTTGGCAGTGAGGTCTGTCGAGGTTCTCAGGTAAATTATTTTGTGAATTTTCTAAAACTTTAAGTCAAAGTAAGACCTAGCGCAAGATTACATCTTTTAGAGATTAATAAAATTCACCTAGTTTATCTAAAGGACCATTTTAGTTTTGGAAAGACATACTGCTGTCACAAAGGTGAAGTATTCTCATAAAGCAGTCTGCGGCTTTATAGCCACTCTGTCTCATGATATTTTGGCTAAACCCTATCAGGGGTTCATCCAGGCAGAAAATATAGATGATTATTTAGGGAATGTATGTTGGCTTGGAAATCACTCAATTTCCTGCACAGCACGCACAGGCAGTGACCTTGAAGAGAGCAATACTGTTCTCACATACAAATGGATGTCCCATTACTTAAACATTAGAGGCAGAAATGCTATTAACTAATAGCATTTAGATGTATTAGTTGAACTAACAAACTTGACCTAGTATGAAAAGTTAAACTAATTTAATGTCTATATCTCCCCTTAAATGGTGAAATTGGCCTGTTTTCTTAAATATAACTGTTCCAAAAAGGTCCCCCCCCCCCACAGTAATGAAGATTTGAAGTTGTTTTGATTCTCCAAATAATTTTTTTTAAATTAAGTTTTAGTAATGTTATGTATTTTTTAAAGGGGTCATATGATGCTGCTAAAAAGAACAGTATTTTGTGTATTTGGTGTAATGAAATGTGTTTATGCGGTTTAAGGTTCAAAAAACATATTATTTTCCACATACTGTACATTATTGTTTCTTCTCTATGCCCCGCCTTTCTGAAACGCGTCGATTTTTACAAAGCTCATCGTCTGAAAAAGCAAGGAGTGCTGTGATTGGCCAGCTATACAGTGAGTTGTGATTGGCCGAATACTTCAAGCGAGTGACGGAAATGTTACGCCCCTACCATACTGTGATGATGCCCTGTCAGGCCGCTCGATGAACAAACACATGAAACCCATTGCATGAGGCTTTCGTTGCATCCAGTGTGACATAATTATGGATTAATAAGACTTATACTGTCGTTATGTGTTTGCGTTGCCATCGCGCCACGAAACATAAACCAATGTCTGCATTGTGACGTGAGAAATGACAACAACAAGCCCTCACTCTACCCGCTCCAAAAAAACCTCGCTTTAAATTTTAAAATATAAAAACTACTTTAAAATATAAAAGACGTACTTACAGTCTTGTAGTCAGAACGCCGACATTTGTTAAAACTCCTACTCGTCCAGTAAACAGTCCTCCATAAAAGGTGCTGCACACATCTGAATATTTGTTTTGAACTGCTCTGGAACAGTGTTGTAAATAAAACTAAACCACTGATTTTCTAGTCCGTGTCCATTTTTGAAGGCCAATAGTTTCGCTTTCACAACGACACGAGTGTCACCACACCGGGGGCTAGAGTGAGGAACTGCGGGAGGGTTAGAGTGAGCAGAGGCGCGGGCTTGAGAACGGCGCGGCCGGTGATTTCAACGAAGGAGCGTCCGGAAGGACATGTGATGACTCCGGGCTGGACTTTGCTTCGTCCACGGTGAAAGCCAATCCAGCGATCGACAGCACAAAGTTGTAGTATTTTCCTCAGCGACCAGCACAGATCAGCTACAGGCATGATGAAGCATATATCGTCCTCTTTTGGAAGGCCAAACAAGGTATTTTTGCTTTCACAATGAAACACAGCGCCTTCTCGACATGGCAGCGGCGTCAACAACAAACTACAGCGAGAATAAAAGTTACACCTCGTGTCTTTACACTTCTTTCTTTCTTTGAACATTTGGGGGCGTTATGCAAATCTTCCCACAGTGCGACGTAGATCTGTGGGGGTGTGTTGGAACGAGGCGTTTTAGGTAGGTGTGGCTGACTCTTAACTTTTATAAGAATATCTCTTTGGATTTGAGACTTTAGTCTTTTGCAACTTTACAGATCTTCTTTATGCACCGAGAGCTTGTAACATTTCAAAGAGAAAGGAAAAATGAAATCGCATCATATGACCCCTTTACGATAAAATGAGCCATTAATTTCAGTTAAAATGGGCCACCTTCTGAGTTGAGTTTAAGCAGAAATTCTGGTGGTTTCTCTTATTAAAAATAATTTATATTATTAATATATTGTGTGACACCTTTTCACATTTTCACTTTCTAAATGTGTTTGTATGTGATGCGTGTTTATATGTGCTCTACAATGTTTGTGTGTGCATGTTAGTGAGGCATGTGTATGTGTGTTGAAGAGAATGGCATTTTTGATGATGACGGCTTTATCTGTCAAGACTGTTTTTGAAAAACCTTCAGATCACACACACACACACTAGTTGTTCAGGTTATTGTTAAATTTTTTTATGAAATTTATGTTTTATTGATGAAATTGATTGAAAGGTATGAGTGTCTTACCTCTTCTCTTCAAAATTCTTTGCAGTCATTGGCTGTTAGATTTTAAACTGTTGCCATAACACTACTTGTTATTGTTAAATTTTTTTCATGAAATTTGTTTTATTGATAAAATTGATTGAAATGTTTTAATGTAATTCAAATTGATGTTCTAATGTAATTTAATAGCAATGTTACACTGTTACATTGTAAAATTAAATATAATTAAATGTGTTTTATCAGAAATGTCTCCATTTCACTTTGCAGTTTGACTGGCCCATTTTACCTGAACACTGCTATCTCAAAAAATGTGGGGCAGCTAATGTTTCAAAACCTGTAGGGCCTGAACAATTATATTTTATTACATCAATTCAACACAAAAATATTAAAAATAGTCCTTATTAATCATAAGAACACAGTTAAATGTCATACATGGGTTTTTTTGTCAGTGTCCCAAGCGATTAACCAAAAAGTGGCCCAATTTACCTGATGTCACCCCTAATGTTAATTGGTAGAAATCACCCAAATTAGGCTTTTATTTATTATTGTATTTAGATAGGTCACAAATTTTGTTATGTGGTCATAAAAAACTGCGGATCTCATATAAAATAAATAAGGTTAATCACCTTCTTCCATTGCCCACTTTCTGAAGTACATTTACTGAATAGAGTTTCAGGCCCTATTTTATAACCTATTCATGGCAAGTGCCTTGAAATATCCCAGACATGAATTCCACATAGAAGAGTTAAAATATAGGTGAAGTTGGACACATTTCCTGTGAGACAGCACTGGGGTGGAATGGGTAATGCTGATATTGAGGCTTTGTAGGAAATGCCCCATTTGTGTTTGCGAAAATGGGACAGTAAGTCCTCCACCATCATCTGTCCTTTATTTTACTTTCTCCCTTTTTCCCCCTCTCGCCTCTTTTTTTTTTTCTCAGCGGGTGTATGGTTTTTAATACCAGGTGACCAAAGCTTTAGATGGGGATAGTGGGAATTTATGATTTATGTTCAGTGAGAAGTGAGCAAAGGTCTTTAAGAGTGGAATCTGTTTATCTTGGCTGGAGTTTATCTGAATAGGAAATGAGTTTGAAATAATCCCCTCACTATTTTTATCTGGCAAAACAGGTGAATTTATGTTATTCATAAGGGCTTAGACGGAAAAGGATTCACTAAGGCTTAGGAGGGTCAATAATAAGGGATTTAGGAACAAGGGTAAGATGCTATTTGGCCAAACTAAAGCACGAAGGAAATTCTCTGGATGATGTTAATAAAACTGAAACCTAGACTGCAGTTTTGAATTTCACAGCATTTTTGTGAATAAATTAGACATGGCAAACTGCTTTAGAACTGTATAGCATGCCAACACGAGTTTCCCCATACGATCAATACAGTTACTCTGTGTGAATCTGGCATTGTCTTTCCTTAAAGGAACATGCCTTTACACTTCTTCCTGACCTTAAGCCTAGACCTTTCATGCCAATTTTAAACTGGCTGACATTGAAAATTAAAATAAAACTGAACTTTTGCTTTAGTTAATACATTTTAATTGAATTCTGTCAGTTTTTTTGTTGGCATAAAGGAAAAGCTTTTAAAAAAAAGTATTTGCCATTTTTCTCACATTTTCCTTTTTATTTGAATCTTAATATGTTGTCTAGAGATTACAGTAAAAATGAAATGTCAAAATGTTAGTTTTTTTTACTGTAACAGGGAAAATGCATTGTTAAAATTAAAATAATCCTCATTAAAAAAATCATAAAAATATTTCAGTTTTACATTTTTCAATAATGAAATGTTTGATTGCATTTTATTTTTTCTCTCGTTTGATTAATTTATTTAAAATGGACAATCACTCATCACATATGTTAATTATGTTTTTTTATATTTGTTTAATTTTAAGATTTGTAATGTGTATTTTTGTAATTTTATTAGTTTTTTAAAATGTCTATACAGTTTTATTTTTATTATACTGTTTTAGTTATTTTAGTACGTCAAGTCAATTTAGTGAAAGGCACATGGGCTTTGTCACTAGTAAAATAAAAAAACATTTTACAGTTTTTTTTTTTTTATATCTATATTATTTTAGTTCGGTCATTTTTTTTTTTTTTTAAATGTTTAGTTTTTATTTTACAAAACAAAAATGCATTTCCTATGGTTTTGTTTTGGTTTTTATTAACCAAAATAATAACCCCAGTAAAGGGTGGTGTCTTTCATAACAGTATAATCTGCTAGTTAATGAATGTCTCCCTGGTGGTTGGAGGGCTGAACGTTTTCTTCATTCATCACTACTGTTGGATATGTCCTCATTCCTGAAGCTCTAAATGAGTGCTGTATATGGGGTTACTCAGCTGCAGCTGGGGCAGGTCAGGCTATTGGTTCTGTTTTGGAGTCTGTCTGATAGCCAGACTCAAATCTTCAACTGCCTACAGCCTGACGCTCACCTCATTACCTTAATCTTATGAGGACAGGCATGAACTGAATCTAAAATGAATGCCTTAGGTGCATGTTTGGAAGTTGTTGGAAATACAGCTGGAAAGGGGTGCTTTTGAATGTCGTTCAACTTGTTGCTGCATTACCTGTTTCTGTTCTCTCTCATCTTCATTCAAAAAAATTCCTTGGCTGAATATAATTCAGTTGTGCACAGCGGCTCCTCACAGTGTCATTTTCATTTGTGTCAAATTAAATACGTCGTCTACTCTGTCTAATGTCCGTACAGTATTAATTTGTGACAGTGCGTTAATGTCACCGTAAATAAACCTTTACATTTGTGCAGCATATGAATCTCTTTTGAGCATTTCTTTTCTGAATGCCTGAAATATCTTCTTTTCATGCTTCAGTCATTTCATCCTTGGAATGGTTCACTCAGGCATTCTGACCTCTGTGCCCTTTGGCTGCTGCGATAGCAGCCCTGTATTACAGAAAGATTAATGTAAATTTCCTTTACTGGTCTGGAATTCCGAGATTCCATTACTTGGACAGAAGAGGAGAGAGCTTTTCAGCTCCAACATCATTAACCGTCTCGAACACATCTGGAGCGAGAGTGAGGCGGGGTGAGAGAGGGACAGGAGAGACTTATAGACTACAGGGAGCAGTGAAAATTGGAGCAAGACAGCCTGTGTGTGTGTGCATTTTAATGTCTTTACCATATGACTTCATATACTGAATAATAATTTGAAATTCACAATCAGGGCTATTAAAACTAAAACAATGAAATAATTTTTATTACTTGAAATAAACTAAGTGGAATTTTTTTTTTTCATTTAGTGTACTAAAATATGACAAAACTCATGACAAACACAAAAATTACTAAAATTGTAACAGTGAAAATAGAAGCAAAATAAAAACTAAATCAAAATATTTGTAAAAACTGCAGTAGTATTTTAATGATACTAAATAGAGTATTAGTTTTAGTATTAAAAATAGATAGAATATTAGTTTTATTTTACCACAGTCACAATTAAGGTGCACTTTACTGAAACAAAATCATTTGAATAGAGAAAAAAAGCACAACCAAGTAAGTTATTTGAGTTAATTAATTAATGTTAATTAATTAATTAATTATCTTCTGTCCTTGTTAGTCTTTTGCAATAACTCTTGTATTTAAACAAGTTATATAATTTTTCAGAAAAAGTCACAAACAAAAATGAAATAGTTTTATCAATGGATTTCAATTTTGTGATGTTTTGTGGTAATTGATTTGTCTCTCACTTTAGCTTACTGACAATCAATTCTGTGTAATAAATTTACGGAACTAATCATCCAAAAATAGCTATAATTATAAATAGCTATAATTAGCATCACATCGACATCTGATACTTTTGGTGTCGAAACTATTTTCATTCAGAAATTACTAGCAAATTTCACAATTCATTAAAAAGGAACAGCACTTAACATTTAATTAAACATGAAACATTAAAGTAGAAAGAATTAAATAGTATTTTCTTGTAAAACATACTCCAGTGATCTTTATTTTATTTACAACCTCAAAAAACATTTTTTTTACATTGTAGTTTTAACTTTTGCTTTTTATTTTCATCTTGTTTATTGTCTTTACCATTGTATAATTAAATGATTTATTAAGAGCCTGAGCTTTACCGGAGCTTGTTTCTGAAAGTCTGAAATACTCCTTTAAAGAAATGATTCTTTAAATTATAAAGTAATCAAATTCTTCTTTTTAATTTGTTCAACAGGCACTGCATAGCAAGAATGATTGGGCACACTGAGATTGCAGGTCAGTATATTTGCTTATATGCTCTGTTCTATTGGATTATTTTGGATGGAGAAGATTGCGATCAGATCTGCTGATCAATTGATTTACAGTGGGGCAAAAAAGTATTTAGTCAGCCACCAATTGTGCAAGTTCTCCCACTTAAAAAGATGAGAGAGGCCTGTAATTTTCATCATACGTATACCTCAACTATGAGAGACAAAAAATGAGAAAAAAAATTCCAGAAAATCACATTGTAGGATTTTTAAAGAATTAATTGGTAAATTCCTCGGTAAAATAAGTATTTGGTCACCTACAAACAAGCAAGATTTCTGGCTCTCACAGACCTGTAACTTCTTCTTTAAGAGGCTCCTCTGTCCTCCACTCGTTACCTGTATTAATGGCATCTGTTTGAACTCGTTATCAGTATAAAAGACACCTGTCCACAACCTCAAACAGTCACACTCCAAACTCCATGGCCAAGACCAAAGAGCTGTCACTCTTTGGAAACCAGAAACAAAATTGTAGACCTGCACCAGGCTGGGAAGACTGAATCTGAAATAGGTTAGCAGCTTGGTGTGAAGAAATCAACTTTGGGAGCAATTATTAGAAAATGGAAGTCATACAAGACCAATGATAATCTCCCTCGATCTGGGGCCCACGCAAGATCTCACCCCGTGGGGTCAAAATGATCACATGAACTGTGAGCAAAAATCCCAGAACCACATGGGGGACCTAGTGAATGACCTGCAGATAGCTGGGACCAAAGTAACAAAGGCTAACATCAGTAACACACTGCACCGCCAGGAACTCAAATCCTGCAGTGCCAGAAGTGTCCCCCTGCTTAAGCCAGTACATGTCCATGCCCGTCTGAAGTTTGCTATAGAGCATTTGGATGATCCAGAAGAGGTTTGGGAGAATGTCATATGGTCAGATGTAACCAAAATAGAACTTTTTGGTAAAACTCAACTTGTCGTGTTTGGAGGAGAAAGAATTCTGAGTTGCATCCAAAGAACACCATTCCTTCTGTGAAGCATGGGGGTGGAAACATCTTGCTTTGGGGCTGTTTTTCTGCAAAGTGACCAGGACGACTGATCCGTGTAAACGAAAGAATAAATGGGCCCTGTATCGTGAGATTTTGAGTGAAAACTTCCTTCCATCAGCAAGGGCATTGAAAGATGAAACGTGGCTGGGTCTTTCAGCCTGACAATGATCCCAAACACACCGCCCGGGCAAACGAAGGAGTGGCTTCGTAAGAAGCATTTCAAGGTCCTGGAGTGGCCTAGCCAGTCTCCCGACCTGAACCCAATAGAAAATCTATGTAGGGAGCTGAAACTCCATGTTGCCCAGCGACAGCCCCAAAACATTACTGCTCTAGAGGAGTAATCTCCTGAGGAATGGGCAAAATACCAGCAACAGTGTGTGAAATCCTTGTGAAGACTTACAGAAAACGTTGAACCTCTGTCATTGCCAACAAAGGGTATATAAAGTATTGAGATTAAATTTTGTTATTGACCAAATACTTTTTTTCCACCATAATTTGCAAATAAATCTTTAAAAATCCTACAAGTGTGATTTTCTGGATTTTTTTTTCCTCATTTCGTCTCTCATAGTTGAGGTATACCTATGATGATAATTACAGGCCTCTCTCATCTTTTTTTCTCATCTTTTGCACAATTGGTGGCTGACTAAATACGTTTTTTTTTCCCCACTGTACCTATAAACCCTGATTGTCCTTAACTACTTCCGTTAACAAGCATTGCTCAGAGAGATAAAGAGAGGTTTTTTTATTTTTTTTTTTTTTGGCTGTGGTCCCGGATGGTTTCTCTATAAACCAGCAGTGCCCTGTGAACCACAGGCAGATAGACTTCGACAAACTAATACACTGTAACAGATGGGTCCAGATTCAGTGTGGTCTGTCTAGAAGGGCTAAACCAATGCTTAGCCTTTTTACTGTTGCTAAGGCTTTGAAACAAAATGTTTAATAGAAAGTAGATTTTATTATATTGCTATTTAAAAATGAAATATGCTGACGTGGAATGAAATAAAATATCAGTATGGAAAGCCTGAAGATACAAATCATATGAAACCCCTTTGACCTGCTAAAATAACTGCTGATTCATAGCTGTGATCCTGGCCATGAATATTAATCTTGAACAAACAGCAGACAGTTTACTTTGGGATGATATATATAATTATAAGATATATTATATATTATAGTATCAGTATATGGATAAGAATACAGAAAAAACCAAGTAATTTTAAAATAAAATAATTCAGAATTCAATTCAATTCAGCAGATTGAGTGGTCAATAATATATATATATATATATATATTTAGCTAAACCTTATATAAAAAGATTACAATTGGGACCCAGCTAGTACAGTATGTCGTACTAATGTTAAGGATGCTTAACTTTTCTTTTCAGAGCAATGACAGGCTCATCATGGTGAGTGATGAATGTGGGAGTAATTAACATAGCATTATTAAAACTTTGAATGTGATTGCATGGTAATTACTTGAGTTATGGATTCGCTCTGTTCCCTGTAAAGCATGAGGACTGATTTGTTGACTTGTGACCGGTGTGAAAATTAAAGTGCCCGGACCTCGTCAGAGCTGCTTAAAGATGCGTTTGCTGCTACATTCATATGCGTACACACAATTCTTTCCTTTTTTCTTTGGTCCTTACACGCATTCACATGCTCTGTGACAGAGGTGCTCTACATTCTGAAGGTGAGATGTATTGACAGAATGAGGGTTAGCATAATGAGGACCAAGGGTGAAGAAGGTGCTGCTCTTTTTATTAAAAGAGCCCCTATAGCCTATAAATATATGATATTTAAAAGGAAATGTTGAAAAGGCTGTCTTGAAATGTAACTGGCCCAGAAAGACTTGAAAAATAAATAATAGTGCTTTGCCATGCACAGGAAAGAAAACTAAAAAGATGTTTTTGCTACAACTGTAATTTTAGTTACAGCTTAAGGCTGGAATACAGTACACATCTTTAAAAAAAAAAAAACTACACTAAATGACTGAGGACTTTCAAGTCCTTCCAAACACAACAAACACATGCAGAAATATGCGCCTTGTTGCTAGGAGATGCATGACAAAAGAAAACAATATGTGTTCTGAAATCAGCTCAAAATATCAAACATGAATCATAGTCTGAAGATAAAAGGTCAGAATCTGTGCTCATCATACACTTCAATCATGATTTCTAAAAATATTTAATGTATATTTTTCCCCCAAAAATGAAAATTACCCCATGATATACTCACCTTCAAACCATCCTAGATGTATATGACTTTCTTCTTTTAAACAAATACAATCAGAGGTTTATTTAAAAATGTTCTGGATCTTCCAAGCTTTATAATGCCAGTGAATTGAGATTTTGAAGCAAAATAAAGTGCATAAATCCATCATAAAAAGTGCTCCACACAGCAATGGGAGGTGAATTGATGCGTTTGTGTAAGAATAATATCCATATTTAAAACTTTACAAACTAATCTCTAGCTTCCAGACAGAATAGGCTAGTCTCGTGAAAACCAAGTTTTATTTACAGCAAAGGAAAACCTCTTGGCATATATGGAAATCCTCAGACGTTTTTCTTTACAAATCCTTATTTTGTATTTCTAATTCATGACTGGTGTTTTGTTTCGCTCTCTCCTGTGCGCTTTTTGTCACTTCTCACTGGAGCTTACGCTATGCCTACGTCCTGCATCATCCGCTGGAACGTGCGTACAAGCTAGAGATTACGGTTTATAACGTTTTAAATTTGGATATTTTTCTTACACAGATGCATCGATTCACTTCAGAAGGCCTGTGGAGCACTTTTTATGATGGATGGATGCACTTTATTGGACTTCAAAATCTCAACCCCCCATTCATGGCCATTATAAAGCTTGGAAGAGCCAGGACATTTTTTAATATAACTCCAACTGTATTCATCTGAAAGAAGAAAGTCTTATACACCTAGGATGGCTTGAGGGTGAGTACATTTGCTGAAACTTAACTCCCCCTCAGGCCATGGAAGATGAGTTTGTATTACTTATGGATTATTGTGATGTTTTTATGAACTGATTATATTCTCATTCTGACGGCACCCATTCACTGTAGAGAATCAATTGGTAAGCAAGTGATATAATGCTAAATTTCTCCAAATCTGTTCTGCTGAAGAAACAAACTCATCTACACAATGGATGGCTTGAGGATTAGTACATTTTTCAGCAAATTTTCATTTTGGCTGAACTGTTCCTTGAAGTACCTTCAGTTCTATGTTACTCATCAAAGTACCATGGTATACTATTAAATCTAATACCATCATTTTTTACAATGCTTAAACCTTCTGCTTTTCTGTGCTTCCTCCAAGTGATAACTTGCTGATGATTTCACTCCCAGAATCCTGTTGTGTTAGTCCCGGATGATAATTACCTGAGCCAATTTTAATGCAAATCTGTACGCTGCAGTAGTGGAGACTAAACGGACCTGCAAAGGTGGTTAATTGAGAACTGCAGTGCGAGGCAAAGAGCCTGTGGTGCGGTCCACTGGGCGCTAAATTGTGTTTGACAGCATCTCATTTCATTTCCTTTGTCAGCACAACACTCATTGTCATCTCCAATTGGTCCTTTCTAGTCTTGGGGTGACAAAATGATAACCAGCGTCATATGTTGTTGGGCCAATACAAAATGAAAGAAATACACTACAGCAAATGCTTGAACATGATCATTGGACTGGTAGTAAAACCAAGGGCGTATGTTAACCAGAACTTGCTGTCAATGTGGTTTGTCAGAGGAGACCTTGAGGCCATAGAGATAAATGGGCCCTTAAATTCTCCTCTCCACTTGGCTACCAATGAATCACTTTAAATGCATTGTTTTAGGAGCTTCATATGGTAGTCACGTAAGGAAAGTACTTTCAACTCTCTATTTTTTATCACACAATAGATATAGGATAAAGCGGGACAGATAATGAGACAGGGGTGTTGTGGTCGTGAATGTGCATCTCTCAGGTTAACAAGGGCGTCAAACGGAGTTTATTTATAGCTATTCACAGTTTTTCCAGGGGATCGGGGGAGATTTGCATAATTATCAGAATTCGCACAGCACTGCCGCTGCAGATAACGGTAAAGAACAACTAGAGTCCCGTCTCCCAATAGCACAGATTTACAGTATAAGCTCACCACGGGACACTTTATGAAGAACCGACTCCAATGAAGCATCACAACATGGCATGTGGGTCTCAAAACTAACCAGCTGAGGTTCACTTACTAGTTTAGTCACATTACATTACATAAATACAGTAGGCTACTCGAAATGCAAGCTCATGTGTTTATTTCGTCTGTAGGACAGAGCCAGGATTCCAGCTGTGCTATTGTTCTTCTGTAATTGGGCGACTTATCTTCCCTCTGGTTGTCTTCTAGCACATCAGGCATATGGTAAATCCAATAGTCATTAAACTGTCACCAGTGAGACAAATACGATCCTCTGTTTGTGTCTATTTTCATGTTATATCAAACTACACGGTAATGAAGACGTGCGTTATACTGTCTTTCTTTAAAGGATGTCAAACCTCCCTTTACTGTCAAAATGTCAAGTGCTTGAAAAAAATGGGCATACAGTAATGGAGGGTGTTTTTTTATTACTGTTGCTCATACATAAGGTTAGTGATTTAAATATTTAAAAAAAAAATATTTAATGATTTATCTAATTTATGAGTATTCACATTGATTATTTAATGGTACGTGCTAATTTTCTCTATATACAGGTGCATCTCAATAAATTAGAATGTCGTGGAAAAGTTCATTTATTTCAGTAATTCAACTCAAATTGTGAAACTCGTGTATTAAATAAATTCAATGCACACAGACTGAAGTAGTTTAAGTCTTTGGTTCTTTTAATTGTGATGATTTTGGCTCACATTTAACAAAAACCCACCAATTCACTATCTCAACAAATTAGAATATGGTGACATGCCAATCAGGCTAGCAACTCTTGTTAATCCACTCCTGAACCACAGACAACGTCAGAGCGTCTTACCTGGGCTAAGTAGAAACAACTGGACTGTTGCCCCAGTGGTCCAAAGTCCTCTTTTCAGATGAGCAAGTTTTGTATTTTATTTGGAAACCAGGGTCCTAGAGTCTGGAGGAAGGGGGGAGAAGCTCATAGCCCAAGTTGCTTAAGTCCAGTGTTAAGTTTCCACAGTCTGTGATGATTTGGGGTGCTTTCCTCTGCTGGTGTTGCCATTGGGGTTTTTTTAAAACTCAACGTCACTCGCAGCACCCGTTTACCAACATTTTGGATCACTTCATGCTTCCTTCTGCTGACAAGCTTTATGGGGATGCTGATTTTATTTTCCAGCAGGATTTGACACCTGCTCACACTGCCAAAAGCACCAAAAGTTGAATAAATGACAATGGTTTTGGTGTGCTTGACTGGCCAGCAAACACACGAGACCTGAACTTCATAGAGAATCTATGGGGTATTGTCAGGAGGAAAATTAGAAACAAGAGACCAAAAATGCAGATGATCTGAAGGCCACTGTCAAAGAAACCTGGTCTTCCATACCACCTCAGCAGTGTCACAAACTGTTCACCTCCATGCCACGCTGAATTGAGGTAGTAATTAAAGCAAAATGAGCCCCTACCAATATTGAGTACATGTACAGTAAATTAACATATTTCCGAAGCCAACAATTCACTAAAAATGTTTTTTTATTTGGTCTTATGAAGTATTCTAATTTGTTGAGATAGTCAAGGCAGTTATTTGTACAGCGCTTTTCACGATACAAATCGTTGCAAAGCAACTTTACAGGCAATTAAGTTTCTACAATATTTAGTGTTAGCTTATCAGTGGTGACTGTCAGTTATATGGCAGAAATGTATGGAAAAATCAATTAAAGACGTAATAAAACAGACGATGAACACTATTAACAATTATTATATGATGCAATCAAACTTATAGCAAAATTTGGTAGTTCTGTATGTTGGTTCAGGGTTGTCATCATCTGAAGTCCTCTGAGGGGTTGGCATCATCTCTTCTCAGGTGTTCTGGATCCAGACTGAAGCTTGTGTAAAAACAGAGAAACAAATAGAGACATAATTAGCGTAGCTGCTGTTCCAACCAAGCAAAATTGATTTGTTAACCCAAACTAAAGAATAATAATGTGCATTTGAATAGATATAACTGCAGTAAAAGATTATGTGATGCATTATTTGAATGCTTGGCCAATGAGATGTGTCTTTAATCTAGATTTAAACAGAGAGAGTGTGTCTGAACCCCGAACGTTATCAGGAAGGCTATTCCAGAGTTTGGGAGCCAAATGCGAAAAAGCTCTATTTCCTTTAGTGGACTTTGCTATCCTAGTAACTACCAAGAGTCCAGAGTTTTAGGGAGCGTGATGGATTGTAGCGTGATGGATTGTAGTGTGGTAGATGACTAGTTAGGTACGCAGGAGCTAACACATTAAGGGCCTTATAGGCAAGTAATAATATTTTGTAACTGATATGGAGCTTAATAGTTAGCCAGTGCAGAGACTTTAAAATTGGGTAATATGATCATATTTTCTTGACCTGGTAAGGACCTGTAGAGCCGCTGCATTTTGTACCACCTGTAGCTTGTTTATTGAAGATGCAGGACAACCACCTAGCAGTGCATTACAATGATAGTACATGATATGAGACCAGCTGAAGTATTATATGCTGTAGAATCTACATTTGCTATTGTATTTTTGATGTTATCTATTTTATCAGTGAATAAATTTATAAAGTCATTACTATTAAACTGTGAGGGCATATTTAGATCGGGTGGCGTCTGTTATTTGTTAATCTAGCCACTATGCTAAATAAAAACCTTGAATTGTTTTGGTTATTTTCTATGAGTTTGTGGATTGGTGGGTTTTTGTTAAATGTGAGCCAAAATCATCACAATTAAAAGAACCAAAGACTTAAACTACTTCAGGTGTGTGGCAGATTTATTTAGATACACGAGTTTCACAATTTGAGTTGAATTACTGAAATAAATGAACTTTTCCACGACATTCTAATTTATTGAGATGCACCTGTATTTTATATTTAAAGCCTTTGTTGTCATCTAATATTTAAAAACACTAATTTATTAACACCGTTACATATTATCTTTAGCAAATTCCAAAATGAATAGCATTTTTAATACCGTAAATTCAATTTTTTGCCTAAATTCACTTGTAACATTTAAAACAATTGATTTGAGTTTTTAGTGTTTTATTTTTAGTTTATTTACACAAAATAGTATACAATTGTAATATCAAATCATTGATCATAATACTTATTGGCTAATCGAATTGGAATTATCCTTACATCACTAATTAAAAATTAAGTATTCAAATAAATGTGTCCCCAGAAGTGGACGAAATCTGACAAAGCTTTCATTTGGAGACATCCAGGGACATCCTTGTTTTTAGAATAATATACAAGCACTTAAAAAAAAATTCTTCAAATGCAAGAAGTTTTCTGTTTTTATCAGTAAATTATAATATAGAAAATTGTAATTATGACATAAAAGGTTGGAATTATGAGATAGTAAGCTAAGTAATAATTATGTGATAAAAAGTTAAAATTATCACAACATTTTTTAATTCTAAGATAAAAAGTCAAAAGTAGATAGAAAGTCAAAGTTAAGTCATTTATGATACAAAAAGTCAAAATTATTACATAAAAAGCATGACAAAATATTTTTCATTTTCCCTTTTCATGTCATAATTTTGACTAGTTTCTACTTTTATTTCATAATTATATAATATTTTGACTTTTAATTATGACTTTTTATGTCACATTTATTATTCTGACAGGGATGGGCTTCCATAGATTTTTCTGTAGTAATTAGCTTTATGTAAAACAGTAGAAATGTTTGGTACGGTATGTTCCCATTTAGGTGTGTGTGTGATATGGAGAGGTCCCATATGGACATTTTCCCCCGGTGTGATTGGCTTACCCTGTTCTGTCTATGATAGGCTGGTGGGTGGACAGAGGCATAATATGAAAGTCAGAAACTTATATAACATTTCACAAGGCTTTCCAACAGCCCACCTCAATTTTAAGCCGTTACTGAATGTAGCTTAGCAGGGCAGGGGTTCAGCCACAAAAACATGTATACGCACACTCTCTCATAAAGAAACGATTTGCAAACTGACAGGACCCCTTTGTTCACAAATGCTGGTCCACAATGCAGCCAGATCAGGATATACAGCAGGAAGTGAGTACGTTAGACAGATACGAAGTGGTCGAGAACAAAAAGACCGAAGGATGGCCGGATTTTGCGAGAGAAACACCAATTTGAATTCATTAGCTGTCACTCTCACTGACAGCAAGTTAGAGCCACGATTCTGTCTGTGTGGTGGACCACGTGCATTAAAACCAGAGCTCAGGAGAGGCCTGGAGTCTCGCCAGCGTTTAGTAATTAGTGAGAGGAGGCCATCACTCACATTGTCACTCTATTGTACCAGCACTCACACACACTCGTTAGGGCACACATGCAGAGTATCCACATGTGTTTCTGGAAAAGCTACAATTTGGGTCAAGCCACACTTGAGCTTGACGCTTTTTCAAAAAATGTTTCTGTATAATCAGCTGGATTCCAGCTGAGCTCTCCATCAATGCTGGTTGAAATTCAAAGCGTCTTTTTTCCTTGTCTGTTCAAAGCTTTCGGTCACATTCACAGTCATTCACGCTGTCGCCCAATCAACTTGCTTGTTTTAATTCACTCAATTGCACCTTTTCACTCACTCACTTCAAATCAACAAAACTGGCTTATCTACTTCCACACACACTCATCTACTTGGGTTATGTTCTTCATATTTCTCCTTCAACCTCCAGATGCTTTTGTCTTTTCAATCCAATATTTGTGCACGTATATGCAAAGGCGCCATGCATCTATTTTTTCCTGGCAATTGTAGTCCTGGCACGTTTCTTTCCCTAGGCATGAATAATACATGAGGTAAGACAAAAAAAATGGTAACACTTTACTTGAAGGGGTGTGCATAAGACTGACATGGCACCTTCATAATCATGACATGACACATGTCATGAATATGAAGGAGGTTTTATGCATGTTTATGACAACTGTCATTAAGTGTCATTCGCTTAGTTATGTCATTTTTAATGCAAATATAACATTATTTGACCTAAACCTAACCTAACCCTACCCCTAACCTAGCCCATAAACACAAGACATCTCAAACAAGTCATCTTCTGCATTAACAACATACAATAATCCTGAGAGAATGACACGATAATCCGAGTCTAGTTGTCATAAACATGTGCACTAAAAAATCCTTTAATTCATGGAAATGTCACCTGTTTGAATGTTGTGTCATGTTATGATTATGAAGGTGTCATGTCAGTCTTATGCACACCCCTTCAAGTAAAGTGTAACCAAAAAAATCACTTTTAAAGAACTTGTGGTTCAATACTGTGTCAAATATAGTGTAAGATGTGTTTGTAGTAGTTCAGGTTTTATTGAACATGATATGAGACCATGGGTTCGCATTTCTCATAACAGTTTTGTTGTACGGCAAAGAGCAGCTGTGAGATTATGATTTTGATCTGCATATACAATATACAGTATAGATATCAAAATGTCTATACACACACTGCCATTCAAAAGTTTGTGGCACGTCCAATATATACATTTTTTAAAAGAATGAAAAATTTTATCAGCAGGATGCATTCATACATTGATCAAATTAGTGACTAATAAGGCTTGTTTACTTAACGAATGTCACCAAAGTTTGGGGTCAGTAGGCTTTTTTTTAAACAAATTATTTTTTTTTTAGCAAGAACACGTTGTAAAATTTATCAAAAGGGACATATATAATATCTAAAAAGATGATTTCAAATAAATGCTGTTCTTTACTGAACGTTCTCAGCAGATCTAAAAATATATATTTTTGTTTTCCACCCAAAAATATTGACGCAGACAAAACTTTTCAACTTAAGAAATGTTTATGGAGTACAAATTAAGATATTAGACCCATGATTTCTTAAAAGACCTATTATATGATACTGGGACTGGAGTAATGCACTGATGTTAAAACCCTTATGCCATTGTCTCACCAGGATTATCTAAATACATTTTAAACATATATAAATTTAATTGAAACACATTTCTTTTAAATTATAATAGTATTACTGCTTTTACTGTATGTTTGATAAAAGAAATGCATCTTGATGAGCATAAGAGACTTCTTTCAAAAAGAACAAAAATCTTACGAACCCCAAAATTTTGAACATTAGTGTATGTGTATGTATTTGTATATATTTATATAAATATTATTTGTATCTCAAATCTGATGAGGCCTATGCAAAATGGACATAAAGCTTCCATGTATATATTTCAGATGACACCAGGGCTTATGGGATTCAATGCTTTAATTCACAGCACAAAATCATGTTTCATCCATAGCAATCATCACCATCTCTTCTCTTTTCTATCCTGATATGCAGTTGGATCACGAAACTTGCCCTTAGGAGGGAGAAACCATTAAAGGCACAACACAGTCTTGGATCTTTTACTGCTTCACGCTCCTCTGGTCCACCTGCTTTATGGTCCCTTTGACAAATCACTAGCCTTTGTAGCCACATAAATAGTTTTTTTACAGTTTCAGGCAAAACTCAATTCAGTTTCATTCAGTGGTGTGACACATGCAAACACATGATGACCTCAGACTTAGCTCCGCATGCGACAAGATGGTGAGATGGAAAATACGGTCCAGAAGATATTCTAGGCTTTGTTGTTGAGTGTGAAGCACCATCTGGAACTCCAGATTGGTCTGTCGTCTCAAAATGATCTATGGAGTTTGAAGAAGATTCAGACGAACGCTAATCCACCAATTCCAAGTGTAATGCGCTTTGTAGTGAATTTGAATCACCTTCAGATTGTTCAAGGTCTTTAATATCCCCCGCATATGGCACTTTGTATCCCAAAATTGAATCCATAATGTCTGGAAGCTGCATTGCGCATTATATGGGAGTATAGCCAATGGTTTAGCAACTCAGGATTTTAATAAAGGCTCTGCGGAACTCGATGTTGAACGTGGTGTAGATGACTGGATTGAGAGCGCTGTTGACGTAGCCGAGCCAAGTGAAGGCGCTGTAGACCTCAGGAGGAATGTGACAAGCTCTGCAGTGAGTGTTTAGGATGTGGGTCACAAAGAAGGGCAGCCAGCAAATAAGAAAAACCCCTGCAAGACAAAAACCACAAACAATGAATAAACAGAAACACATAACAGCAAAATGTGGCAACATCCATTTTGAAAAGAGCTAAAAGTGCATTTCTTCTGTGATGCACTGAAGAAATAAAGCCATGAGGCGTTTTAGATGAATTACTCCTTGAACTTCAACTTCTAAGTGTTTTCTGAAAATGGCAAACTGCTTTGTTGGATTTTAAATAAAAAACAGGTGTTATTAGCACTCAAAAACCTTGACCACTGGCAAAATAGTCATGTGACAACCCTGACGAACTGACTTTGAACTGAGGCTGCTGAGCCATTCCCTCGATCCAAGACATCTGTCTCCATGAGTGTGATTTAATTTCCTCCTCAATTAAGCAGGCATCTCAGATTACCATCAATGTCATTTATCACTTTACAGAAAACTGACTCATGGGTCATCAGTCGACAGTAATAGAGCCAAATTGGTTATTTGGTACTTTATGTTGTATAAAACTAGTATGTTGGAGTCTGACTATACTCTGTAGGTGTTGCATGAAGCTACTGGCATCTTAGTTTTTCCCCAGGTGGCTTCTTGTCGCAGTCTGACGAGCTGTAGCACATGCCAGACGCAGACTGAGCTTCACAGAGCGACTCTGAAACCCACTTTCAAAATGTCAGATGAGAAACTAAGTGAATCATTGATTGAAAAAAATAGTATAGTGGCATGTGCTCGGGTTGAAGGGGGGAGGCGTCAGGACACCTCATATGAAAGAAAAACAATTTTGCAATAGTGAAGATAAAAATCACGGAATCAATTGGTTGTAAGCAATCAGCAAGACGATGAATTTCATAAATTACATGTCCCTCCCCATCACCTCTGAGACGTGTGAGAGGAAGGAATATCAGTGTTGAAAATGATGTGCGACAGAGGTCGAGTTAATCAAGTCAGTGAAATTACAAAATAAATGCTGATAGCTTCACCTGGGATTTGATCACGGAACTTCTTATTCTCAATGTGTCACACCACTAGACTTGTTTATTATTATTTACAATACTTTTCAAAAGTTTGGGGTCAGTAATTTTTTTTAAAGGGATAATTCATCCAAAAATGAAAATTGTCATTGATTACTCACCCTCATGTCATTCCAAACCCGTAAGATCTCAGTTCATCTTTGGAACACAAAATGTGCATGCACATGATTTTTCTGCATGTAAACAATGCATGCGTTACACCTTGTTTACATTTAGAGGAAAGCATGCACATGCATCGTGATACACTCCAAAATTATTTCACAGTATTCCTGTTTTTACTGTATTTTTAATAAAATAAATGCAGCTTTGGCATAAAAGAAACTTCTTTCACAAACAATAAAAAATCTTACCGACCCCAAACTTTTTAAAAGTAGCTCTTCTTTTGTATCTTTGACCTTCACTTTAATCTAAGTGATCGTGTATTGTAACTTATTATATAATGCATATATGATCTCACCTGGGGCACCAAGGGAAAACAGACAAGTGAGTTTAACCTTGAAAATTATGAATACAAATGGCCTTGGGCTAAAACAAGATAGAATTTAAAGTGAGACCATTTTCAAGTTCGGCGTAAATTAAATGTCGCTTCACTGTGTCACTGTTGTCGCTCAGGGCGACAAATGGAAGTCAAAAAAAACAAATCAGTATGCAAATAAGTGCAAGAAGCAAGACCAAACACAATGAAGTATGCAAATTTTACAGTGATGCCATTACTGTTGAATGGCAAACGTTCTGACAATGTTAACCAATGGGATTTTCCAACATGATGAAATTACTGCCAGAGAGTTTTAATGTATTTAAGCTGAAATGAGAAGCATGTAATTTCTGCACCACTAATCACACCAGAAATGCTCAAATAAAATGTTTTTTGTTATAAACCTAGGACTCTAATAATAAAGCCTGTACAAGCAGCACAAGCCTCTCACCCAGAACGATGGCCAACATCTGTGTGGCTTTCTTTTCCTTGGAGTGCATACTTCTACAGCGGACCTGACTGGGACACACCACGACGCGAGCGGGCCGAGGTGGATGCAGGGTGGTGTGTGTGCGTCCGTTTGACAGCTTCTTCACCTCGCAGCTCCTAACTGTCACCTGCTCCTCATCCCCACCCTCCTCTTCCTCACGGTTTGCATCTTGCTCAGTACGAGCAAAGGATGCCTGGCTGATGCTGCAGTAGTTCAGTGTTATCACAGGAGGTAGCAGCGAGTTCTCGGCAGGGGCGGTTTGAGGCCGCTTACGCCACGGGCAGCTGGCGAGGAGCCGCGGACGGATCACCTGCTCCTTGGTTTCCTGAACAGATAGGGAGATGAAACGCAAGCAAGCAAACTTCAAGGTGCGCTGCATATCTTTATTCCTGCAAGCATGTCTGTTCTATAATTAATTAGCACAAGGAGGTATACTGTCCTCATTTCCTCGAATAGAATGATATCGTCTCAAGGACTACTGAGTATTTTTGTTGCAATATGAAGCTGATTTCACATCACCTTACACATTGGACTAGTTTTGAAATGCTTTCTTGACTTTGCAATTCCGTAAGAAAGGGCAATGAACCAGTAACCCTCTGGCTACTAACTACACATTTGCTGTATTTCCAGCCATATCTTATTAAAATCACTCATGTATAATTTTCAGTAACCTAACCTTCTCATTGGATATAAAGTAGTAATGAGAAATACACTACATTATTGAAAATTAGACTTTTAAAAAGTTATTTAAAAAGCTTTTAGATTTTTAGTCCAAGAAGATAGTGGATTATCTTTCTCAAATCAACAAAAATAAACAGCAAAAAAGTCTTATTTTCCATAAAAAATATTAAAACCTCTTTAAAACAAGAAAAATTTACTTTGGATATTAAAGTTTTTTTTTTCTTCTTAAATTTGATTTAATGGATTTTTCTCACCTTAATAGTAAAATGTTTTTGTCTTGTTTTAAGCATATATGTAACAAAATGTTGTCACTTTTAGACGTTTTTTCTGAATATCTTATGAAATGTTATTCCTAAAGTAATATCTAATATTAAACAAAGAAAAAAATACGTTCTTCTATTATATGTTATTATATGTTTTTAAATATAAGAAACTTTTATATTTTGTTCCTCTCTATAATTGTACCTATCATCAAAAGTTGGGGTCATTAATGATTTTCTATTTTTATTCAGCAAGAATGTATTAAATTGATCACAAACAAAGGGTTAAAACAATCAGCCAAAAACATTTTATGAGTGTTTCAAAAGATTTCTATTTCAATAAAATTCTTCACTGTTTCCACAAAATTATTAAGCAGCACAACCGTTTTCAACGTTGATAATGATAAGAAATGTTTATTGAGCACCAATATCAGCAATATTAGAATGATTTCTGAAGTATCATGTGATACTGAAGAATGAGAAATGGCTGCTGAAATTCAGCTTTGCCATCAAAGGAGTAAATTACATTTTAAAATAATTCAAAACTAATTATAATTAAGATTTTTGTAAATAATCAGCATTGGTGAGCAGAAGAGATTAAAAAAAAAAAAAAGTATCACCCTTAAACTTTTAAACTCTCCCGTTGCACAAATGAAAATATCTCTTTAATGCAAAATCTTCTCAGCACGTGCATGATACCTCTTTTTGTCAATTAATCAATATCTCCCTTCTTTATATCACAGCTCTGATCCCTAGGCCTCAACTAACAGCTACACACTTCCTGTGGCTCCCTACCAAAGCTTGTGAGTCCTAACTTTGATGTGCCTCCTGTGGAAACATTTTCGACAAACAGAGTGTGCCAGGGAAGGGAGTAAATCACCAGCCAGAGCAAGTTGGGGGCCATACGTCAGAGCCACAAATGTTCAGTTCACAGCTTACAGCCGCGGGGATAAGTCTGTGGAGGCACGGCAACAGAAACGCACTTGCTATGCTAAAACAGGAGGGAGAATGCTGCCAGCAATCTCAAAATACCCTGTAAGATTTCTTCACAGGCTCTGTTGCTCTGAGAAACCTCATTTCATGCAAGATTAGAGTAGTCACACATTTCTGTACACGCATGCAGACACACAATGGTATACGCACATTTATCACATTGATCCTGATGGGGGAAAGGTCTCTTTTCTCTTTGTGAGTGTCGTCTTGTAAACACGTCTCCTGTGGAGAAATGTTAAAGATTCAGCATGTGGAAAACAAAGGCAATGCAAAAGAATGTAAAATTAATTTGGGGAGGAGAAAAAGACAGGAAAAGATGCCAGGATCAAGGCAGGGAAATTGAAGTAGGCCGCTATTGAAAAAAAAAAATCAGATTTTCAATGGATGCTAACAGTGGACTGTGTCGTTTTACTGAAGCCCAATATATGACTGGAATGGATCATCTATCTCACTTAAATAGAATTATCATTAATAACCTTAATTGAACAGAGTTAACATTAATCAGAACAAATCTGTCTTCATCATCTATTATGACTCTAAGGCTCCAGTTGTTCTCCATCCACATCTAAGACAGATACTGAAACTCATCGAACCCCCAACAGTATTATTTTATTTATTTTAAAACTGTAGTTTTAGTTACTTTTTAAGTGCTTTTTGTAATTTTTATTAATTTGTCTATTAATTTTTTATTTTTTGTCATTTTTATGAATCTTTTTTTATTTCAGTTTGTTTCAGCAATTTTACTTAAACTTATTTTAGTTATTTGCCAAGGCAAAATTTGTAAGTTTAAATTTTTTGTCTAATATTTTAGTTGAACATTTTTCATACCACACCAAAAAACTACAGTAGAACAAATAAATAAGAAATGCTACATACATTATATAAAGTAATCAAATGTATAAAAACACTGCATATTTTTCACTGTGTAAATTAAATATATATATTTCTTATTATTAAAATTTCAAAAGTCATTTAGTAAAGAGCAGAAAGAGTTTTTCTCTTTTGTTGTTGTTTGATTAACATGAATGACAGACAGCAGGAATATTAGACTGCTGTCACTTTAAGAGCTTCCCGGTGTGTTTTCTTTCTCAGCTACGAGGATACTAGCAAAGATGGGTATTTTGGACACAAAGAAGTTTGTGTATTTAACCCTTCAAGCCATATTTTAATTGAGGCAAGCCCAAAAACCCTTCAGTTAACATTCCCCACTATATGAGCATGTCTTCACATGCGCCCGCCTCTCTGATCAGCGCACCTCAGAAAACAGTCTCTCACGACAGTGCACACCCCCCCCCCCCCGCATCTAGTGAATGAGTTCTCTTTAGCTGCTGATTGGGTTTTAATGGCTTAAAATCACTTGTTTTTAAACTGCAATTCTTAAAAACACTCAAAATCTCTACCGGTTAATCATGTCTACCCGTATATCGCCCACCCCTATTTTTTCTAATAAGTACAGGGACGATTTTTGAATAACAATATCAGACCACATTGATTTTCTTTGAAATGACAAAAAAAGACATTTTAAAAAATATCTTCTTTTGTGTCACACAGATAAAAGAAAGTCACACAAGTTTGGAATGACATGAAGGTGAGTAAATGATGACAGAATTTCATTTTTGGGTGAACTATTTCTTAACTAAACTCCCAAAGCTGATTGTTTGGTTTAAAGTATGAGCAGTACAAAACCCAGTTCTGTAAATCAATTTACAGCTCATAAATGTAAGTCTGTGCTTGGACTTCATTTTCTTTATTTTCAAGTTAGATAGAATGGGAAAAGGAGCCTTTTTAACAGGAAGAAAAATATTCAGGGCAGCCTACAAAGCTTTTTCTCCATATCAAATTTTGCTCCAGTTAGCTGGAACTAAATCTTGCAATAAACTTCCTAGGGCGCGTAGCTGAATGGCTTTTCTGGAACTTTTCCAAAGACCTGACTGTGCATCTCACTCTCACAGGAAGGCAATGATACAAAGGCTCTATCCGCTGATAGGGAGAGTTGTTTCACTGAATAAAACAACCAAGTAATGTTTCCTAACAAAGACAGACTGGATTCCAGGCTTCTTTGAATTTAAGTGAAATGTAATACCGAGTTTCGATCCGAGATTGCCTGCTACTGATTCAAGTTGGAGCTTAGATGTGTTTCTAATCTATACTTACCACCGGTAACTGATACTTCTAGTCATAATGCACAGTTATTGGTGGATTACGTGTGTTGGAAGTAGAGCAGAGAATCCAAAACAGTTTGAGGAGATCATCTGTGGAGGTGAAATGTGAGAATATCTACTCTTACCGCAGATGGTGGTAGAGATGATGGCTGAACTTTGCCACTGCCTTGACGGAAGGTGATTCTCTTCCGTCTCCTTCTGAGAAAGATGTAGATGCGCACGTAGACCAGAAGGGTCACTATGAACGGCAAGTAAAACGACACCACAGAGGAGTAGATAACAAAATCGGGATTTGAAATCGAGCACACTGTAGGGTCATCTGCAAAAACAAACACACAACATATTTGTCATACTTAATACATTTAGTTGTTGTTGTGATTCTTTTGTTTGCTGTAATAACACCAGTAAAATATTCCATTGTCTAACATAAAGTAATTAAGATCACAGATATGAGGTAATAAGTCAGTGTGGATGTATGTAATGATGCCAGCTGTGTTGGAAGTATAATCAATACTCTTATCAGCAGTAATCTGCGATGTATAAAATTGTTTCTGCGGCAGCATAATTAGAGCCTCAAAGTCCTACTCTCCCATCTGCAGTACATGCAGCCAAAGCAGAACAAATCGCATGCATATCTAGGAGGCTTGTGTGTGTGTGAGAGAGAGATGACATTCATTATATCTCACCGTGAAACTAATTAACTGATTACTCTAATTAAATGGAAGGTTAATTTCTTCGCAAACTAATTTATCGACATCTGATAGAAGCTCACTGAAAGCTATAGCTATAAAATTAGCCCTCAAGATAAACACTCTAGTGCTTTATTGTATTTTGAAACTACATGGTTGAGGAAGCTATTTGTAGATTATCAAACTATACATCATGTAAAGTAGTTGATTAACAGTCAAGCTACGCTTTTGATAGTTAGTTAGATATACTACAAACTTCTAAAGACAAGTTGTTAACTTCATTAAAGCTTAAAAACTGAAATTTGTGTTTATTGGTTTTTGGTCAATGGATATTATTAAAAAACAAACTCTTTTTTGAGAAAAGTCTCATCCTCACTAACAGTATTGGGGGTACACCCAGTAACGTAGTACTTGTAGTACAAGTAGTAGTACAAGTTACGTAATCAGATTACTTTTTTCAAGTAACTAGTAAAGTAACACTTTACTTTTTAATTTGCAAGAAAATATCTGAGGTACCTTTTCAAACATTTGTGTTTCTTTTTTTGGCTGACATTAATTTACATTTCCTTCAGCCTGAGGCTTATTTGTTTCACTTTTGCTGTGAAAGGGCTTTTACATTGGCCAAAAATATAACTTTTTTATATTAAAAACAAACAAGCAAGCCCAGCCCAGATTTAAAAAGTGACATAATGCATTACTTTACATTAAAAGTAACTTAAGTAACGTAATTAGTAACTTATGGGAGTAACGCAGTATTGTAATGCATTACTTTTAAAAGTAATTTCCCTCAACACTGCTCACTAAGTTTGAATTTCTTTGATCAGAAATCAAATAAAAACAGTAAAATTGTGACCTATTATTATAATTTAAATAACTGTTTTCTATTTTAATATATTTTAAAAGCATATTAGAAAATTCAGTTACTGAAAATTCAACTTTGCATTCACACAATTAAATTGCATTTTAAAATATATTCAAATAGACAGCAGTTCATTTGAATTGTAATAATATTTCCCCAATTGTATTTATTTCACTGTATTTTTGATCAAATAAATTCAGCCTGGGTGAGCATAAAGGACTTCTTTCAAAAACATTAAAAATCTGAATTATTCCAACATTTTGAATCTTATTTAAGTGTACTACTATAAGTTGGCAAAATTAACCGTTCGCAAGTTTATGCATTTGAAGTTTATAGTCTCTCTTTTCTAAGAAAATTTACAAAAATATTGATGACTCATCTATGATGACTCAGATTTTTGTCCAATCAAATGCTCTCAATAATGAGAACGTCCCGCCCCAATACCAGCTGCAGTGCTACACCTTTAGGTGATGTAATTCATGTTTAGTATCTTTTTATTTTATTTGGCCCAAAAACAACAGCATTAAACTGAAACAGTTGTAACAATAAGATTGAACCAAATATTTTTTTACAAAAAAGTTGTAAATGCTTCACAATGACTTCAAAGCCAGGTCTGAAATGAATCAGTGACTCTGTGATTTACTGTCCTGCTATTAAAGCCTTGCTGCTTTTATATGTTACTCCCAATACTGATTCTAAAACATATCTTGATTAAATTTATCACTCAGATTTAATGGCAGCACTTCAATTTCACACCAGTGGACAATAGTGCTGGTTCTCAACTTATTTTGCTTCAGGAAGCAGATTGTATTGGTCATACTAACTATGCATGGTCATATGGTTATTTGCATTTTATTTAGCATTATTTTCCCCTGTAGAACACCTATGACCCGTTTTTGAGTCACAACCCACTAGTTGAGCTAGAGAAACACAGAAGCTCACCTGTAGTGTTGAATCCAAACAGAAGGGGGCAGGAGACTGCAAAAGCAAGGACCCAAACTGTTGCAATCATGACTGAAACCCTTTTGCGGGAGCTGTGAGTGGTGTTGTATAGCACTGGCATCACCACAGCCGTATACCTTTACAGACACAAGAATTCATCTCAGAAGAAATGGGAATGCTGATTAAAAAAAAGGTCACACTCACTGAAGCATGAAAAGTATTTGAGAGTTATGAGATTAAACAAAATTTTTAAACGACGCCGCAAAGTAATTTTTGAATACCACCATTCGTTCTGATATGAAAAAAAAAGGATCAAACTCAATTTCAGATAAGCTTTCACAACAAAGCTTTTTTCCGCATCTGCCACAAAGTGTTAAAAAAAAAATATCTGATTACAAATGAACACTGAAGGATATTGAAAAAGAATTTGCAACATCTATACACCGAAGAGGGATAAATTATGCTTGACTCTTTCAACAGAATGATGCACAAATGCAATTGTATTAGATTTTCGTGAGCGGTTTTTTATATCTACTGCTCTTATAAGTACAGAATACCACAGAGGAAAGAGAGAGGTGAACCAGGCCAGTCTGAAAGGCATAATCAACCTAAATATGTTCTGTTCTCTCCCCCAGCTGAATATTTCCCTGCACTCTATCTCATAACTTTTTGTCTTTTCTACGAAATCGTTTTCTCTCAGCCCTTCTGTTTTGTCCTTTATGATCAGCATCTCACCCTTGCCCTCCTCCAACTAATTAAACTTCTATATGTTTTCGCACTCATGCCATGCAATCAAAATTAAAACAAGGACCCCTCCCAGCTCTATGTATGAAGGTGATAATGATGCACCTGTCACTTGCTGATACCATATGAAAGGAATATTTTGGGTTAAGTAAAGTTCATTCAACAGCATTTTTGGCATAATGTTGAATAGTTTCGACTCATCCCTTGTTTTATTAAAAAAAGAAGCAAAAAACTGAGGTTACAGTAAAAATGCAGTCACATCGTTGTACGCAAATTTTTGTGGGCAAAATCCAGTCATTTCAGTAGGAATCCATGTGAATGGGAATTTCATGTGAATATGAAAGATTTCCTCGGTTCAGTTGGTCATGCAAATTTGCCACACTGACACTGTTTTATTAGATTTTTTGCTAAATTTTGCTTATGTGATTATACCATAAGACCATTTTTGGAGGATTTAAAAGCAGAAATGTGAAGCTTATAATTTTACATTGTAAATTACATTAATTAAAACTTGTGCATTATTTGAGCTTAAATAGTTTGTAAGTTATTTGTTAAGTTATTTGTTTTTGTTATGGTAACAAACATTTAGAATTAGATAATTTTATACAGAAAAGGTTCAACTTTTTTACACTCTTGTTAATATGTATATTTTTATATTTGTTGTTATGTTTTTTTTTGTGGCTTTACTATTGAAACTCTGATTATTTTATTGTTTACTGACTGGCCCCATTTAATTTCATATTAAGTGTGGGACGGTAACCCCCCTTTTTAAAGAAAAAGATCAAGTGGAAATTAATTTTGTGGTAACAATAAACATTATGCCACAAATGCAGTCGATTGAGTTTATTCTGAAAAAGATTCCAAAAAAGGGGTTTTTGCAGTAATGCCAAAAACAATTTTTGGTTCCCCAAAAAACTTTGTGGTCAACTGTTCTTAAAAGAACCATTTTTTTTATTTAGTGGGAAGAACATTTTAATAATCTAATGAACCTTTATTCACTATAAAGAATCTTTTGTGGATGGATGTTAAAGGTTCTTCATGGATGCCAACAAAGAACCTTTAAAAATAAAGGCTGTGTGTAGTAAACCCAGAATAATCAATTCCTAAAAAAGAACTACAAAAAATCAAGCAGACTTTTATTACTAGCTCCCTACCTGTCGATGCTGATGGCACACAGGTTGAGTATGCTTGCAGTGCACATCATCACATCCAGGGTCACAAAAACATTGCAATATAAGCGACTGAAGAGCCAAGCTCCACCAACCACCTGCACAGGTACAACAGAGTCATATTAAGGGCCTAAATGCACAAAAAAATGAAAGACAATAGACAAAATATGCCCAACTGAGCAACTTATTTCTAGCCACACTGCCTCACCTATATGGTTTCTTCACTGTAAGGAAGGGGAGAACTCTTTTTGAGAGTCCCACCTTTTATCCCACACTCGCTTTGCTAATAATGAATGCCCTACGGGCAAACAGACCCTTGGTCCATCTCTCAGAGGGCCCACAACAATAACGTCCATTCGAGTGGCCAGGGAGGTGTAATAAGGCTTCGGCAGAGATGAATGAACTGCATGCTGCAGAATCCGACTGCTAGGTGTTGTGCATCATGACAGGAAGATCTTCTTTTCTGGCACTAATCAAGAGCAGCACAATGCCTCCTGCAGCCATTCAAGAGACATGCAGCCAAATTTAACCGAGTAGGAAGGCTGTCTCTAAATGAAGGTTTTTAACCGTTACCACCAAAACCAGGGAGGAGTGAAGGAAATTTGATATTATTACACAGTAAAAATTGTACTGTAGTTGTAACTTAATGCATTCAGGTTGATTAAGACATGCTATATAATATTGTTAAATTTTAATATAACAATATAATATTTTAAGATTTATAACCAGATGTAATGTAACATTTGCCAATTAATCAAACATTTAATGTTAAAATCCTTTCAGGTTTTATTTTGGGTCAAAACATTGAGTTTTTCATTGATGGATGAAAGAATTTTATCCTTATCCAAAGTGAAAAGTAATTATTGATCATTTAGAGGACATTGAATGAAGTATGACTTGACTGCTCTCCAGTCTATGCAGGGATGAAAACGCGGAAGACTAACTCACCATAGGTTCCCTCTAGATTTCCCTATGGGCTTTTTATAATGGGGTTTTACAATTTATGAGTAAAATAAGATCTGTGGTAAACATAACTTGATGGTACTTGAATGTTTTGTTCTACAGTGTAAACGGCACACAGTCACACCCTGAACATTCTTATTTACATATTACAAACATATGGCTTTAAAACAATTATAACAGCTTCAAAAATGTTGCTTTTAATGTGTGTAATTTACATTCTAGAGCAAAATGTTGAAGTATCATCTTGGTACGACGTATACCACAGACCTTCATAAATTGAAAAACCCCAATATAAAACCCCATAAGAAAATCACTGGGTTTTGACGTCATCCATGCAGCACTCTCTAATATTGCTTTTTACTGATTATTGCTGATTTAAGTTTTGTTTCTTATGTCAATGTCTAGTAATCAACTACTGATTGAAGAAAATGATTGGAAGTCTTAACTGATCACAGCACAAATCTGTGGATCCCTCAAGACATGAAGTGGTTGTTTTTGCGTTCCACATGCAGATTTCGCATTGGTTTCAGTTGGTCATGCGAATTTGCCATGCTGACCAACAGAAAGCTGCTTGGTGTGAAAGAGGCTTCTTTGTGAGCTGTGCTTTATACATATCTTCACTATTGACAATAGACCTTGGACTTTTGTTTTGCACCAATACTTTTGTTGACCTTATGACTTTTGTTTATTTCACCAATTTGACTGTATCATAAGACACATGTTGGTTAAAGTTGGTCAATTTGCTGCATTGAGTAACAGAAAGCTGATTGGTTTGACAATGACTACATCAGTGTTTTTTATGTATAATCTGAGGGAATAATCAAAAGCACTCATCTAAACTGTCCACGCTTCCTCTCTCATATGTAGCATCCGAAAGTCTGATTCAGTCCAAAGAATCAGTTCATCCTAAACAGCCCTCTGAAAGTTGGAAGTCTGGTTTATTCTAGTGAGTTGACTCATCCTAAATGGTCATATCTCATATATAATGCTGGAAATCCAATTCATTCTAGTGAATTGGTTTGTTTGGAATCCGGATGATTCACCAATTTGAGTTCCTGTATATGTTTTCTGTAGACACACTTTTGTAAATCGGTATGTTTTTGATGTATTAAGTATAAATGTGCTTGTTCAAGACTGACACTGTTCCAATTCACCCAAACTATCACCCAAAAAGGGTTGTTGTTTTTTTGGTTCCCAAAGAATCTTTCATTCTTAAAGGGATAGTTCACCCAAAAATGAAAATTACCCTATGATTTACTCACCTTCAAGCCATCCTAGGTTTATATGACATTCTTCTTTCAGACGGATACAATCAGAGTTATATTGAATAATGTTCAGGCTAATCCATGCTTTATAATGGGGTGGATGGTAGCCCAAAATTTGAAGTCCAAAAAATTGAACCAATCCATTATAAAAGAAGTCCACACGGCTCCGGGGGGTTAATAAAGGCCCCCCGAAGCGAAGCGATGCATTTGTGTAAGAAAAAAATCCATATTTACAACTTTATGAACCTTAATCTCTAGCTTCTGCTAACTGTCATCGTTCACGAGAGAGTGGCATCCAGTGGATGACGTAGCATGTAGGCAAATGCGGTGACGAACACGGAAGTGACGAACGTGGAAGCGCAGAGGAGAGAGCAAAACAAAACAGCGGTCACATATTAGTAGTACAAAATGAGGATTTGTAAAGAAAAATGTCGGAGGATTTCAATATAAGCCAAGAGGACACTGGTTTTCCTTTGCTGTAAACAAAACTTGTTTCTCGCGAGACTAGCCTATTCTCACCGGACAGTTAGCGGAAGTTAGAGATTAAGGTTTATAAAGTTGTAAATATGGATATTTTTCTTACACAAACGCATCGCTTCGCTTCGGGAGGCCTTTATTAACCCCCCGGAGCCGTGTGGACTTCTTTTATAATGGATTGGTTCAGTTTTTTTTGGACTCAAAATTCAATCCTGCTAAACCATACCAAACCATCCACTCCCATTATAAAGCTTGGAAGAGTCAGGATGTTTTTTAATATAACTCAGATTGTATTCGTCTGAAAAAATGAAATCATATACATCTATGGCTTGAGGGTATAAATAGCAATAGTTGTCAATACCGAAATGCTCTGAACTATAGGCTATGATAGGTTATTGTCTACTCACTTCCAAATAGACCGCCCAGGGCATGACCAGTGAGGCAACCAAGAGATCAGCCACGGCCAAGCTGACCACCAGGTAATTGGTGGTGGTCTGGAGAGCTTTCTCTCTAAGCACAGCAATACACACCAGAACGTTCCCAAACACAATAGCCAGGATGAGTATGGAATAGAACATGGCATAGTAATTCCTCTTCACTTCTTCAATGCCTGATATCAGGCTGTAGTTTCCCTCAGGAGTGAGAGAATGTTCTGAGTCATTCCACTGCCATTCACTGCTGCTAAACATTGCCATGAGTGAGGAAGATCTGGGGAGAGAGAATAGTTTTTGACTTTGTGGATCAAAACACAAACATCAAGGGACAGAAGTTTTGACAACCATATACTGTAACATTTCTAGTGTGTCTGAAACCTTGTTTATATGCAGACGTCCCTGGATTTTATATTCTGCAAAGAGACTCGGAAAACACTTGACTGCTAGAGATATGACAAGTGTTCGGTGACTTCAGTTGACAGCCTTTCTGATTCACAGTGCAGCTTTTATATCTTTGAAAATTCTATTCAGCAATAAAAAAATCTTAATTTTTATCATAAAATCTATTTTGCCGTTTGGTGATCCATGCTTGATTTGTCACATCAGAATACGTGATGTACACCTGTCTCCTCCAGTGCATTTTATGCAACCCTTTACATTTGGTTTATAATAAATTAATAAATAGATACATTAAGGCTAATAATGCACACATTGATTCAAGTAAAAAAACATATTTAAATAATGTCAGATGCATACAGCTCCGATAAACACATTATAATTCATTAATCTCAAAGTTTAACTAAATAACAAAAATCTTTAACATGGATGATAACTGATGTTCTAAGATGCATTGCAGATCAAAAAGTTGCAATTTTTATTTCCCAGTGCTGATATAAAGTCACCCATTGATAATCTGCACAAATGCGCCCTGAAAGCCAGTGTGAACTCATGCATTTATCCAGTGTTTTCTGGATTGCGTCTATTATCATTCTGTGCGTCATCCAAGCAGCAGATTACACAGTTTACAACGTGTCTACCTGTTAAGCTTCTCCAGCGTAGAACCGAGACATAACCACATCTGAACGCACTTTCTCTGAGATGAAAGTTATCGGTCCTGTCGCTCTTGGCGCGAGTCAGGGGAAAAAGGAGAAAGGGGCTCCATCCTCACCGCGCGCCGGGCGAGCACAGCATATGTGAAATTTACTAATGCACAGCTCCAAAAAAACTTCCACACGATGCCTTTGTGCTTTGAATAACTCCGTGCAGCCACTATACAAATGGTTTCGCACAGAGCTTGATTCGCTCGGGTGGTTACAGTCGTGAGACGAGCTTCACTCCCGTCTCCAAGAGGTCTTTTACGCACGACGCATCTTTGTTCTCATTAGTTCAGTGCTTGATGGTAGATCAAATATATATTGAGGTAAATCCAAGTAGGTGATATAATAAAATAACATATCAAAAAGCCCAATTGTAAATCATGTCATGGCTCTAAAGGTATTCGCGTTCCGCTGACGTTTGTTCACGCTCAGGCTGTGATCACCAACGACTGTCTGAAAATAGCTGTTACCTGTGACAGACCCAGTGGACCTATTAACAACACAATAGCTACAACAAGTTGACCTGATAATAGCACGTTAAAATGCATGTCTATTTAGAATGAAATGCGTAATATTGGGGGTACTGGACCGGGGCTAGTTGTCACGCCTTTTACTATGGTAATATTTAAAGCCAGTTTCTATAAAGGCACACTTTTAAAGTGTCTTGGCTAATAAACATTTCCACCGTTATTGCCCAGGAAAAATGATACTGTTCATTGAACACAGGCTGCCCCAGTAGCAGGGCATGTTGTCATCCAATATGCGGTAATTTGTCACAATAGAAGCTGCCATTAACCTGTCTATTAGTAGGTCCGAGAAATACATAATAGTTATAATAAACATAAATTAAAATGTATTAATCTCAAATAAGTTTATTTGTCAAAATGGAACCTGCAATTAACCTGTCTATTTACAAAATGACAAATAATATACAAAATAAACTGTATAGAAGGACAGAAATAATATAATTGAACAAATAACAGTAAAATGTTAATGGATCAAATATAAAACCATTATTTTGATATAACCTTCCAATAAAATCTTCATAAAATGTGACACTTGCCCCTACTGATATATATATACTATATAATATTAATAGATATATTTTTTTTTTTTTTTTCAATTTACTGAACAGGATATTATTCAACTCTTAATTACATTTCTTAGTTGACTAACAGATTGTTTTTTGTTAATAGTTCCATTGGTTATCATTAGTTGGTGCATTAACTAAAATGAGCTATCAATGAGCAATTCATTTGTTACAGTATTTCTTTAGGCTATCCTTTGTTAATGTTAGTTAATTGTTAGTTCATGTCTGCCCATGGTCAATTAATTAATGGAACAAATGAGGGACAATAAAGTGAAATATAAATGTGGAATTTGGAGAAAAAAATTGGCCGCAAATAAACACCCGGACCTATTTAGGTCCCCTGTGGCAAACAAAGAAATTAGTTTTGGATTTTTTATTTTACAAACCAGCTCAGAGGTGTGGACCCCATTATGGCTGGGGTGAAAGTGACACGTTCACATTTATCATAGTCTGTTCTCATCACTCAGGGAAAAACAAGGCCCAGGCTCAAGACGAGACAGCTAGCGTGTGCCAAGTCCAATACCTGCAAAGCTATTGCTTACATCTGATGGACTATACAGCCTACTCGGTCTGTAATTCCACAGTAACAGCGCTATATAAATTGACACTTAAATAATTCTCTCCAAGATGGATGAAGGAAGGTCTGTTGATTTGATTGGAGTCCAATGAAAAATGTGCCAGCCTTGATCTGTGTTCAGTATCAGTCTGACAGCTATTTACTAAGATGCAGCCGACCACATCCAAACAGCCAGCAGTGAAATGAGCACCCGAGCACCTGTGACCGTGAACCGCTGCTTGCTGGCCATAAAACGCTCCTTTATTTTGCCTAATTGCATTACTGCCACCCAGTGGTAATAATGCAATGCAGAAGGACAAACTAAATTTGCACAGACGAATTATTCACTGTCCAGAGCCTTTGTGAAAATATTTTAATGAAGCACATTTGTGAGCACATATTCACATTAGTTTTTATAGCTCAGTGCTTTTTAAAAATTATTTTATTTATCTGATTTAATATGAAGGAAGTTATTTGAAGCATTTATCTGAAATACATTATATTATGATTAATATGGATGAGTCATTCAAACAATATTAAAAATGACTCTAATACACTAAGTCTTTCAGATTCACATCTTTGCAAGTGGCAAAATATGAAAATATTGTCAGTTTCATCAGTTTTAACTGTCAACATTTAATTTTATTTACCTATTTCCAGGTGGTCCAAATCAATTTGCACTGATTATTTTTAAATTATTTTAATCAAGCACATTTGTAAATATGCATATATAATCACATTTTTGCAGTCCAATAGTTTGAGTCGTTTGATTCAATCTGAAGGAGCAATTTTTCACGTATTTATCTGAAATAGGTTTGCTCCATCCATTTTCTGATCAATTAAATATAATTAATATAATAATAATAATTGATGTGTTATTATTCTATTTTAAGCAACTCTAATACACTAAGTCATTCAGATTTACATAGTTGTAAATAGCAAAATATAAAAAAAATAGTCAGTTTCATCTGTCAAAATTTCCAAATTCCAAAAAAAATGGTCCAGTGATTAATCAAGCAATGTCGAAAGCCTTTTAAAAATATTTTAATAAAGCAGATTTGTAAATATATATATTCACATTTGTTTTTAGTCCAGAAATAGATTGATCCGTCTGGTTCACTGTGAAGGAGCAATTTTTTCAAGTATTTATCTGAAAGCTGCTTCATGTATTTTCTGATAATAGCCTTATTAAAATATATCATATAACAATAATTGATGAGTCATCAAACTACATCAATAATGATTCTAATACACTAATTAATTAACAATCACATCTTAATGAAATATGATTCATATAATAATTGATGAGTCATTAAACTATATGACTCAGATCTTTGTAAACAGCAAAATGAGCAATTTCACTTGTCAATATTTAATTTTATCTTTTATTTCCAGATTAAAGGTCCAGTTAAAGTGATTGAAAATGTGGCTCAATTAGTCCTGTTACTTCTTCTCACGCTCTTCCCAATCAATGTATCCGCCTGCATAATGCCGTGCCCTGAAAAGACAAAGAAAACAAGTAGGTCCTCTAACAATAAAGAATATTTAATTAATTGGATCATCCACAAGTTCTGGGCTTATAATGAGATCAGTGTGTATGTTTTCAATAGCCTACTTAGAGAATCCCAGACGATGAGCGATTTCAAGAGCAGTCAAACTCCTTTTCCCGCTTCGGCAATGGAAAATTATGTCATCGTCTTCCTTTTTAGGGGCTTTCACCCCAAATTGCTGTTGAAACTGGAGTGGCGGGAGTTTCAGTGACTCCTCAAGCTGTCCCACTGAGAGATACATAAAAAACTGAGAGTGAATGTGCATACTGAAACAAGAAACACTGATTCTTCACTTCAGTAGTGACTTACAAGGAATGTTGATAGAATCAGGAATCCGGCCAGCCAGGAATTCATCTGGATTCCTGACATCAAAAAGCTGCACGCTGTGATTGGCCAGCATAGCTTTGAGCTGTTCGTATGTCACAACTGACACTGAAAATGTGAAAATCAATCAAAACGAGTTGATATAGAGTTGAGATTCTATTATTGGCAATTAATGTTCATTAATTAATGCCAGTAAAAATCATGCAACATAAAAACAGCATTTTGTTAAAAATCCTGCTATTCATGGTTAAGTAGGCACATAAAGGCTGTGGGTTTGGTTAGTGGGATACAAAAGACAAGTCAAACAATTGTTTTGCTATAATAAGCAGAAACAAAAACAACAAAACTATTGCTAAGTGGTTTAGTCAGTACAACTGACCACACTTTAAAGCACAAAGCAGTCAATAAATAATTATTGACTGCTTTAAAAACATAATAAATACATAAATACATTCATTCACTTAAAAGAGTGCATACTTTGACATGTGTTATTCATGTATATCATGGTTAATTATCAAGTAGAGATAATTGGCAACCAAAGTCCAGAGTTCCTATATAGCCTAATAAATGGCCCTTTATACCTGACATCACAGCCTTCACTAAGTCTCTTTATCTTTTATCATGTTAATAAATGGCTCCTTTAAATATACTGTAGCTTTTGGACTCGATTTATAAATAAAATGACAAATAAATAAAATGATGAATAAATACTTCAATATTATCAACATTGGTATTTCTTAATTATTACTATGTATAAATATGAGTCATTCTTTTACCCCACCCCTCCTCTAAATTAAACAACAAGTGAAAGAAATGGCAATGAATGAATGAACGAGTGAATGAATGAATTCACTTAAAAGATCACATACTTTGATGTGTGTTTTAGTGAATATCATGGTAATTTATTAAGAAGAGATAATTGGGGATTGGACCAAAGTCCAAGGTTCCTATATTATAAATGACCCTTTACCTGACATAGCAGACTTTACTAAAATATGTCTCTTTTATATATGTTAATAAATGGGTCCTTTCACTATAGCTTTTTGACTGATATTTTAAGTAACTTATATTTGACTTACATTTATAAATAAAAAGCAAAATAAATACAATGCCAATGAATGAATCACTAAAAAAGTCAATAAATAAAAAGTCAGTAAATACATAAATGCATACACAAACTATAAATAAATAGCATTAATATAAATAAATATATTAATTAATTCACTTGAAAGATTGCATACTTAGATGTGTGTTTTTCGTGAATATCGTGGTCAATTAAGTAGAGCTAACTGGGAATTGGAGCACAAAATCTAATGTTCCTGTAATAAATCACCCTTTACCTGACATTGCAGACTTCACTGAAATACGGCCTCTAAAAGTTATAATGTCTTGCAAAAGATGATCAGTTTTATCTGCAATAATTAAATCCACTTATTTTGAGAGGATGTGAGTGCCTCTTCCACCAGCAGCAGCTCTACCTGGATCAGGTTGTCCGTCACTGTGATTGACGGTTGAAGTCTTCAGTCCACATGCTGAGATAACCGGTTTATTGAGAGCAAACACGCACAAACGACGTAAAACCTGAAGAGATACCATCACTGGTGCCGCCACAATGACAGTGCAAATGAAAAGTCGGTCTGTCTGTTACCTGCTTTTACGGGTGAAGACAAGACAGATTATCTGCTGCCCTCTAGCGACATGTAAAGGACACCTGGAGGATATTTTCAGGAAGGATGAGACGATATGAGGGTACTTTTTGCCTTGTAATTAAATAGGCCTATATCTAATGTGATGTCTACAATGTACAGCGTTAAGGGATTCATGAGATAAAACAACAATAGCAGTGTTGCGCATCGCATGATCTTATTCAGGTTGCCAGATCCCTATTATTGATGACTGTTAGTTTGCCAAAAATGTGTGATATAAAAAAAAAAATCAATTTTACATGGTTAAACTGTATTATACAAAATATTTAATATATGTTAAAGAATACTTCCTTTAAATATAGTTTTGACTTTATTTTAGACTTAATTTTTTTGTACATCTTTTGTTTAAACTATTAGATGTATATAAAATCTTTGTAGTGTAAAAAGAGAAACATTCAACATATGATACAGTGCAGCGAAGAAGACTATAAACCTCGGTACTAAGTGTTGCCAGATCTTGCTGGAAAAACACCTGCTCGGGAAAAAATTTATAAATAAGACCATAGTCAACCATAGTAATGTGTGTATGTGTATGTGTACACGTCTCTCTCTCTCTCTCTCTCTGTAAATAATCTCTCTTTCATTCGTGCATGTATGCATCATTTGAGCAGGGGACTAAAGAAAAAGAAACAAGTTTAAATCGAATAATAATAATTGTATAATGTATAGTGCATAACTTAGGCTATACACTGAGCATATGTGACAATTGCGATCAGTAGGCTATTCAGTTAAACTTTATTTATTTGATACAGAGGTCATAAAGCACTAGTTAAGCCGAAATACGTTTCGTTGACCTACATAAACGCAAAACATCTCTCCATTTATAAAAAAAAAAAAAAACGGGTTTATTATAAGAAGTGGACATGGCAACACGGTTCGTTACAAAACTGTACACAAAACTGGCAACACCGAGAACCAGACATGCGCTTCGCACACGATGTCCTCTCCCAGTGCGCATGCGCAGTTTCACTATACCGGCGGAGGCAAAACGGTAGCAGCTTAAACGACGCAGGGATAAACGAGACAGTTTTGACAGGTCAGTGCGCCACTGTGGATTATTTGTGTTTGAGTGGTTTTATTCCATCAATATGATGTTAAATTCAAAAGATACAAATGTTAAAACATAAATTCAAGCCAGCAGTCGGACAACCTTGTCGTGTGGGTTAGCAGGGGAGCTAACAGAGGCGTCTGCGCAGATCTGGGAGGGGGAGGCTAGTCTGGCGTTAAGACGATATTACCAACAAACCTGCGCTTCAGTCGATGATCACGACCATGTGAGGAGCTAAAATGACATTTTATTGACTTGAATCGATCGTCTCCGCTTCACAGGCGCTATGTAGGGTTGGATTGGTGTGTTTGGCGGGGTGTTTTAGGTGGAGATGGTTGGATGGGTCGCTCCCCTTCACTGCGGGCTCAAGCGCCACTGCCCATGAGAAGCGGGTTAAAGACAGACCCAGTCTGGCTCCGTCTCTTGCTAATATCTTAATATTCTTTTTAGTCATTTAAGGCAAAACACCACAGGTGAATAGAGTAAAATTGTAACTAATAGATGTCACTGTACCTCCCCAGTTGGTTAATCACAGTACATTAAAACAACGACAAAAACAACGACTTTGCATTTCTGAAATATTATGCTTAAATATGCATATGTGGCCATGGCTAATTAAATATGTACTAATTTGAATACGTTTCCAGAACAGCAAACTGAACATTAGATAAAACCAGGTTCATTTTTTTTTTGGTTCATTTTGATGACATAATTGGTCAAACAAATTGACAAATAAAGGTTTTTACCATTTTTAATTATTTTATCACTCCATAAATAGAAAAATAATGTCAACAGGTGAATACAAATTAACAAAAATTAATACAATTAGATTTTTTTTTTTTTAGGAATTACATTTTATATAAATCAAGTGAATGATATATGGACAAATCCCTCAGTAAAAACCATCATAATGTAGAAAGGAATAAAATTTGTTTGAAAAAAAAGTTTGGTTTAAGTTCTACTGAAGTAGAGATGCATGAGAAAAAAACTCATTTTGAGAAAACAGCCTTATAAAGAAGTGCAAATAGATAAAGTGTTATTAAAAAGAAACACTATTTATTTTGCCTGTTTTCTTTCCACTAGAATGAAAAAGTGTTATGAAAGCAAAATAGCCCAAAATCCCTAAACTTGGCATGAAATGAATATTAACCTAATCTGATTTTTAAATGCATATTATAGACAGACATTTGGGTGAAAACTACAGACTTCTCTCTGGTGATGTACACCACCTCTGCAATGTTCATCTGCCTCCACTTTTTAGTGCAACGCCCACATCTCAAAATCAAATCAACAACCGATGGGTAGAACCATCCAGTCACCAACCTACTCTTTTTTGTATTTTCTGATTTCTGAATCTGTTACAGTTTGATAGTTTGTCACAATATAGAAGAAAAAACCTATTGCTACTTCCGTTTCATAATGGGGTCTTTATCTTCTTGATCTCGACTGATTTTATTTGCAAGTGATTGAAAGTATCCAAGCTCTGGCTAAAAAATATTGACACAAAACCTCAACATATAATTCTGTTTTCTAGTTTAACTCCGCATTTAAGTGACTGACAAGGTCATTTGAGTAGGTTACAGCTTTGACTGCATTAGTATTCTGTATTTTTGCTGCTGTCAGATTAGTTATGTCACAAACGATGGATGTGCATGCATATCTGGCATTATGATTGATTGGTGTATGTGTCCACTGCTGATAGAAACAAGTGACATTAAATGATCTCTCAAAGCCTGTCATCTAGCTGAGATCAAGCAACTATTTTAATGAGTCTTGGTGATTTCTCTTGTGCTCATCTTGCTTTGATCATGTCTTTCCAGCAGGCAACATCATGAGTCAGGGGAAGGACAATGCACGTCTCAAAAGCTATAAAAACAAATCGCTCAACACAGATGAGATGAGGAGGAGGAGGGAGGAAGAGGGCCTCCAACTTCGCAAACAAAAGAAAGATGAACAAGTAGGAGAATTGGAGATATAAGAGTGGCTTTGTGGATCTTTGCTTTGTATCTTGTTATTGTACTCTGATGTTGTTTTTTAGTTTATGTACACGTGTGTATATAATAGTATACATACACACACACACACACACACACACACACATATATATAATATATACACTCAAATACAATAACAAACAATAACATCTTATTAAAATCACATTATTTACAGTGTTTGAGAGAATCAGCCTACAAATACCTTACTTTTAGTTGATTCTACAGGAGAAAATATTTTAACAATAATAAAACCGTAGCTCGCTTGCTCCTTCAAAAGAAAGAATATGATATTTGGCACATGTTGGTATTTTTATTGAGCACAGTGAGTTGAGAGTTTGTGTTCTTACAGCTGTTCAAGCGCAGAAATGTGGCCACAGTGGAGGAGGATGGAGCACTGGAGGATGATGGGATGTTGGACAGTGGATACCTGGAATCACAGGCCAACAATTTGGACCAAATCACGGTGAGAAAGATGATAGTTTATCACAGTGTTTTACTTATCAATGAAAAAATCTATAATAGATTATTACCATTTCTGTCTTTCCATCATCAAAGGGAAGTGCTATTTCTGAGGACATGATACAGATGATCTTCTCCAGTTCCCCAGAACAACAGCTCATAGGAACACAGCGCTTCAGAAAGCTCTTATCTAAAGGTGAAAGACCCTGAAGACTGAAATTCGTGCATTTGCATAATCATATTTATGATAAAACGATGCTAATTCAATTTTTAACTCTCCATTAGAGCCTAATCCCCCTATTGATGAGGTTATTGCCACCCCTGGTGTCGTGGAACGATTTGTTGAGTTCCTGAAAAGAAGAGAGAACTGCACGCTACAGGTGAGCCGAGCATGCTGTATCTAAGTGATATTAAAATGAACCATACAGCCTAGAAGCAGAAGAACAGCCTGCAGACATATCCTGTATGTCAGAGCAGTGAGACAGTGAGTCATCCGGCATGGATCTCTCCCAGCACATGCTCACACTATTGGAATGTGTATATTCTGCAAGTCTCATCGCTATCTTTATTTAATCCTCTTGGCTCTTGAATGGTGCATTAGTGAATGCTTTTCTGCAGTATGGTGACAGCCGTCCTGTCTCTGTGCAGTTTGAAGCAGCGTGGGTTCTGACTAACATCGCCTCAGGAACATCCCACCAGACACGCGTGGTCATCCAGGCTGGGGCGGTGCCCATTTTCATTGAGATGCTCGGCTCGGATTTCGAGGATGTACAGGAACAGGTGAGCAGCTTGCTGAAGGAGCACAAATGGACCCAGATAGGTAAGTCGTGGCCTAATGGTTAGAGAGTCGGACTCATAACCCAAAGGTTGTGGGTTCGAGTCTCGTACCGCAGGGATTGTAGGTGTGGGGAGTGAATGTACAGCACTCTCTTCCTTTTTCAATACCACGACTGAGGTGCCCTTTTGAGCAAGGCACCGAACCCCCAACTTTGCTCCCCGGGCGCCGCAGCATAAATGCTGCCCACTGCTCCGGGTGTTGTGTTCACGGTGTGTGTTGTGTGTTCACTGCTGTGTGTGTGTTCACTTTGGATGGGTAAATGCAGAGCACTAATTCCAAGTAAGTCACCATACTTGGCCACATGTCACGTCACTTTTCACTTTTTAAAAAAAAAATTAGGACTAACTTTGTGATTGAAACTGTCTTTTTGGGCACGGGGGGGGGGGGGCAGCAGTGTGGGCTTTAGGCAATATTGCAGGTGACAGCACTGAGTGCAGGGACTATGTTCTGGACTGCAATATTCTACCCTCTTTAGTACAGTAAGTCATGCAACCATTTGTTTTAGAACAACTGTACTGTTGAGTAGTTATTCTAATGATGCAAATTCTTCTCATCTCAGTTGTTGGCTAAACAAAACCGTCTGACTATGATGAGGAATGCAGTTTGGGCTCTGTCTAACCTGTGCAGGGGGAAAAACCCACCCCCAGATTTTGCCAAGGTAAAAGTCACCATCCATCCAGTTTCCATGCAGTTCAGTACAGTTTATTTATAGAGTGATTTTTACAATATAAATTGTTCCAAAGTAGATTTCTAGAAATGGAAGAGTAGTGAACATATATCTCTAATATATCTCTGTTAAAGACTGTTCTATCATATATATATATATATTATCTAATTATTAAATATATAATTATATATACGATATTATATACTATATAGTATGCTGTCAACGGTTTATTGCATACAAAAAAGTTTTTTGTCGTTTGCATAATATAATGTGTGTGTTCTGTGTATATTATTAGTATAGATAATATCACAACATAAGTTGTATTTGAAAATCATTTACCTGTATTTCCATGTCCCAATTATATGTTATATTCACACAATACACTTGTCTATATTCTACTTTAGTTTTTACTTAACACTATTTTTCTTCTGTAAGCGTCACAAATCTAAACAAACTTCATTTCTGGATGCCGATGCAATTCAATTCTCACTATTTACTCGTTATATATATTGGATACAAGTTTTTGTAATATTGTTCCCAAGCCCATTTTCCTCTTTTTTACATTTAGGTTATCCTTTACCTACTTCTATCTCCTACCTCGCCTAATTTTTTATTAAGACTATAATTTCCGCTTGCGTGTTGAATAGCACTCTCTAACATGAATACGCCATTCTTTCATACTTGGTCCCATTTAAATGTGTTGGATGCTCACGATTATCTTTGTACGCGATTTTAAATCAAGATTGCGTGTGGACCTGAGTTTTAGGAAACCCAGTTATTTTATCCCAAGTATGTGGCATGAATTTTGAAAGAAATAAATGGTAATGTCGCGCATCTTTGTAATGTGACTACCAAATAAAAAAGGGTTGGTGTGGTTGTTTATAGGTACTTGTGTACTACTGAAAATTCCAAAATAAATTATAATATCAATGCCTTAAACCTACCACTTTCCTTTGGAAAGTTTCAAACAAGTTTAAAGATCTATGATATTTTAAACAAAATCAATTTAACCAAACTTTTATTCAGCAAAGACGTGCTAAATACTAACCAAGCTGTATTGTTTACAGTAAGGATTCTGTTTTGTAAAAAGGCGTTCTTTTGAAATTTAATTCTATCCAAAAATCGCTAAAAAAATGTATAATTGTTTTCACAAAAATATTAAACAGCACTACTGTTTTCAACATTGATAATAAGAAATGTTTCTTGAGCACCAAATCAGCATATTAGAATGATTTCTGAAGGATCATGTGACACTGAAGAATGGAGTAATCATGCTGAAAATCTATCTTTGCTGTCACAGGAATAAATTACATTTAACAATATATTAAAATAGAAAATAGCAATTGTAAATTATAAATATACTTCATCACATTACTTTTTTTAACTTTATTTTTTTATCAAATAAATGTAGCTGTGGTAAGCATAAGACGTTTTTTAGTGTGTGTTTGTGGAGTAACAGTGGTTGAGGCTCAAGTTGAGAAATCTAAATATTGCAGGAAGGGGCAACCCACAAGCAACTGTCACATCATTGTAGCTTGAGACATTTGACTAAAGCACATAAATTATTAACAGCCAGAGGCCTATCTTTAGAGTTAGAGTGGCTGAATCTGTTTGACTATTAGCTGTTATTGTACAAAACACTCTTGCGTTGCTTTGAATAAAAGCATCTTCCAAATTAGTGTATGTAAATGAGGAGAGCATGATAGATGAAAGTGCCTGATAAATGATAAGCAAGCACATAAACAGCCATAGTCAGTTCTTGCTTCATTTCGCTAGCCACAGACATCAGTGTTATTGCTGTGGGTGGCATGCACACGTGTCATCATGGTCATGTTTGCTCAAGCTAGAACATGTTATTAATAATTATGCTTAATTAAGTTAATGTTGATTTGATAGTTTAATGATAATGTGAATTCATTTTTGTTTACATTACAATGACATTGATTAATGTATAATAAACAAAAAATATTTTTTTTATTAAACCAACATAAATCAACATTAACTTGATTAAGTAATTTAATTAAATCTAATTAAGTCACAAGAGTATACACACCTTTTAACTTAAAGTGATATCTGAGTTGTATTTGTTTTTTAATGTAGGTGTCGCCGTGTCTCAGCGTTCTGTCCTGGCTGCTCTTTGTGAATGATACCGACATTCTGGCTGATGCATGCTGGGCTCTTTCCTATCTGTCTGATGGTCCCAATGAGAAGATCCAGGCTGTTATCGACTCGGGAGTCTGCCGCAGACTAGTGGAGCTGCTGCTGTAAGACATGAAAAACAGATGGAAAGAATAATGAATATTTTAGTCCAGAGATTCTCAACCATTGTGACTCCAAGACAACAATATTTTTGTTGTCTTGGAACAAAATTATTGTTGTTGAATTATCAACAACAATATTTGAATGCCCCATGACTCTTTCAGTCATTTGTGATTTTCTTGATACCAAAACATTTTTTAGAGCTTGGCATAACTTTAAAAATGTATATTAATTATAAAAATGCAGAATGAGTTATAAGATTTCATACATTTATATGACCTTTCAAGTCTATCTCCTATATCCAGGGTTTCCAAGACTGTGGAAACCCTTGTTCCTTAAAGAAAACAAGTAGTTAAGTAAAAATAAGAAATAGCTTGGTTTTTAGTTGTTTTAGCTGATTTTTACAATGCCTTGTCTTATTTTAATGAATATTTAAGCCATTTTGTGACCCTTTGGAATTTTGCTGAGGCCCCCTGATGGACCCAAGCCCCTTCCAGGTTGAGAACCACTGGCTTAGGCTTTTAAGATAGCTTCTCTCCTTCGTATTTTTATGGGTGCTACTTCAAATCCTTAGAATGACAGCAGTTTTCTGAGCTGTTTTTATGTTTTCCAGACATGCAGAATATAAGGTGGTGTCTCCTGCTCTGAGAGCCGTGGGGAACATAGTCACAGGAGATGACCTACAGACTCAGGTAAAGCAACTGTACTTTTTTGTCCTCTGCAGTAATGTTGTATCCATTACATGCTTGGGGTATAACATTATTTGTTTTCTCATGAACAGGTGATTCTTAACTGCTCTGCCCTGCAAAGTCTTCTTCACCTGCTGAGTAGCCCAAAAGAATCCATTAAAAAAGAGGCATGTTGGACCATCTCCAATATCACAGCTGGAAACCGTGCACAAATACAGGTATATGCATGTTTACAGTTAACACATGAATGTTAGTTTGGGGGGTTTTCACACCAGGCTCATTTGTAGCATTTATTTTCGGAACCTGGCATGTTTTCTGCCTTAGCTGCATACCTGCATAAAGACATAGCTCTAGCTTTCTGCCTGCTGCAAATCAGATACAGAGATGAAATAGTGCGGTAAGACCACATTTATTTTAATTAATTATAGCATTTATTTGAATGAATTATCTATCGAGAGAGAGATGACAGTTGTGTGTGTGAATTACCTGCGTCTGTGCGTCTCTCTCTACAAACTATGAAGCTGTTTAGTTACTTTGATTTTACCTCGTTGCTGAGGAAGATAATGAAACGATCTAGTATCTATGTTATTTTATTAATAAAAGTCGCAGGCCGTTTTCACAATAATACCGTTTCTATCGCTGTGCGCGCTGTGCGATCTGCAATCTCCGACCTCTCCCCCACTCACTTATGTGCGAGTGGTGTGTGTGTGTGCATCAATTAAAGCAGCGTTATATAAGAATGGTGTTAAACTGGCTTGGAACTACATGGAATGAATGAAAGTAAAACACTAAGAGCACAGCAGTGCATAGTATACCTGTTGTAGCACATTGTTTACTAAGTACATGTTATGTTTAATTTAAATGTAACATTTTTATTTTAATGTAAGACTGTATTTTATTTATTTTAAATGTACAATCATTAGCTTCAAAAAAAATCCCCAATAGGTTACCCCTCGTACAGGGTCTGGCCAACACTTTTTTGTTACAAAGTTCAAAGTGTTATTGTCGCAACAGCAGGCATACCGGTTTCAATTTTATTAAGGCGGACTAGACGAGACTGTACTACAAATAGTTGAGATTTGCCAGGTGACATAAAACATTATGACAGGTTTTCATGCAAGTGTTGGTCATTTGTCTGCTTGACCAATCCCATTTTGCACCTGCACACAATATAAAATGACGTGATAAACAAACTGAGAAATGTTTCTTTTTAGTTAAAACAGATGTTGCCAAAGTTTTCGTTAGGGGACAGAATTTGAAGTTGGAAAAAGATAATAAATTGCAATATATTGCAGAATATCACAATATATTTAAAATCGCAATAATATTGTATCGTGACACAAGTATCGTGATAATATCATATCGTGGGGCCTCTGGTGATTCCCACCCCTACTAGTAATGTTAGTTTGGTTGAGAGTGAAAGCTGTGCTCCTCTCTCACCATTGGTAGGCGAACTCGTGGACTCGAAAGTGATATCAACAAGTTTTTTTTAAATGTAGGATCATTTTTTTCCACAGCCAAACGCTGCATGCCGGAGAACTTTAAGCCATGAACATTGTAACATTTTAAGTCCTTGTTTCAGAACAAATCGAATAATCTACAGTTCTGTAAATGTGTCTGTTTCTCTCTCACAATCTTTGTTTTGATCTTTGCAGATGGTGATAGATGCAGACCTGCTCCCCCCGTTGATAAATATTCTGCAAGTAGCCGAGTTCCGTACAAGAAAGGAGGCAGCGTGGGCCATCACAAACGCCACATCAGGCGGTTCTGCTGAGCAGATCAGGTAAGACAGATCACTGCTTTAGCCTGCTATTAACATGTGTCTTTTGTGACAGTTTGTGATGAGATCAATTCCTGCATCAGCAACCAAGACGGCTTCATATTTTAATGCTTTAATCTTCTCCTCAGGCATCTTGTTGAGCTTGGTTGCATCAAGCCCTTATGTGACCTCCTGACTCTGATGGATTCGAAGATCGTACAGGTGGCACTGAATGGCTTGGAGAACATCCTAAGACTGGGTGAGCTGGAAGCTAAACGAGGAGGAGGAATCAACCCCTACTGCGCCCTCATTGAAGAAGCGTATGGTATGTTAGTCATCACACTTGCTTGTGATTTTCCCATATTTATAAGGATTTCCATATTTTTTGACCTGAGAAGTATGACCCCCCCACATAAATTGTATAAATTCACTGAAAATTAATAGTCTCTGAGCGGCTTGGTTCACAGTAATGAATGCTCCACACAAACACTTGAGTTTGGGTCGCTTATAATGTGCACTCGTAAGCATAATTAACTCTTCATACTCATGTGACTTAATTATGTATAGTGAAAATGCAGTGAGAATCATAAATCTGTTGTCAACAAAAGAATACTGAAGAAAGATTGACACATCTTTTTTTAATTAAATTTGTTTTTAATAGTGTACATTTATAGCGTGCACAAACATGAGCACAAGAAGGTTTCATTCTTTACCAGTATCTGCACTATTTCACCAAACGTACTTTAAAAAAAATTAACTAGTTATAGTTACTAGTTCTCACAAATAGTAACTGAGTTAGCAAATGAGTTACATCATTATAAAATTAACTAATTACCAGAGAAAGTAACTATTGTTACTTTTAAAAAAAATGTTCAAATATGTCAAATAACTTGGATGCCCCCAATATTAAATGTTACATTTATGAAGGACACTAATATGATTAATAATTGTATTCATATTGTAGTATTATTAAAAATAAAACATTGTACACTAATCATACACTATTTTATGTTGCGAGTGGGACACGTGAAAGACACCTATCAAATTCAATATATTATTGTAATTATTATCATTACTATAGTGGAACAATAAAACACAATAGATGTTGTTTTTGAATGTGAAACCTCAACTTGGGCCAGTGCTGCCTCCTTGTGGACAAACTATTTAGTGCAAAAAATAAAAAATTAAGAAATCCAGTCTTGAGTGTGCAGAGTACATGCAGTTAAAAATTCTGCCTATAAGGTTTTCCTGCAGTCTCTCGCTAAAAAAAGTTTTGTGGTTTAATATTTAACGGCAAAGAAATTAGACAGACAAGATAGTAAATATTGTAATCTTGTTTTGTCTGTAAAATAAAAACAAAATGGTTAATAATAATAATATTGGTGTTATTATCCTAGTAGTATATTTCTTTATCTGTATGATTTTAGTAATATTTTAATAATAATAATAACAAAAAATGTATACAAAATATTTCCAATAATAACAACTGTTGTTTTAATGTCATATAGTAAGTTTTTAGCTGATCATATGCCTGTAATTGTTTCTCTGGGGTCTTCAGACCCTTCATTACATCCCAACCTTTCTACAATAAATCTTTGTTAATGTTAAGCAGTGTTAATCCTGCCAACGTCTTTTATTCCGGAGATCAGATTTTCACGTTTGTTTTAAAATGTTCATGTTCATATTAATATATAAAATAGTTTATTTACATTTTAAGATTGAACTAAAATGTTACTCTCAACAACTAAAATCAATTAAAACAGACAAACAAATTAATGAATTGGCACAAAATATAGACAAAAAAAGATATTATTCTATAAAATATGTGTAATATTATATATGGGTCTAGAAAAAAAAAAGACAAACCTTTTCCTATTCCTTTCCATCAGGGTTGGACAAGCTGGAGTTTCTACAGGGTCATGAGAACCAGGAGATCTACCAGAAGGCTTTTGACCTGATCGAGCGCTACTTCAACACAGAAGATGAAGATCCGGCCCTGGCCCCTGCTGTTGATCTCCAGCAGCAGCAGTTCCTTTTCCAGCAGTGTGAGGCTCCCATGGAGGGTTTCCAACTTTAACCCTTCCCTTCACCCCCATCTTCTCCAAGCAATCCACCCTGGAGGGTGAACGACACCCTCACTGACCGAACAGAGCGAAGGATTTAACAAATGAACATTTCAATTAAGGTGTGATATACAAGAGCGTGTGTTGCCGGTCAACCCATTTCCCCCCTCTTGTCCTACTTCCCTGGCCCGGTCCAGAACGATGGCTCCAGAACGATAGCGACTTCCTGTTTTGATGTGGAAAATGTGACCAGTAGATCTTTCATATGACTTAAATATCTCACTTCCTTCATTGAACTGTCATTCAGCCCTACAAAGCACACATATCCCATCAGTCCCTCAGCCCAATTCAGGAAAACTGCATCCAGCGATGACTTAACAGAAGCTGGGAAAGCACAGCTCGTGTGACGTGACTGCAATGTTGACTCTGACAAGGCATCTGCTTTCCATCTGTTGTAAAACACTGGACTGACCGTGTGACTGTGTTTGCATGTCTAAAATCCCCCCACCCAAAATAAGTCGCAGCCAACATGCGCCGAAAAACTCAAAAGGACGTCTGATAAATGCAAGGCACTTGTACCTTCTCAATTGGCCCAGACAACTCAAAAAACGGACTGAGGGGTCCGGGCTTTCCGACTGACAACGCCAGTCAGACGGTTTCTTACTTCGACTTGCATCGAACATGCATTCCGACAATGACTGAACTGTACAGGTTCCGTCTCTCCTTTTAGGGTTACACATTTGCACCTTTGGAATTCTGGGAGTTGGAGTCTTCCCGCTCACTGAGACTGCTGGACAGACAAAAAGACAGATCCTGTATCCTGTGCATTAGACCATTTGATACTTCAAGAGGACATTTTCCCATGAGCGTCATCTTCATCGGCACTTTATGTTCAGAACAGACACCCTTTGTTTAGATTCGAACCTCTGTAGTCCGTTTTAGGCCCCCAAAGCACTTCTCAGGATATTGAGGTGAAGAGGAATGGCACGTACCTGCATTACGGGATGTGCTTACAGAAAACACTAAGTATTTGAGCGCTGCCTCATTCTGGCTGAGAAAACGCCAACCCTTTCAAAGCTTCCAACATATTTTAACAAGCTGTTGAAAATTGAGCTGAAAAGGCTTTAGCTTCCCGACATGTGTGTAAAACGAACTTAAATATTAATGTCTAATCATGCTGAATGCGCGCACACGTTCAGACACACCATATTTTCTGAGTGACTAGAACTGTATATGGAAAAATACAGAGCAGAAAACTGTTCAGTTCTGTTTTGTTGTTCGGTTTTATTTTATTGTATTTTTGCGAGGGTTAGAATCTCTTAATACCGAAGGTGCCATAATCCTCATTTTAAAAAATGGAGGTGGAAAATGACAAACAAATGAACTTTAAAAGAATTTATCAAAAAATTTGAACTTAAGATTTACTGGGTATTAGCTCAAGATATGATTGTTTACTTAGGTTTTCTTATGTTAATGTCAGATTCTTCCCAAGAGATGACCAGCTCTTTGTGTTCAATACTGCTGTCGTATTGAGATTGTGTAACTGTTCTCTGTTACTCCATTTGCATAAATGCCGTTTCAAGAAGCTTGGTGGTCAAGTGATTTAATTTGAGATTTGTATAAGACTCTTATTCATCATTGCTTCATTCACAGAAGGGCCAGTCATTATGCTTTCATTCTTCACGTACGCTTAACCTTTTTGACTATGCTCTCATTTTTTCCTATGCAATTTAGTGCTAATAGCTATGCTATTTTACTTGTGGTTGGTCATTTTAATCAAGCACAGACAATAAACATCAGCTTTAGGACAACCTTAAAGGAATACTGCACCCAAACATTTAAATTAGCTGATAATGTACTCATCCTCTGGTCCTCCCAAGATGTAGAGGAGTTTGTTCATCTGGACAGATTTGGAGAAATTCAGCATTACATCACTTGCTGGATCCCTCTGCAGTGAATGGGTGCCGTCAAAAAGAGTCCAAACAGCTGATAAAAACATCACAATAATCCACATGACTCCAGTCCATCAATTAACATCTTGTGAATTGAAAAGCTGCGTGTTTGTAAGAAACCAATCCATTATTATCCATAACTTCCTCCAGTGAAAAGGTCCATCACTGTTATCCGCTCACATCAGAATCCACTGAACTGTTATGGACAGTTTTTGCTTACACAGTGTGTGCATATTTCTCTTCTGATTCAGACAAGATGACTTTTTCAGCAGAAAAAGAAAAATTATGAATAGAGGACTTGTATGAATTGGATTGTTCTTACAAAACACAGCTTTTTTTTTTTTGCTTCTAATATGTCGTTTTATTGGATGGAGTGATGGCTGATAAAATTCTATACTATTTATATTACTTTTAAAAATCAGCTATAAAAACAAAGTAGTTCCTTTATATATCTTTATCAGGCCTTACAGGCATGATGTAATTAAAATGAGACCAATCAGACCAATCACTGCAGATTAGCGTCACGCAAAGGAGGGGTTTGGCAAAATGAATCGTTGAGCGAATCATTTGTGAGTCGTTGTAATGTAAAATAAATGCATATTATCGACAATGAAATGTGTTTTTTGACCTTGCATGCATGTCTACCTGTTGTTGGGGACTCCCAAAACCCAAATATGAAACTTTCCAATATGAATAGAGATTGTCGAATTGGATTTGTGTTTCTTACAAAACACGCTATTTTGCTTCTTATATGTCATTTGACGGATTTGGAGTGATGGTGAGAAATTCTAATACTATTTATAATTACTTTTAAAAATCAGCTATAACAACACAGTAGTTCATAAGAACCTTAAAGATCCAATAAGACATAACAGGGAACACAACTTTATTTTTCTACCATATATTATATATATATATATATGTATTTATATAGTGTATTATTTATACCAATATAAGGAAAAAAATCACACAGGGAAAATCTCACATCTTTATTTTATACTCTACTCTAAAAATCTGTTTACTATGTGAAGGAAAATCTGTACCACCTCCACCAGAGTTCCCATGGTGTGTGGCGTTTGACATTAAATAACTGGCTGTTGTATGATGCAAGCTGACACTGAGACATGGGCCTTGATGGAGCGCAGATGGATGCATCTCACTGGGCTTTCTCTCCAAGTGCATCGGCGGCCTCCTTTTCTCTCTGTGCTTCCTCTCTCCATTGAGCCTTTTTCTCCATGTTACGAGAGGTCAGATTTTCATGCCGACCTGCCGCCTGCCATTGAAGGCATTGGTTAAAAGATATGAGAGCCATATATTACCCAAGCTTATCATTTATACAGCAGCACACTTTTTATTACCCGTTTCCCAGAGACAGCCGTAGCAACGCACGCTATGATGGTCAGTGCCATCATCACATAGCAGGCCTTCACACGCACTCTGTTCCTGGCAGCATCAATCATCTCAAATCTGAAAACAGTGCAGTATTTTCATAAGTAAAGAAAATACTATAAAATAGTACATGAAGATGTGCTTAAACAAGCCAAGTCTAATTGTACAAAGAAAACATTTCAAAGAGTAGGGCAGGGTATCGGCACAGATTTCCTAATTCATTTATTAACGTAGTAGAATGAACTACGGTAAGAAGGTCATCACCGGTCTATTAAAACGCACAACATATTAAAGCGTCTTTGGTTTTTCCATGTTTTCTACAAAACAAAAAAAATCGGAAATCGAGGGGTTATGGCGTCATTGGCAGGTGACACAATGACATTCAGATACGGTCTGTGTCACTAGTTAAAATTGTTTATTTCTCTGGATTTAAATATTCTTCAAAACATTTGGGATAATGTGAGTTCACAAGTCAGCAAAATATATAACACTATTCTAGTGATTTCTGGATATTTTAATAAAAAAATCTTTCATATTGTGCCTTTAAGGGCTAACAACCTCTTTATGAATGGATCGTTAAAGTGCCCCTATTATGGATTTTTGAAAATTACCTTTCATGCAGTGTGTAACACAGCTCTAAGTGAATGAAAACATCATGTAAAGTTTTAAATCTGAAAGTGCACCATATATAAAGTTATTTATTGTCTCTCAAAAGAAAGAGTCGGCTTTGAATCATTGAAACAAGTCGTTTCATGTTGACGTCAACATGAAAAATTAGCATATTTATGCCCGCCCACTTATTGGTCTTTTCATGTTGGTCTAAATTAAAATGCAAATTCATTTTTGCCACTAGGTGCAGCTTTTGGAGCAGTAAAAATAGCTGTTTCCCCGGTAAATCTGAAGCCAATGGGTCCATAATTCGCGGTGCTTTTTCACACACCGCCTTATCAATATTAAAACTCCGTTTTCATAACGCCTGGTGGGCCAGCGTTAATAATCGCCGTAGGCGATAGTTAACGGCAGACGCACCACGCGTTAAAATAACCCACCTTCAGCGACCGACTTTAAGTTAACGCCACACGCCACTTAAGTTGCAGATTTATTTGCTCATCTACATGGACACACCTCTCATGGCTACAATGACTCTACGGCAAGTCGGAGCATCCAGTTTGCAAGAGCACGAAGATGGCAAGGACAGCCCTTACAATTCTAGATATAAGGGAAAAATGCCCCTGAATGAGCTTTTGTCTCAAAGTTATCACACGAGTCATGAATGATTGCAAATTTGGGACAGTTAAATAATAAAAATGTTATGGTAAGTCTTGCATATGATGCAAAATATATTTATAAGCATTGTCGTGAAAGGACAAAATTCACTGGGGACCCTACTTGGAATCGGTTGGCGTGGGGGGGGGGGGGGGGGGGGGGGTATAATGGTAATGAAAGTGAAATAATAAATAAATTATATATTATTTATATTAAAGTATATATAATAAATGTATTACATTTGTGGATGTATGTTAATTATATCTCTTTGTAATATAATAATAACATTAAATTTATTTCATATTTTCTCTATCATAACCCTTCTTGGATATTAAGACACCTGCAATTTTGGCCAAATTATAGATATTTTGTGTGTGAATTTGCACATGCTATAATGTAAGCATCATTAATGACCCCCTGTGTTTAATGAAAGAAAAGATTGATTAGTGAAATTAAAGAATGATTTAATAAAAAATTAGAATGATTAGTAATTGTCTCTCATTGGCCTGATTAGCTAAAACATAAAAGGTAATATTACAGTCTTAAGGCCTCTACGCTTACATTTAAAAAATTCTATATAAATATTTTTTTTAAGGAACACCGTCTGATCAATTACAGAAATTAACCTTATAGGGCAAAATTGACGTCTTAGTTTTTTTTTTTTTTTTTTTTTTTTACCTTGTAATCCATTTTTCAAACTTTATTAAATGTATGTCATATTTGGAGCCAAAACATTTAGATTTATAAACTTTTATCAAAAATGAATTGGGCTGCTTTGAAAAAAAAAATGTTTCTGAAAGTAATTTTCAGATGCAACGGGGAGAAAAACGGGATAAACACAAACATGAAACTTGTAAATAAAATAATCTGATGTATAGCCTATGTGCAATTTAATAACATATAACCTAGTTTGATATATGAATTGGGTGTTCGTCACAATGCTCATTATGATATTTTCCGTCGATACTGGAACGCGCGTGAACTACAAAGCCTATTTTACCTAATAAGGCTAATAGTTTAGCTTCAGCTACATCATGAATATGGACACATTTGGATTTGTGCCTGAGAGAGGTAAGCCCAAATTTACCTTACGTTTCTTTAGAAATTAATTTGTTTTGGCATGTTTATTGTTAAGCATATATTATTATATACAGTAATTATATTTATCCATTAGAATTATATATTTCTAAATTCTTATTCTGTTCTGATAAGTTTAAATTTAAAGGATTTGTTGTGAAGTGAGGGGAACTAAAATATCCTATAGTGTTCATAATGTTGGTACATTATAACATTATTAGGCCTGCCGTTATTGTTTCTTAAAATGCAACTTATATGAGACGTATCTTTTTTTTTCCTAAAAAATTTTTTTATTGTGTTTTTAAAAGCATGCAGCAAACGAAAATATGCGATTAATCTGTTAAAATGTGTTACTGTGGGTTAAAAAATTTACATTAGTAGGCTATTCTTAAGCTTGGCTTCACAGATAGCAACAGAGTCTGAGCCAAATCTGGTTTACATTCACTTCTCTGGGCTTTTGTCATCCTTCAGTTCCTCACTGCAAATGTTTATTTTAATTTTGGTTTATTTTGATGTACATTGAATATAAACAAAAATCAGGCGTGGTGTATTTTATACCGTCGAATAACTAGCCACATTAGTTTTTTCAGAAATGGACGTTTTTTAACTTAAATGTTCTTGTGTGTTTGTAAATTTTAATATTTTTAATCTATAGGCCAGTACTATTGCACAACTTTGCAGATCTTTTCCAGTAGGTTATTTTAACGGACTGGTAAACACGGGAATCCTCCGCACGGCATGCAATTTTGACGCACACTCCAATTCAAATCAAACTAGGTTATATATTGTAAATTGCACATAGGCTTACAGCATTATTTTATTTACAAGTTTTCATGTTTTGTGGTTTATAATCCCGTTTTTTCCCCCTTGCAATCTGAAAATTACTTTAGAAACATTTTTTTTTTTTTCAAAGCATCCCATTCATTTTTGATAAGTTATAAATCGAAATGTTTTGGCTCAAATATGACATACTTTAATAAAGTTTGAAAAAATGGATTACAAGGTAAAAAAAAAAAAAAAAACACTTTAAGGAGCAAATTTATTTGCCCTATAAGGTTAATTTCTGTAATTGATCAGACGGTGTTCCTTAAAAAAATATTTATATAGAATTTTTTAAATGTAAGCGTAGAGGCCTTAAGACTGTAATGTTACCTTTTAGGTTTTAGCTAATCAGGCCAATGAGAGACAATTACGATCACAAAATGATTACAGTCATTCTCATTTTTTATTAAATCATTATTTTTTTACTTCTCAATCTGTTTATTTTATTAAACACAAGGGGTCATTAATGATGCTTACATTAAAACATGTGCAAATTCACACACAACGTATCTTCCATTTGGCCAGAATTGCAGGGTACCTGTCTTGATAGCCAAGAAGGTTTAGAGAAAATATGAAATAAATTTAATGTTATTAAATATTACAGAGATTTATAATTAAATACATCCAAAATGTAATTACATTTTATTATATATATTTAATATAAATATAATATATATTTATTTATTATTTTACCTTTTATTACCATTATACCCCCCCCACCCGATTCCAAGCTAGGGTCCCCCAGTGAATTTTGTCCATTTTCACAACTGATTATAAATATATTTTGCAATATATTGCAAGACTTACCATAACATTTCTTATTTATTTAACTGTTCCAAATTTGCACTCATTGTTTTTTTTCCTGCCTCGTGTGATACCTTTATGAGAACAAAAGCTCATTCAGGGCATTTTTCCTTTTTCCCTGTTCCTCCCCGCCTACAATTATAATTGTAAGGGCTGTACTTGTAACGTGCCATCTTTCCGCGCTCTGGCAAAAGGGATGCTCCAACTATGCCATACTAGAGTCCTTGTAGAGTAGAGGTGTGTCCATGTAGATGAGCAATTAATCTGCATCTTAAGTGGCCTGTGGCGTTAACTTAACGTCGGTCGGCGTGTGGCGTTATTTTAACACGTGGTGGCGTCTGCCGTTAACTTATCACCTAACAGCGCTTATTTAATGCCTGGCGGCGTTATAAAAACTGTGTTTTAATATTGATACGGCAGTGAAAAGCACGCGAAAATACCCATATTGCTTTTTCCATACTGGTAAGGGATGCACACAAAGCAGCCTATGCGCTCACAAAACGCTGATTTATTAGGAAAGCCAATGGTTCATAATTCGCGTGCTTTCATCAACCGCCGTATCAATATTACAAAAAAAAACATAAAAACGTACTAACGCTAAAAACTACATTAAACGCGCAAAAAACGCCGTTTTCCTTTCATAACGCCGCAAGGGTTTAATATAGCTCCGTTAGGCGATAAGTTAACGGCAGGACAGTCACACCTCACGCGTTAAATAAACGCCACAACTCCGACCGACGTTAGTTAACCCACAAGCACTTAAGATGCAGTTTATTTGCTCATCTACATGGCACACCTCTCATGGTACAAGACTCTCACGGCAATTCGGAGCACCATTTCCATATCGCGAAGATGCCCCACCACCGCAATTATCAGCCCTTACAATTCAGATGTAGGGGGAAAAGTGCCCCTGAATGAGCTTTGTCTCATAAAGTTAGCACACGAGTCATGAATGAGTGGCAAATTTGGAAATTAATTTTATACACCCTTTAAATCCCAGAAATGTTATGGTAGTCTTGCAATTATTGCAAAATATATTAGATCGTCGTGAAAATGTGGACAAAATTCACTGGGGGACCCTATCTGGATCCATGTGGGGGGGGGTCTAAAAGGTAAAATAATAAATAAATATATATTATATTTATTTAAAATATACATTTTGGATGTATTTAATTATACATCTCTTTGTAATATATAATAACATTACATTTATTTCATATTTTCTCTATCATAACCCTTCTTGGATATTAAGACACCTGCAATTTTGGCCAAATTATAGATATTTTGTGTGTGAATTTGCACATGCTATAATGTAAGCATCATTAATGACCCCCTGTGTTCAATAAAAAAAAAGATTGATTAGTGAAATTAAAGAATGATTTAATAAAAAATTAGAATGATTAGTAATTGTCTCTCATTGGCCTGATTAGCTAAAACCTAAAAGGTAACATTACAGTCTTAAGGCCTCTACGCTTACATTTAAAAAAAATATATATAATTTTTTTTTTTTAAGGAACACCGTCTGATCAATTACAGAAATTAACCTTATAGGGCAAAATTTGACTCCTTAAAGTTTTTTTTTTTTTTTACCTTTTGTAATCCCATTGTTTCAAACTTTATTAAATGTTGTCATATTTTTGTAGCCAAAGCTTTTAGATTTATAACTTTTATCAAAATGATGGGCTGCTTTGCCAAAAAAAAAAGTTTTCTGAAAGTAAATTCCAGTGCAACGGGGGAAAAACGCGATAACCCAACATGAAACTTGTAAATAAAAAATTCTGATGTATATCCTATGTGCAATTAATAACTATCACCTAGTTTGATATATTAATTGGGTTTTGTCGTCACAAGGCTCATTATGATATTTTTCCGTCGGTACTGGAACGCGTGTGAACTACAAAGCCTATTTTACCTAATAGGGCTAATAGTTTAGCTTCAGCTACATCATGAATATGGACACATTTGGATTTGTGCCTGAGAGAAGTAAGCCCAACTTTACCTTACGTTTCTTTATAAATTAATTTGTTTTGGCATGTTTATTGTTAAGCATATATTATTATATACAGTAATTATATTTATCCATTAGAATTATATATTTCTAAATTCTTATTCTGTTCTGATAAGGTTAAATTTAAAGGATTTGTTGTAAAGTGAGGGGAACTAAAATATCCTATAGTGTTTATAACATTATTAGGCCTGCCGTTATTGTTTCTTAAAATGCAACTTATACAAGACGTATCTTTTTGTTTTTTCCTAAAAAAAATTTTTATATTGTGTTTTTTAAAAGCATGCCGCAACGAAATATGGCGATTAACTGATTCCACATTTGTTACTGTGGGTTACAACTTACATAGTAGGCTATTCTTATGCTTGGCTTCCCAGATACAACAGAGTCTGGGCCAAATCTGCTTTACATTCACTTCTGGCTTTTTTTTTCAGTCTTTCAGTCTCAACTGCAAATGTTTATTTTATTTATTTCTTTGATTGTACATGGATTTAAAACAAAAATCAGGCGTGTGTATTTTATAACATCAATTACTAGGCCTACCTTCTTTTTTTCAGAAATGGAAGTAACTCAAATGTTGTGTGTTTGTAATTTTAATATTTTTATCTATAGGCCTATACAGCAAAACTACAGAGCTTCCAGTGGGTTATTTTATGGAGCTGTAAACACGGGAATCTCCGACCGCATGCAATCTTTGACGAACACCCAATTTATATATCAAACTAGGTTATATGTTATTAAATTGCACATAGGCTATACATCAGATTATTTTATTTACAAGTTTCATGTTTGTGTTTATCCCGTTTTTTTCCCGTTGCATCTGAAAATTACTTTCAGAAACATTTTTTTTTTCAAAGCAGCCCAATTCATTTTTGATAAAAGTTTATAAATCTAAATGTTTTGGCTCCAAATATGACATACATTTAATAAAGTTTGAAAAATGGTATTACAAATTTAAAAAAAAAAAAAAAAAACCCTTTAAGGAGTCAACCTTGTTGCCCATCAGGTTAATTTCTGTCATTATCAACGGTGGTCCTTAAAAAAAATATGGATAACCATATTTTTTTTAAATGTAGCGTAGAGGCCTTAGACTGTCAATGTTACTTTTTAGGTTTTAGCTACTCCATGGGCCAAGAGAGACAATTAACTAATCATTCTCATTTTTTTATTAAATCATTCTTTAATTTCACTAATCAATCTTTTTTTTTAAATTAAATACAGGGGGTCATTAATGATGCTTACATTATAGCATGTGCAAATTCACAAACAAAGTATCTATAATTTGGCCAAAATTGCAGGTGTCTTAATATCCAAGAAGGGTTATCATAGAGAAAATATGAAATAAATGTAATGTTATTATATATTACAAGAGATGTTATCTAAATACATCCAAATGTAATTGTAAAATAAATAAATAAAATATTGATTTTTTTTTAAACTTTAATTACCATATCCGCCCATAATCAACCCCCCCCCCCCCCCCCCCACCTGATTCAACTAGGGTCCCCCATTGAATTTGTCCATTTTCCGACTGATTAATAAATATATTTTGCAATATATTGCAAGACTTACCATAACATTTCTTATTTATTTAACTGTTGTATAAAATAATTTCCAAATTTGCACTCATTCATGACTCGTGATAACTTTATGAGACAAAAGCTCATTCAGGGGCATTTTTCCCCCTACATCTAGAATTGTAAGGGCTGTACTTGCCATCTTCGCGCTCTTGCAAACTGGATGCTCCGACTTGCCGTAGAGTCCTTGTAGCCATGAGAGGTGTGTCCATGTAGATGAGCAATTAATCTGCATCTTAAGTGGCCTGTGGCGTTAACTTAACGTCGGTCGGCGTGTGGCGTTATTTTAACACGTGGTGGCGTCTGCCGTTAACTTATCACCTAACAGCGCTTATTTAATGCCTTGCGGCGTTATGAAAACGGCGTTTTAATATTGATACGGCGGTGAAAAGCACGCGAATTATGACCCATATGGCTTTCCATAATTTATCAGGCATTACAGGCATGATGAAATGAAAATGAACCAATCGGACCAATCACCGCAGATTAGCGTCACTCAAAGGAGGGGTTTGGAAAAATTCATCGTTTAGCGAATCGTTTGGGAGTCGTTGAGCACGTAAGGTAATAATAAATGCATATTATAAGACAATGAGAGTGTTTTTTTGACCTTGCATGCATGTCAGCCTTTTGTTGGGGACTCCCAAAACCAAAATATGAACATTTCATTACCCATAATAAGGGCACTTTAAAGGACACTAGCTCTTGGAGTAATTTCTTCTTGAATGGCTTCCACTGGTAGCGCTGTGTGCTTTGATTCCAAACCACTAAAAAGAACCAGTTCATAAGAGTCGTTTGTTTTCTAATCGAGCTTCACGGTCACGTGCCGTTGTGCGCGTTTGTTTTCGCATGTAGGACAACTCGATAGAAAGATGGTTCTTGTCGTTATTTAGAGGTACACCTTTTTTTTTCAACATATCCAGTGTACAGACTGAGAACCCACAAAACAATTCATGTAATACAATTTCCTTTGCTGTGGCGCTAGGATTCAACAATAGAGGAGATACGCTGCTCCAAAGCAACGCAAGAAACACAAGGAACTTTCGTTCTTGGTACATTACGAAAATATTAGTTTTACATATTAAACGCAGAGAGAAAGAGTTTAAACGCTCGTTCACACCAAGAACGATTAACTATATTATACTATTATAGACTATAACGATAAAGCTTTAAAAATCAATCTAATTTAATGACAATAGGCAAGTCCACACAAAAGCTATAACATTAATGATATGGATTAAAGACATTAAAATCACTTTCAGAACTAATTTTCCAGCTTATGAACGATAAAAACACTGACAGCCAATTAGAATGAACCCAGAATTATCCAGGCTTGAGCACTTAAAGACAGCCTGCAGCACCTTTATACTAAACAATTATGCTAAGATAGTTATTGTTCTTAATGTGAACAGGCTTTAACCATATGTTTACACACAGCTACTGAAATTTAATCGTCCAGTAAAATACGATTGATCTTTGGGGTTTTAAGGATTGACACTTTGATTATACAAATGAATATCGCAATCAATCATTAAATCAGTATTTTTACTCATCCCTAGTAAAAAAAAGCAACAGTATGATGGGTCACAGAGGACATGCCTGCCATGTTTTGCATCTAACAACACAAACAGAGCCCACTCTGATCTCCCTCCAGATACCATGAATTACACTAATTACCTGTCAGTACACTGCGAGTAATCAATCTCGTTTGAACCTCACAGCGGACGTCTCTTGTGTTCCACCAATACTCTGACAGAACTTTAGCCACATGACCTCATACACCAACTATATGCTCAGTAGTATGCCTGGAGCTGGGGGTTTATCTCAATGTAAACAGGAATGGCCCACTTACGACACAAACTCTGGAATTTGTTCTGCGGTTTTGAATCGCCCGGACCACACCAGCATCTTTTTATCCCATTCTGATGGGCGGTAACCTGGTACTTTAAACCCAAGCCGTTGTGCTAGAGAAAAAAAGGAGAGAGGAAACACAAGGTAAAGAAAAGTTAGTCCACTGGAAAACGATGAAATTCCCTTTAGTATAATCTGATCCTTGTAGAACAGCCAAAACCGGAACCCATCTTGATCTACATCATAATTACGCTGTTGCACGTTATGTGCATGTTTTTTTATTCCTTTGAATTGTAAGCATTCTAGGGAACAAAACGTGCTGGAATGATATGCAGTGTCACGTCAAGTGCTGAATCATGTCATATGCCCCACCTCCTAATGCAGGTAGGTAGAAGTGAATGGATATTTGAGTACTGACCCTGGGGTGCGGATGCCCCCTCTTGAGGCTTGCTGCACAGTCTTCTGCTCCCTGTGGTCATCACACCTCTCCTCACCTGCCCTATAGGGACCATAAAGTGAGAATTCAGTCATTTACTCGCCCTCATGTTTGAAGTGGTTTGACTTTCATTCCTTAGAGGAACATTTTTAGCTGAAATGTCCCTTTAAGTCTGTCATGGTGATAAATTATGGCTGCATGATGATGTTTATACAACACAAATGTGTTGGTTCCTGTTATATTTGCACTGATATAAGTTTAAAACATTGTTTGTTTGTTTGCTTGCTTTTGCCAGATGTTAGAAGATAAATGTTTGATTTAGCATTTTAGCAGCCGTTTAAGAATGATCTTTTATTCAATCATTTGAACATCTGATTTTTGCTAGGCAAAAAAAGCTATGTACAAGCTATACTCAAATGACGGTTTCCGCCAAAATAAAAATACAGTACAAATGTTTTTGATGACATACAGAGCAATACCACAGCTTTTAGTAATAATTATTTTTTATAATATTCATAACACACACACTCACAACTGAATTATTTTTCCGTACAATTTTATATACATCTATACGCACACTAACAGTCAAAAGTTTCTGAACACTAGGATTTTTAATGTTTTTAAAGAAGTCTCTTCTGCTCACCAAGTCTGCATTTATTTTATCCAAAGTACAGCAAAAACAGTACATTTTAAACATATTTTTACTATTTAAAATAACTGTTTTATACTTTTAATATTTTTTAAAATGTAATTTATTCCTGTGATTTTCAAAGCTGAATTTTTTGCATCATTACGCCAGTCTAGTGTCACATGATCCTTCAATCATTCTAATATGCTGATTTAGTGCTCAAAAACATTTATTATTATTATTATTATGTTGAAACAGCTTTGAGTTCGATTTATTTTGTCAGGTTTCTTTTATGAATAGAACGTTCAAAAGAAAAGCATTTATTTGAAATAAAACCTTTGTGTAGCAAAATGTTTTACTATCACTTTTGATCAATTTAAAGTCCTTGCTAATTCATTTGTTAATGTGTTGAGTGTTGTTTTTTTCCATGAATATCTATATATAATATATATATATATATATATAGTACAAGTGTTTAAATATTTATAATTTAATATATATATATATTGTGATGCATAATTTTTGTGAGAGAGTTGTAAACTCATTATAACAAGAGGTGTGGCTCAGTTCACGAATTAGATAAAACATCAATTAAAAGTAATAAAATCCATGCAGCAACCTTATGAATCCAATCATGCCAGTCTCGAAAATGTATGCTGCGTCACAATGTATTTATAATCATGTTTTCGCTGCTAGTTTGATGCCGACAAGTGTCTGAAGAATGCCCACTGTGCCCAGTGCCAAAGCTTATCATGTGCTGCCTGGCTGCGTCTAAAACAAATATCACACGGAAAATACTGACCTATTAAAGTGCCAAAAGCGGCGCGAGGCCCTCTGATCATGTTGAAGATCATGACTTCTGAAGAAAATATGATGAAAGAAAAAGACGATTTTTAAGCCATGAAATCGTGCCCAAATTACAATGCTAGGTTTACTTCCTCTAACCTTAAAGTCAGTTCGAGTTCATATGCGAGCGCAGAGCTGGTGTAACCCTGAAGGACCCTGAGCAGCCAAAACAGCTCAGCTCACGAGCGCCTGTTAAGGACATAAGCTACGTATGTAAAGAGAGCGTAACACGAATGTAGTTGTAAATGGTATAACTAAAAGTAAAGTTAAATAAAATATATCATACAAAAACATTTGCATTTCTGCAAAACATTTCGCATAAATCACCTGTGGATTTTACTTGCTCACGTTTAATCTTATTTTTATCGTGAGAAATAATTCTGTCACACTATCTCTGTTAAGTTGGCTCACTATAGTAAAAACTTGCGGGAACACTCAATAATGACCTGTAACGTTGATTAGTAAGTGTCAAAAACAACAGTTTTTATAGTAAATGTAATTCAGGCAGTATTTGGTCACCCTCAGCGCGCAGGACCTCTTCAGTCCACTATGGCGGCGCCCGGTGGAGTTCTGGACTGTGAGGACTTTTCAATGTTTCAGGTAAAACGTGCGAAGTTGTCAGCAGACAGGATAAAATTATGCAGGATGTTTAAGCGCATACTGATTTTTATAAGCACGTTGTTATGATGTTAACGGGAAGGTTGTGCGAATGACTGACCCTCGGTGGTCTGTTGCATGCAGAAGTGAGGTTCAATGAGCAGCAGAGCAAACATGAGCGATTAAGCAACTGTGCTGTGTAAATATACATATATACATTAGACGAGTTTTCATTTATACACAATACAAAACACGGATTTTTTTAAGCCATCAAGTACATAATGTATAATATGTGGGTTGTTGGACTCATTAACTTTTTTCAGCACCAGGATTTTCAGTTAAAGTTTATTTGAGCGTATAGTGGAAGATGTATAATGTAGGTGTTTTGACATTTTTTATTTTATTTATTTTTTAAAAAACAATTTTATGTATGGTTTTGAGCGATCTTTCAGTGTTTTTTTCCCCAATACATTGAATTGTTTCTGAGGTAGTCTAGGTGTCCCTCAGTTAATATAAACCCATAAAGCTGCATGCATATTAATTACACAAGAATTAGAAAATGTAGTTTGAAATGGATAACTCTGGTTAATGTTGTCAGCTACCTATGTATATATAGTTATGTTGTACACTTTTTTTAACGTAACGTGTTATAGTTACCAAGGTTTTTTACTTTAAGAGAAAATTGTAGCAGTTCTATCAATAATGCCTAAAGGGGGGGCATTACCTTAATATTTAAGGTAGCAAATCTCAACATCCTTGATATGTTCTGGTCATTTTCCTGAAAATTCTAGTTAATTTGATCTCATTGGACTAAGACTTACTGACTTTACTCACACAGGGTATAACTACTTCCAAAAAAATAAAGCTTGGGGGTTTTTCCCCCTCCACCTTATTACAGTAGCGATGTTCCATGTCAAATGTGAGAAGCCTACCAAAAATTTCTCAGAAATAATTCAGGCTAGTGGATATTGGATTCAATCTTTTTATGAATTTGTTTTCTTTCAGTTAGCACAGGTCTTGTATTTCTTAACAATAAGATTGAATTCAAGATTTTGTGTTAATATAACTTTTTTTTTTACAGCAAATTTTCAGCACAGCAAGGGTTGAAAAGCAATTGAACAACTGTGATTGCATTACTTACAATACAAGAACAAATGGTAACTTAAAGTTGAAATTTGATTTACATTGATAGGCTGTACATCTCTGTTCTTGTCCTGTAGGAAGTATTAAAAGTGATGCGCACCATAGATGACCGAATTGTCCATGCCCTCAATACTACTGTGCCCACTGCATCCTTTTCAGGCAAAGTGGATGCCACACAGACCTGCAAAGAACTTTATGAATCTGTATGTATCACCATGCAAAATACTCTTTAATAATCTAAAATTATTATTAGAGATCCCCTAATTTTGTTCTTGATGTATTACTGATTTACTGTCATACTCTGTGATGCAATAATTATAAGCCCTTTTTCTGTACTGCCTATGCCTTTCAGCTCATGGAAGCTCATCTTTCCAGAGATAAGGCGATAAAGTCATGTATTACAGAGACCTCTGCTGTCGTTGGGCAGTTACGTGAAGAGAGGGCAAAAGATAGCGACAACTTGTCAATAATCAAGCAACTCAGGAAAGAGCAAACGAAGGTAAGGTCTTTATTTATATGTACTTGGCCTGAAATTGGTTGAAATCTTGTTTGAATTCTCTGTCATTTCCCTACAGTTAAAACTCATGCAGTCTGAGCTAAATGTTGAAGAAGTGGTCAATGACCGGAGTATGAAGGTGAGTTATTGAGTGTCTCTCCTATTGATCCGAGTGGTTTGCATTTAGGAGTGTTTCTTAATGATCATGTTTTCCTCTAGGTTTTCAATGAAAGGTGCCGAATTCACTACACCACTCCCAAGATCAAGTGAATAATACCTCTGTTGTCAAAATAAACTACACAGTTGTTCTGAGGAAAACACCTGAGCCTGGACATTGTCACTGACCCAACAAACCCTCCATCAGTATGCTCTGTGGCTTTGTTTCTTACTGTGAAGAAACACTACTCCTGTAAACCTTTTTGTATAAATATTGTACAAAAGATTTTATAAACCATGAAATGTTTTCCAATTGCTGAAAAGTTGTCTTTTATTTGCTTTGCAATATAGTGATTAATGTTCATTTGAAGTGAAGGGGACTTAAAGATTATTGATCTGTTGTTCTCAGATGTTGATGTGGCCACCTGTGTCAAAGGTTAAAGCAGGGGTTGTCCAACCCTATCTCATGGGAAAACATAACTATTTTACGAGTTGGCGATTTCGTATGAATTTGTACAATGTGAATTGTGTGAACGTATGATTTTTAGAAAAAAGTAAGTTTGAAGGCCTGTCCCTAAATATAACCAACACTGGGGCATGAGCAGATTGTACGAATGAGAAATCAATGGAAATCAGTCACTAATTAATCAAATCTTAAAATATAATAGTAGAAAAAATAGTTTTGGGTTTTCAGTCTTTTAGATGCCACAGATCCCCAAATGATGATCCTTGTGTGAGGGATTATCATAAAATGTAAAAGGCATATACAGTTTCTAATGTAAATATCCAATTTGTACTGTGAAAAAAATCTACTCGTTATAGAACTGTACTGTTAGATGTATTCGTTTTTTTTATCTTAATATTAAGTTATTTACTGAAATTAGTCATTTTTATTTAATCTTACTTTTATTTTAACATTTCTTCCCCCACTGTTTGCTAAACTTCTCCATGCATCATCTAGCATTCCATTGCCTCCCCTGGGTATCCCTGGACCGCAGTTTGAAAAACCCTGGGTTTAAGCATATCTTATGGAACCCGCCTGACATTATCATGCACTTTTATGATGACTTAAATAACAAGTGCAAAAAGTCCACTATGCCACCAAAAACAAAACTGTCCATCCATGTTCTTTATGTAAATAATGTACATTACAGCCAATTAGGTATAAAATACCTATCAACTGCATCAGTATCACTAAGTACAAAGCCCAAAATGTGAAGACCAAACTACTGACATAGGTAACTAGATGTGAGTTAAGTGATGTTTTGAGTGTGTGGGATGGAAAACTTATTTTACAGCTATGCCAAACACAATGGAAACATGTATTTAAAGGATTACCTAATTCACAGTTAAGTGTCATCGCAGGTAGTGATCCCACTATCGGGTAAAATGGCAACTGTGAGATTCTTGAGCATTTTAGGCAATATTTATTATGATTTGCTTAGTTTGCTTCAGAAGTACTCAATGGGATCATGATGAGCCTTGGATGTCTGTATGCTGTGCAGCTTCAGTTTTTCTCCAGCATGGGGCAGAGTTTTATAGACACGTAGATGAATGTACTCATCCCCACCTACATGCACCTGAAACAGATCATTTACAGCAATGCTTTTAAACACTTTTATAGCTGTTAAGGACTATATCGGAGGCTTGCTTTTACAGACATATTTAGACTTACATGATACTCCTTTAAGTTCATTCATAAAATCACAGGGATTTCTCGTACCTTAATGAAGTAATTTGTCCCCGCAACAACTTGTGTTTTAAAAGATTTGGCAGTGAAAATGTCAAACTTACACTCAGCTTTATCCTCGGCATGAGACTTCATCTGTGGAAAAACGGGAGCTGTCAGACTGTGTGACGCATCTGTTCACTATTTCTATTTATCTGCAATTAAAATTTAGAAACCTCATCGCATATTTTCTGCACCTCTTCATTGGCATCTTTCGCCTCAGACGTTCCACCACAGCGCACATTCATTTTAAATACAAAAGGCTAACACAAACACCCAGGAACGTCCTCACTGCTGACCGGAACAAGCGTGCCTCACAAGTACTGAAAAGTGAAACCAAACATTTCGATCGCCATCTAGTGGCTGGCTGCAGTACCGTTCATAACTCTGAACACCCAGGTGACTACTGGTGCTTCTGTCACTACTGAATCAACTGAATTAATTATGAAAATTTTTTAACAGTACTTGTCATTTATTTCATACATAAATATTGCTTGTTTTAGACTTCTTTGCTTTCATGTGGTTTGGTAAAGCACAAGTTCAATCAATAAAACTTGTTGAAATTTGCATACAATTGTCACTCATGCATTTTTAAATCCTCTCCGCTACCTGCAGGAGTTATGAACTCAGCGAGATGATAATCACAAAATAAAGTGGTATGAAATGAGATTTGTAATAATAAGATGCTGCAGTTAGAGACGATTACGTATATTGACTAGTGCTGTCAAACGATTAATCACAAAGTTTTTGTTTGCATAATATATGTAATGTATTGTGTATATTTATTATGTACACACATACAATATATATATTTAAAATATTTACATGTATATACATTTATATTATTTATATTATATATATATATATATTTTAATAGATAAATAAGATCTTTTCTTAATAGATACAATGCATAGTGTTTGTATTTATATATACATAATAAATATACACAGTACACACTCATATATTATGTAAACAAAAACTTTTATTTTGGATGCGATGAATCGTTTGACAGCACTAATATTGACAGGACTGTTTATGGTCCAGTGTACTGCAGTCCTGCTGTGTTGCCATATGGATTCTTCATAACCTGGAAAGCAGGTTATAGGCTGGCTTCTTCTGTGGGAGATAACTATTTTACGAGTTTGTGATTTTGTATGAATTCATACGTTGTGAATTTTATGAAAACGCATAATGTTTAGAAAATATTAGCATGTAGGCCAACCCATAAACATAACCATCACTATGAACAGATCATGCAAAAACATACAAATGACAAATACTAATAAATTAACCACTAATTCATCAAAACTTAAACAGTTAAGAATTGCCATGAAATAGTTTTAAGTTTTTTAATGCCACAGACTCCCAAATATGATGATCCTTGTGTGAGGGGCCATCCTAAAATTTAGACCCAGACATTTATATGTATATTAAACATTTATATTATATACATGGCAAATATATAAATATATTATAAAATATAAATTATTTACTTATTTTACTTTTTATTTTAATAACATTTTTAATTTTTATTTACTAACATTTTATTTTTGTTATTTATTATACACTGAGAAAACCCAGCTCATATAAGTCAAGTCAAGTCAGTCTGCTTTATTGTGCAATTTTTCCACATGTACAGCACTAACACACAGAGAATGAAATTGCGTTTACTCTCGAGACCCTTAGTGCATACGATACTAAATACAGATAGGTACGATTAAATACAAATACACTATACCATAAGTAAATGTAAAACTATATATATAGACTATATACAAGCCAAGCATATGGCAGATGTATAATCCTACACTTTTATGCTAACTTGAATAACAAGTCCAAATACGCCCCCCCCAAAAAAACACCATATAAAACAGTCCAGCCATGCACGCATTTTATGTAAATAATGTACATTATAGGCAGTTAAGTATAAAATAAGTGTTTACTGCATTAGTGTCACTAATTACAAAGCCCAAAATGTGAAGACCAAACTACTGCCATAGGTAACTAGATGTGAGTTAAGTGATGTTTTTAGTATGCGGGAGAGAAAATGAACTATTATTTTACAGCTATGCCACACACATAATGGATGCATGTATTTATAAGATTGCTTAATTCACAGTGAGGTTCACTGGAAGTGTTAACCCATGATCCCATAAGTCAATGAATACATTTTGTAAGGTCATTGAATGTAATAAATGTTCATCTTCAGGTGTTAATGTAAACATTTACTGTGTAAAAATGGCAACATTGAGCTGCATGAATATTGTATTTATGATGATTTGCTTAGTTTGCTTCAGAAGTACTCAATGGGATCATGATGAGCCTTGGATGTCTGTATGCTGTGCAGCTTCAGTTTTTCTCCAGCATGGGGCAGAGTTTTATAGACACGTAGATGAATGTACTCATCCCCACCTACATGCACCTGAAACAGATCATTTACAACAATGCTTTTAAACACTTTTATCCACCTTTTTCTTGTCGTGAAAATGGGCGCGGCCATTTGGAAAATATATGGGTATGGCTTCCGGTTTCATCTGCGTCATCCACGTCCAGCTATTTTTAGTTGTACAAAACAGTTCGTTTTGCTGCTTGATATTGAAAGTTGGTGTGTCTTATCATATTATTTTAATGTATTATCTGTAATTATGAACACACAGTTTTACCGTTTACTGCACGTTGTTATTCTCCTCGTTATTTACCTATAGCGGCTAATGAACCGGAAGTCTCACCCATAGGCTTACTTCCGCGTTGAAGAAAAAGGTGGATAGCTGTTAAGGACTATATCGGAGGCTTGCTTTTACAGACATATTTAGTACATTAACATGATACACCTATAAGTTCATTCATAAAATCACAGGGATTTCTCGTACCTTAATGAAGTAATTTGTCCCCGCAACAACTTGTGTTTTAAAAGTTTTTGCGGCGAAAACGTCAAACTTGAGCCCAGCTTTATCCTCGGCATGAGACTTCATCTGTGGGAAACCGGAAACTAAGTTTGTTGTTGTATGACACATCACTTCACTGTTTCTATTTATCTGCAATGAAAAGTTACCAACCTCGTCGCATATTTTCTGCACCTCTTCATTCGCATCTTTCGCCTCAGTTGTTCCGCCACAAAGTAAAGGCATTTTATATACTGAGAGGTAACAAAAATACTCCGTAATATCTTCTCACGATAAAATTGACTGAACGGAAAGTTTCCTTCCTGTTGATCACGAGACATTGGAACAGACCATTTTTGTGGAATAGACTAAAGAGTGTTGCAGTATATGAGCAGAGAAGAGCTGCTTGGCTGTTGTGCATAAACATATGTCTAAATATGATGAATATTTACGTTTAAACGTAAAATATTGATCTTTCCTGTGGTAATGTATCTCTGTTCATATTGCATCATCCCCCGCGAAGTGGTTTGATCCTCGTATTGCAGCACATGCAACATGTTAGGGCGTGGATAGTTTTGATGTAAATAATTGTTTAACGCGATAAAAAAAAATAACCATTTTAAATGTATTAAACAATTCACGCAGGTTTTTCCTAAACTCTAAATACGCATGTGACTCCAGGTGACTACTGATGCTTCTGTGACTACTGAATGAACTCAATCTTAAACATTTTTGGAACTTTTAAAAGAAAATTTAAATACTACAATATTTGTCATGCATTATTATAGTTTTTTTGTTGTTTATTAATTTTTAATTTTTTTTACATTTTATGTGTTTAATGTGTTTATGTTTGGTAAAGAACAACTTGTACTGAAACTTAATATGCAAAAGGTTGCCCTTGAAGATACACGAATTGTTAAGTACATTTGAATGAAACCAAACACATATACCAGTCAATCATGGTCTTCTCAGTAAATCTGCAAATCTTTAAGATGAAACCAAACTTTGCAAAATGTATAACAGGTTAAGCAACTCTGCAAAAACATGATTGTAAACATGTTTTGCTAAACTGTGTATAAGTGGCAATATCACTTCTTCAACACATGTCCAGATGTGTTTCATAATAGATATATGCTTCATCATGTGTCCATCCATGTGTACATTTACTTCCTTAACTGTTAAAGACATTATTACACACACAGTTAATGAATAAGTGTAGTTTTTACTTTATAAAACTTTTTATTTATTTATTTTAAAAAACGGAAACAGAAATTATTTAAAAAGAAAAAACCCTACACCATCTGCTACTATTTTTTTGTTAATTCAAAGTGTAAGATCAGTTAGTTATGTAAGGATTTTTCATAACAATCGGAAGTGCAAAGAAAAAATGGTAGCCTCGACAGCCATTGTACACTTGTATTCAAATGACATACTGAGCACGTGTATACAGTTACACAACCTGCCCTTTATAAAACCAGTCCCACTGGTGTAGTATCTGTGTTATTCAGTCCTCAGAGTGTTACGGTAACTTCTCTCTCTCTTCAACGCTTGGTTTCAGGCGTAGGTAAGATACAAGTTTTGTGTCTTTATGTTTCATTTACTTATTACTAATAATGCATATGTGAGGGTGATTTGTTTTGAGCTGATATTTACATTTACATTTAGTCATTTAGCAGACGCTTTTATATAAGCGATATAGGCTATAAATATATATGCCTATGTGTGTGTGTGTGTGTGTGCGCGTGTGCGTGCGTTTTCAGATAACAACAAGCAGAACATTCTCTTTACTTCAGCTGCTCACAATGGGAGGTCACAGCGTTGCCCGTTTAGCACTCATAGTCCTTTCTGTTGTCATTTTCATCATCTGCATCATATTCAACGCACTTGCTGGACCGGGAACTGGTATGTACAGAAGATAAATATAATACTGTTTCCAGTATGAATTAGGTGCTAAATTACGTTTTGGTTAAATATATCTCTACAATGTTATTTTTTCCTATTTGCAGGTCCTTTTCGGAACAACACTGGAGCGATATCAGATAAATACAATACAGAAATCACTCCCTCGGGATGGACCTTCTCAATCTGGGGTGTCATCTACACTTGGCTGTCACTCATGCATGTTTACATCCTCACCACTACCTGCAGGAGGTAAGAACTCAGTGGGCTAGAATCAAATGGTAATCAAAAAATAAAGTGGCATGAAATGTGATTTTGTAATAATAACATGCTGCAGTTAATGAGACGATTATGTATATTGTGCTCACAGGACTGTTTATGGTCCAATGTACTGCAGTCCTGCTGTGTTGCCATATGGATTCTTCATAACCTGGATTGTAAACATGCTGCTAAATATAATCTGGCTTCTTCTGTGGGACAGACAGTAAGTTTATGTCATTTTAAAAACAATTATTTTTATAATGTGACAGCCAAAAGTTTGTAATATTAAAGATTTTTAAATGTTATTGGTCTCTTATGGCTGCATTTATATAATGAAAAATACAGCAATATTGTGAAATGTTATTACAATTTTAAATAACTATTTTCTATTATAATTTTTTATGTAATTTATTCTTGTGATGAAAAGCTGAATTTTCAGCAGTCATTACTCCTGTCTTCGAATGATCTTTAAGAAATCATTGTAATATGCTGAAGCATTTCTCATTATTTAAAATTGTGCTGCTTTTTGTGGAAACCATTATAAAACTGTGATCTTTGATGAATAGAAAGTTCATTAAACAGTATTTATTAATTAAATTACAATAACAGCAAAAAAAAAAAACTGTGAAAACGTTGATAAGAAATAAATGTTCTTAAAAGCACATATTAGAATGATTTCTGAAGGATCATGTGACACTGCAGACTGGAGTAATGGCTGCTGAAAATTCAGCTTTGGATCACAGGAATAAATATTTTGAACAAACAAAGACATAAACAGTTAATTAAATAGTAATAAATGTCACAATATTATGTTTTCAAAACTTTGGCTACAGTGTATCAGTAAATACAATAAGGTAAAAGAGGAAATTCTACTAAATTGGAGGGAAAATAAATTGTATAAATATACTGTATGCACAAACATTGGACTGTAGCGAAAAAGAAAAATTTGTGCATAAAACATGTTATATAATTTAATATAGTAATATTACAATCCGATTCCAAAAAGTTGGGACTGTACAAATGTGATAAAACGGAAAGGAAATGTGGAAGTTTTCAAATTTCAACTTGATTTCAGAATACCAGCTGAAAATCCAATGTTTAAACTGAGGAAAAATGTCATTTAAGGGAAAAAGAGTTGATTTAAATTCATGGCAGCAACACATCTCCCAAAAAAAAGTTGGGACAGGCCACATGTTTACCACTGTGTGGCATCCCCACTTCTTTTTAAACAGTCTGCAAACGTCTGGGGACTGAGGAGACAAGTTGCTCAAGTTTAGGAATAGGAATGTTGTCCCATTCTTGTCTAATACAGGCTTCTAGTTGCTCAACTGTCTTAGGTCTTCTTTGTCGCATCTTCATCTTTATAATGCGCCAAATGTTTTCTATGGGTGAAAAATCTGGACTGCAGGCTGGCCATTTCAGTAACCGGATCCTTCTTCTACGCAGCCATGATGATGTAATTGATGCAGTATGTGGTCTGGCATAGTCATGTTGGAAAACGCAAGGTCTTCCCTGAAAGAGACGACGTCTGGATGGGAGCATATGTTGTTGTAGAACTTGGATATACCTTTCAGCATTGATGGTGCCTTTCCAGATGTGTAAGCTGCCAATGCCACACGCACTCATGCAACCCCATACCATCAGAGATGCAGGCTTCTGAACTGAGCGCTGATAACAACGTGGGTTGTCCTTGTCCTCTTTAGTCCATATGACATGGCGTCCCAGTTTTCCAAAAAAAAAAAAAATCAAATTTTGATTCGTCTGACCACAGAAAAGTTTTCCACAGTCCATTTTAAATGACCCTTGGCCCAGAGAAAACACCTGCGCTTCTGGATCATGTTTAGATATGGCTTCTTTTTTGACCTATAGAGTTTTAGCCGGCAACGGCGAATGGCACGGTGGATTGTGTTCACCGACAATGTTTTCTGGAAGTATTCCCGAGCCCATGTTGTGATTTCCATTACATTAGCATTCCTGTATGTGATGCAGTGCCGTCTAAGGGCCCGAAGATCACGGGCATCCAGTATGGTTTTCCGGCCTTGACCCTTACACACAAAGATTGTTCCAGATTCTCTGAATCTTAGGATGATATTATGCACTGTAGATGATCATAACTTCAAACTCTTTGCAATTTTTCTCTGAGAAACTCCTTTCTGATATTGCTCCACTATTTTTCGCCGCAGCATTGGGGGATTTGGTGATCCTCTGCCCATCTTGACTTTTGAGAGACACTGCCAATCTGAGAGGCTTTTTTTATACCCAATCATGTTGCCAATTGACCTAATAAGTTGCAAATTGGTCCTCCAGCTGTTCCTTATATGTACATTTAACTTTTCCGGCCTCTTATTGCTACCTGTCCCAACTTTTTTGGAATGTGTAGCTCTCATGAAATCCAAAATGAGCCAATATTTGGCATGACATTTCAGAATGTCTCACTTTCAACATTTGATATGTTATCTATATTCTATTGTGAATAAAATATAAGTTTATGAGATTTGTAAATTATTCCATTCCTTTTTACTCACAATTTGTACAGTGTGCCAACTTTTTTGGAATTGGGTTTGTACTTTATAATTATATTATACTTACCTCTCTCATTTTTGTTGACTGTTTGCAAAATCCTCATAAACTTTGCATTTCTTTAAAGGGTGATGATTGCTGCATTCATTATCCTTGCCTTGATTGCCTTCACAAACTATTTGCTTATAATCTTCTCCTGTCATGGACTCAAACAATATGGAGCCTGGTTAAACAAATATCACAAAGTAGACCTCTGGTGCATACGGATATTGGTTAGAGTCCATTACAATTTTACTTAATAGCATCTCAAACCATTTGAAAAACATTATGCATTTTTAATTTAGCATCTTTAATCTTGCAGGTTCAGAATGGCATTGCAACATACACAACATGGACAACAATTGCCACTCTGATTAACTTCACTGTTGTGCTGAGATATGATGCTGGAATGACCCAGTCAGATGCAGCAACAGTCTCTCTCTCTATTCTTTTGGGTGAAGCTATTTCTTGGTAAGACCATGGAACTCAAATAAATGAAGGATGCTAAATAAATGAAAGACATACATTTTGAGATTAATGCATTATTATTTTACAGGTTCATTGTTGAGAACTTTGTGTTTGAAAAGCACCTGCGATACATTCTGACAGTCTACCCTGTTGTTATTGTGGCCTTGAGTGGAAACATGACCAAGAACTTTAAATCTGCAGATCCAAGCCGCAGCGGCATTTACATAGGTGAGCATGAATGTGATAATGGCTTTGCCATTGTGTTCTTAATCTGTTTTGCCATATTTCATGACAACAATATTTTGTTATTTTCCACAGCTGCTTTACTGGGGTTGACTTGTACACTATTTGCGATCAAAGTGTTGCTGGTTATATGGAGGCACATTAAACATCCTCTCTACAAAGGCATGAATGTAGAGGAGGCGATATCACCAATGGAAATTGCTGAAAAGCAGAAGAAGATCTTCACTTAAACGGAATAATGTTTGTATCATTCGATTTTATATTTGTCATGCTATTTATTTATTATAGCATTATAATCAATGCTATTTATTTTTATAATTGTTCAAATGTGTAAATATGTAATTTTGATAAATGATGAAGTAAAAACTAAAATGCAAAGCTTGTGTAAATGAGTTACACACATTTAATTGCTCTTATCAGGGTAGGGGGTGTCTTAGAGTATCTTTACAGTGACCATGATCTGTGCACTGTTATGTACCATTTTTCTCCAGCAATAAAATCATAAAACTCACTAGGGTTTAAAGTTTTTGTAAAGTTTTAGATGGGAAGTCAAGAGGTTGTTGGCTCAATCCCAACTAGTGGTGACTGAAAATAGAATCATGATCACAATCCCATTATATCAAATGTCAATCAAATTAATGAACTGTGTGTTGATTTGAATGAGAACTACTTGCAGTATATTGTGGCTAAAATCATGACCATGAATAAAAAAAATCTGCAACTCTTATTAAAAAAATGTGAAAGTCTTCATTTTTAAAATTAAAGTTATCATTTTTTTTATTAAATTGTCTTGCATTGGATACAAAAGGGAAACTATTAGTTGTAATAATTGTAAGAAATGTTAATATTTATTTAAAATGTAGTCAGAAATATGATATATAGTCAAGTTACTAACAATGTTATTTTAGTAGCCTATCATTGAGATACTATATAATTATTTTTATTTAATATTTACAATCCGTTTTTATTCTTAGATTTTAATTTTAAAGTTTTAGTAATTTTTTTGTCTTTGTCATTTTACATTTTAATTTCAGTTTTAGTTTTAAAGTATTTTAGTACATAAGTTAATTAAAGTCTATTTTATTTTAAGTAATGTGACTTTTGGTTTTAGTTGTAGGTAGCTTTTATAAACCTGGTTGCCATTTAATTGGTAATTTATTTTAAACGGTATTTATATAAAAAAAAAAATGTCACGTTATCTCCTTGGCTTGTGGGTTTATTGATGCCCCCTAGTGGGCTTTATCCTAATTTAATTTACTGGTGTAGTGCGGCTGTGAAACCCTCCGCAGCACTAGGTGGCAGCATTTCATTGTGCGTCTTTCTCCCGCACAGGAACACAAATGAGCGGGAGAATTTGTGTTGTTGTTGTGGGTCAAATACAGTGACGGACTCTAGGAAAGATATTAATGTTTTCTGTGAGATATTAATATTTTAATGCTTAATTCACTATTGTTTTGAAAGTACAGCTATTGCAAATACAAAATTAGCTTCAAGACTTACCAAACTGCCTAAACAAAGAAGAGTGTAATGTACGCGCGAATGGCGGTCAGCTACCAGTCACGGGCATGTTGGGATTGAAACGGAGAACAGGACTATCTGCGCATTTAAGAGCTTCACTGGCGGACACACATTTTCTTTAACCAGGGGTGAACACGATGTCCCAGGTCAGTAGTTATGGGTGTATCGTTACGGAAAGAACAAAGCCACCGTTTGTGGCGCAGAGTCCGTCAGTGGCTGCCCTCAAACCTAGTAAGCTCCTACCTAGACAGCATTTTTGGGCATCATAGGCGCTCAAAATTCTCTCAGAGTAGTGTTTTGGGACAAAGCCACTGTCTCTGAAAAGAAAGCAGAAGTAAAGTGACAGTTCAGACACCGTTCAGCCAGGTAGCAATACACAGCATCACATTGTTTATTACATTAATGTAAACATTATTTCTGTGGTTTCTATTGTACGTATGTGCTGTTCTTATGAACTTCCTATTCATCAAGGAATCCTAAAAAAATGTCACGGAAAAAATATTAAGCAGCACAACTATTTTAACATTGATAATACGAAATGTTTCTTGAGCATCAAATCAGCATATTAGAATGATTTCTGAAGGGTCATGTGACACTGAAGACTGGAGTAATGGTGCTGAAGATTCAGGAATCAATCATCACATGAATAAATTACATTTTACAATATATTAAAATAGAAAACAGTTATTTTAAGTTGTAATAATAATATTACATTATTAAAGTTTTACTGCATTTTTGATCAAACAAATGCAGAGTGAACAAAAGGAATGTTAAGAAAGAAAAAGCGTACCAAACTTTTGAACTGTAATTAATAGATAGATAGATAGATATGGTTGTGTGTGTGTGTGCGTGTGTGAATTATATGATAAATGTATAGTTACCATGAGTTAGTTTTATGTATTTTATTCTTCAAATGAACTTGTGATGTTTGAATCAATGATTTCAGGTCAAAGCCAAAAAGAAACTGCATTATTATCAAGGACATGAAATGTAAGTAATGTTAGACTTTCGTAACAAACAACCTATTGTATTGGTTAATATCTTAACTAGCTCAAGTAAAAGTAATTTAATCAGATGTTGCTGCTGGTTTTCAGAGTCAGTTCTGACTTCAAGATCGATAAGGTTTTCACCCTGCGTGACATTGACAATCTCTTCGATGACATTGGTAATTATATCTTACATTCATCTAATTGCTTAAAACATTCATTTCATTGTCAATTTTTCATGCTATTCATTGTGCGAAACAATATCTCATGTTGTTGTTATTGGTAGATGCTGACTCTGAGCTGGGTTTGCCTCTGCTTTCTCCTTTGCCCAAAAGCACTGGCATGAATAGTCAGAAGAAAAGTGAAAGTTCTTCTGATCCAGAAAAGATGAAGGCATCATCTCATCAGGTACACATGAAGTGAATCATTAGAAGTTAGTCTGTTCTTAGTGCTATAATGTGATTGTTAATCAGATGACTCTGATTGTCAGGTGCCCAAGGATGCTTTAATCCAGGAAAATGGCATTCGAGAAGATGAAATGATTTATAAAGGTAAACCTACATCTAATCGATTGTATTATTGGACACAGTTTTTATATCAGTTGTACTGTGTATGATTACTAGCTATTATTGCACATTTTGGTTTAAAGTAAACTTAACATTTGATTAAACCAGCAAAAAAATTTCAATTATAAACCATATTTTTGATCATTTGAAATGAAATATTAATAAATGCAAAAATGTCATTGTAATTTAAAATTCTAAATGCAAATATAAAATTATGCAAGTAAATTAAGTAAATGTATAATTTGTATTGGCAATGCAAGTAGAAATTTGAACTACTTGCCCGACCATGAAAGCAGGAAAAAATAGTTAATTATTTAGCATATCTCACCTGTCTCATACCTGCTTAGCATCTGTAATAATTGTCATATTTCTTTCAATCCTAACAAAGAGAGTCCATTTAAAGAACTTGCTCCCATAAAGACATCCAGCCCTATTGCTTTGGCAACAGAGAGGGATGAAACGGTGGATGGAGTCAGACCTGTGGCTGATCCTCTTCTCTTCGTTGAGGATGAGGAACCCATTGGTGGAGACTTAAGCAAGGGGTCCTGCACTCAGCAGTCAGAACCGGTCAAGGAATCTGTTAATGGGTAAGTAAAACGAGTCTGATAAATGTTACTGTTTTTGTTTTATTGTCTAACTGTTCACTTATTTTCTCTGCTCTGAAGGGATAGCGGGTCTCTGGCTTCACCACCAGAAAGGCTTGAGTTTAGAAAAACTACTAAAGCAACTGCTGGCTCTTTATCAAGGTCAGATATTAATGTGTAACAACAGTATTGTTCATCAACATTGAATTTAACTTTCTTATAAATAATCATATAATCAAATTTTTTATATTATGATAAAAACAAATTCAACTTAAAATGTTTATTCTTCAGTATGAAGCCTGCGAAAACCACTAAAATGCCAGAGCAAGCCACACAGTCCCCTCCAGAAACTAAGGAAGGTTTAACAATGTAAGGAAACTACCATTTCTAATGTTATAACTGAATTGTTCTTTCTATTTAGAGCTGCAGATTTCTTATTAAATCTTCTCATTTTTTTATTATTAAGGGAAAAAAATCAGAATCAACTTTCTCCTGTTTTGGTTCAGAAAAGTGAACCAAAACTTCAAGAGGTGGAGCAATGCAAGAATCTGGTGGAGGATCAAGGCAAAGGATTGTCTTTCCAGCACAAGCTTAATAAGGCCTTGATGCCTAAATCCCCACGGTGAGTTTAAATGTGTTTCTGATAGGGCTGTGAATCTTGGGGTAGACCGCGAATCAATTCGATTCACGATTCATAAGTTTTCGATTCGATTCAAGAACAATTTTTGCAAATTCAGAACGAATCAATTCGATACACAATTATATTCGATTCGATTCGATTAACGATTTGATTCTGCATTCTTTAAATGCATTCACAGGATTACTTAAATGCTTAGTCAGGGGGCAAATTACACAGCAGCCTTTATGGTTAGAGAACCATAGGTTAGAGAAAAAAAACCCTTGTCCATTGTTAGATGCTAGTTTAATGATGCTATGACATGACATGGCATATGTAGAAATTTATGTAAGCAAGATTTGAAAAAGAGCTTTAAAAGTATTATGTATAGGCTAACATTGTCACACCAAGGGCTTATCCATATTTCAGAAGTGACAGAAATGTCAAAGACAATAATTTTATGTATGTATAAAAACTTTTTTACAAGGAATATTTCTTATCTCTTACTTCTGAATTATTTGCTATAAGAACTCAATACACTTCTGGACAATAATCAATCATTTGTAATCTATAATTTTTTTCTAATGGCAATTTTATGATTGTTTTAAATACTACAAACAATTATTTTGCACAGAATAAGGTAGAAAATATACTTTATAGTTTCTGTACTGTAATAAATGATATGTAAATTAGCAATGCATTATTCATAAATTGTATTTATTTATTGCGTTTATTATCTTAATGTTTCCGTTCATTCTGCTTCCGTTCGTTTGAGGCATATACTAGCTGGGATGTCTTAAGTTCTTTGAGCGCGAGATCACTTCTATTTCAGTGCGAAAACTTTCTCATTTTCATAAAAAAATGCTATAGTATATAACTTTTCCTCTCAATCGGCGAATGATGATTCTGAAAGAAAACACACCCGAAGTCTGTTTGCTATAGCAACAAACTACTTTCATGCATCTGATTATCAGAAAAACCTTGCGCTCTTATTTCAAGGTTTGTTGTTAAAGCTGTGGTTATTTTAACGGTTTCCTTTGTACATTTGGTTTAACAACATTGTTAAAACACATTTCTCATTCAATGGAACTGTGCATATGCTTTAGACACTTACATTTTTGCTCCGTCCACGCAATAAATGCGCAGGCTTCGACTGCTCAGGTAATGTCGTCACCATGACCGAGAGCCATTGAAAAACTAAAGAAGAGTAAAACTACTTCACTTTAGCATTAATGGCCACGAGTACTAAGGAGAGATCACACATCAACTGCTCAAAAAATGTGTCAGTGAGACGAACGGAGCTCGAGCGCAATCCTGTGACAGTCACTGCAGGCGGGAAATAGTGCAGCGCGTGAAGGAGAGATGCGTGGGCACGAACACTGTTCAAGGTCTCCATTAATTTGTGCTAGTAGTAATTTACTGTGTATATATTTTGAAAGCATTGAATCGCTATAGAAATCGCGATTCATTCGATTCTTAGCGTTTTAAATCGATTACTGTCCGAAATCGGCGATTCGCGATTCAAAAATCCATGTTTCAAGATCAGTGCATTGCATCGTCAGGGTTTGTAATCGATGTATCGATGAAACGAGTGAATCGTTACACCCCTAGTTTCTGATCTTAAAGGGTTAGTTCACCCAAAATTAAATTAGCCCATGTTTTACTCACCCTCAAAGCATCATAGGTGTATGTGACTTTCTTCTTTCGACGAATTCAAGTCAGAGTTATATAAAAATATTTCAAGCTGTTTAAAGCCACTCAGTGGGTGTTGCAGGCATCAGTCCAAAAGACGTGAAATAAAAAGCACCCATCCATAAAAAAAAGTGCTCACACAGCTCTGGGGGGTGAACAAAGTCCTCCTGTAGCGAAGCGATGCGTTTTGTAAGAAAAAATCCATATTAAAAGTAATAATAAATTAATCTCGCTTGCGCTCACTGTTGTACACTGGAGGCAGTTCCGGGCGGATGACGTATGAGATCAGCGTTGCGCATGCGCCGCTCAGAAATGACAAATGCGGAAACGCAGGGGAGAGATCAAAACAAAAAAAACGGTCACTAATTAGAAGTACAAAACGAGGATTTTTAAAGAAGAATGTCAGAGGATTTCGATAAAAGCCAAGAGGAGAATGGTTTTCCTTTACTAAAGTAAGGAAAATGTGCTTCTTTTGCTCCTGTAAACAAACATTGGTTCTCACGAGACTGAACAGTCATGCGCAACGCCTGTGAACTATACGTCATCAGCCCGGGCGCTTCCGGTGTACACCTGTTGGCGCAGAGCTACATTAAGTGATATTTCGTTTGAATATGGAGATTTTTATTACAAAAAAGCCATCGATTTGCTACAGGCAGTGTGGGCAAGTTATCTGAAAAGTAATCAATTATGATTAATCTTTTAAAATGTAATCACGTTGTTCTGATTACTTTATTTCAAAAGTGATTATTAATTAGTTACATTACTAGTTACGTTACGTTTCTCCATGAAATTTATGAAATCCCAGCATACACGCTCCCGAAAAATATCTGTTATTAAAGCATCAGCATCCACAGAACACTGTCATTTTTAAATAAAGCAAGCGGCTGCTGCATGCATGGCATGGCAGAATGCCAGCAAAGAGAGCTGCATTTACAGTCTCTAAAAGACATCTCAGTTCATCGCAATCTCACAAATCTCTGTTATAACACAATAAATATATGCATAATGAATCATTCATAATGTCTACAATTTGTGTGTTATGATTCGTGAGCACGCAAATTTCAGCACTGCAACGTTCAATGCTGCAAACACGTGTTATAGCCAAAATAGAAACTCTGCATACGCTTGCACCTGTTAATCGTTTATATTTTATGTTAGCTCATGTTGCTTTTGTGCAATAGATGAATAACAATTTATTTGTTTTAGATATTTTATGTTTAGATATTTCTATTTTGTGGGAGTCCTGTGAATCATTTTATTCTCCCGCATCCTGCACAAACACGAGTGTCTACGCGCCCGCACCAGCACTCACCCTCTTCTCCCGCGGCCCAAGTTTTTTTTTGCTGTTGCGTCGGGTCTCGCGGGAGTGCAGGTCTCTAATCCACTGGCACTTGACACAGTGCATGTGCTACATCTTTTTACAATCTCTAGATTATAAAACTGCATTCTGTCACCAATGTAACGCGGCAGTAACGTATAGAGACCTCGGCTTGTAACTATACTCTAATTACTATTTTGAAAATTATAACGCGTTAAATTACTCCGTTACTAAAAAAGTAATCAAATTACAGTAACGCGTTACTGCCCATCACTGGCTACAGGAGGCCTTTTTTCACCCCCCGGAGCCGTGGGAGACACTTATTTTTTTATGGATGGGCGCTTTTTATTTAACTTCTTTTGGACTGATGCACTGCAACACCCGCTGAGTGCAACGATAAGAGCTTGAAAGATCAAAGACAATTTATAAAATAACTCAGACTGGATTTGTCTCAAAGAAGAAAGTCATATACACCTAGGATGACTTGAGGGTAGGTGGTAAGTGATGGGCTAATTTAATTTTTGGGAGAACTAACCTTTTAAACCACGTGTCGTTGTTACTTTTTGTAACATGGTTTCATTGGTGAGTTCCAGGAAACCAGCAGCAGTTCCAGCTCCTCCACCTGTAGATTTAGAGGAGGATTTCATGATCCTAGACGACGAGGCTCCTGTTCTTTTTGTCATCCCTCGCAAGGCAGAGGTCAGCAGGAACAAAAGACCTGTCCCAGCAGACACCGCAAAGGATAATGTTCTTACAGAGCCACACTCTACAGATCAACTCTCACAGAGTGAAACAGATACGATTAATCAGCATGGGAAGGATGCCAAAAGAAACAAAGTGCAAATGGAGTCTGGTAAACAGAAACTGAAAGAAAAACGTGGAAAAGCCTCAAAAAAGAGTGGCAAAGGCCCTGTGACTCATGATAGTGTTGAGGATGGAGCAGACCTTGTAACTGAAACACTGGAGGACAGAATTTCTGATCAGACCTCTTCTCAAACTGTACAGGGACGCAAAACTGTGTCGACAGGTAAATCACACTTTTATGAAATCTTAGATTTATGGTGTATACAATATATTTTTTTTTACTCCAGTAAAAAGTGTCACATGGTCTTTCAGAAATCATGCTCAGGAAACATTTCTTATTATTAACAATATTTTTGTAAAAACCATGGTACATTTTTTTCCAGTATTCTTTGATAAAGTTGAAAAGAACAGCATTTTATTTTTAATTGAATGCATCCTTGCTGAAAAAAAAATAAATAAAAAAAGGTCTGACTGTGACCCCAAACCTTTTCCACAGTATTATGAAAGTTTCGGAATCAATGAATAATCATATACCAATATTTATAATCAATTAATCCCAAAATTAGTTTGTACGTGAAATGTATAAGTCAGTTCTTGAAATTAAACATTTCCATACCTTTTAAGCATTACAACTTTTTTAAGGGACTGTATTATAGTGAATATACCTGATCAATCATTTATTTTTCGTTTATAATATTCATAAATAACAAATTATATGATATATTTAAAGGTTACATGTGATTTATATTTGAAATATTTCTTTGTGTGATGGTTACAGGAAAGAAACGTGCAAACAGCAAGGCACCTGAGCCTGCTGATCTTTCTGACAAAGATGAAACAAATACAGGTGGCAGCCAAGAAATCCTAGATCCTGAGTCTAGAGCCACAAAGAAATCATCAAAATCATCTAAACAGGAGAGACCCAGACCAAAATCTAAGAAGGAATCCAATAAAGACACTGCTGCAGCAGATCATCACTCCACAAAATCCAACAGAAAAAGAAAGAATAACAAAAAGGAGGAAACTGCCTCTAAGACAAAGAAACAAACTTCTAAACAACAAAAAGAGTTGGAACAGATAGATCCTTCCTGTGAGGAGCAAGAGCATAAACCTTCACCTGCCCTCAATGAGCAAAAGGAGAAACAAACGAGAGGTTAGTTCCTCCGACATTTGCTTAATTATGCAGTGCACTGGTAATTACAGCAAGCATATTTTTATTATTTTGGTTAGACAGACATCTAATACTCCCAACTCGGAGATTAGGCATCCTTAATAACCATCAGTGCAGAGTGCATGAAAACTTACAATCTTTTTTTTTTGCACTGTAGCTGTGAATAAACGATCTTCACCCAAGGAAGACGCTGTGGATCCAGGCAAAAAACAGAAGAGAAAGGAGACAAAAAGGGTGGAACCAAAATCACAGGATCCACCAACAATAGCATCCGACATTTCTTCAGACAGTCCTATGTGTTGCAAGAGGAAAAGGAGACCTCCAGGAGAGTGGTGGCTCTCTAGCCCGAATGAAAGTACCACAGAGTCTCAGCCAATGCTAGCGTTGGATACGGCACAAAGACCGAAAGCCAGTACTAAAGCATCAACAAAGCAAGAAGCTGCTGTTGATTCTGAGGAAACGCAGTCTATCAGGCCTGCCCAGGGGAATCAGAAAAAGCAGAAGACTCCCAATGTGTTGGACAGTGCTAAAAAGAAGATAGCAGGTGACGATGGACATAATGCTGGAGCTGAGCAGAAGACTACTAAGAAAACAGGTGGTCGAAGGAAACCAAAATCAACACCCACTCAACCTCAAGTGGCATCACCAGGAGAGGAAGTGGGAGCTTTTCCGAATGAGAATGATGCAGAGATTAGTCCAGAATTGTGTAGTCTTAACAGACAGCACAACCTCCTTAGAGGTAAACTCATTCCCAAACTTGTACTTCTGTTGATTTAAGTTTTTGTACTTACTGTTTCTTCCTATAAATAAAACAGGTGAGAAGAGAATGTTTGACTGGGTCTACTCGCGTGAATCTGGATCTGCACAGAAACAGACTTCATCTTCTCTTAGAAGACCAGACAGTTCTGTGCCAGACAACGTTCCACAGAAAAGACAAAGAAAAGCTCCTTCCAATTGGTGGGAGGCACCACAGTCTCAGGAACCAGTCGATGGGCTTCCCACACCTCGCAGTTCTTCTCCACAAAAGTCCAAACTAACAAATACTCCTCTACGTGGTGTGATTAATAAGGATGGAAATTCAATGAAATCACAAAAAACAAAGAATCACACCAGGAGCCTAAAAAGAAACATCATCAACACGCCAAAATCAATCAAACGCTCTTTAGCCTCAATGAATGCTATTTTTGCATCTGAAAAACCTGAAAACATGGTAAAAAGTGGACTAAGGTGCAGAAAACGGGGACGCAGAAACCTCCTTCGCTCTCTTGAGGACCAGTCAGATCACTCGAGTGAGAATATGGCCCAAAGTGACGATCAGCTGCAGGGAAACAGCCGTGCCTCTTTTGGCTTCACCAGTGGTGTTACTGAGGAGCCGTCAGGGACCAGAAACAAACCAAGTGTCCGAGTATCCAGGGGACCCAACGTGTTATCTGATGTGTAAGTTGAGTTATTAAAGGCAGATACCTGGCCTAAACAAATGAGTGTAAATACTGCAAATACATCTGCAGTTTATCTTGTAATGCATACTATATATTTAAGAGATTTTATACAAGGTCTTTTTTGTATCAGTATAGTATATCTCTAGCAATAATACTTTTAATATAATAATGCAATAATTATATGAATGAAAGCAGAAATGGATATTTCTATTCAGCAAGGACACAATCAAAAGTGACAGTAGTTACATTTATAACGTTACAAATGATTTCTATATTTTAAATAAATGCTCACGATATCACAATATCCACAACGACATTAACTGTAATAATAAAAATAAATGTTTAATGAGCACCAAATCAGCATATTAGAATGATTTCTGAAGGATCATGTGACATTGAAGACAAGAGTAATGGCTTCTGAAAGTTCAGCTTTGCCATCATAAGAATAAACTATATTAAAATAAAAGAGTTGGTTTTATTGATGTTATATATTATATTTTTACCTTTGTCTAACCCCTGCATCAGACTATTAGGATAAAAATAACTTGTGTGGCCAGTGCAAATAATCACTATTTTAAATTCTGCTTGTGTAGTGACGTGGCTTTCAGAAGTGGGCCGTCATCAATGCTTGAGCTTCAGCAACATGAGGAGGATGATGATATTAGTAAGTATTCATGTGCAAAATATTGTAAACCTGCAGTCTGTCATTTCTGTGCCATCAAGTGGAATTGCGAATATAAGTTTATCAAACTCGTATGACTGCTTGGGCATGTTTAACTCTGTCAGGCCTCTAAAACATACAGTGATTTGAGTGTACCACAGAACCATGTGTCTATCGAGAAAATCGATCTACAGCTGGCAGCTTTAACAGCATGTTTGTAACCATGACTCTTATTTTCAGACATGCCATCGTCTAGAGTGATGCCGCATGGGCGACAGGCTCCACGAGTGTTGGCGCAGTGCGATCTCTGTGGGCCTCCACTGCAGCCTATTGTCCTGGAGGAAGAAGATTGGAACAACCTGCATGAGTGGTTCTCTCACCTGTGGCCCCCAGCCTCTAAAGGTAATGACATTACACACATTACAAATGCATTAAATCAACACACAAGACTAATTTACATATCAGGTGTAGTAGCCAGGCTATGGTGACACTCTGCCCGAGCAGCCTTTTGTTGAGTGACGCATTCATATGTACAATAATGACAGGAAAGGTGTTCCCCCTACTTGGGCCTGAACCTATAAAGGCCGTCACACACCAAACTGACAGCAAAGTGCTAGTGGTGGCAAATGCAGACTGTGTTGTCACCTCATGATGCATGAGTCTGGGCTATAAAGTTGAGCTTTAACACACCTTAAAACTAAAACCAGCAACCAACGAGCACATGCGTAAATAACTGTCTATATCAGCATGAGGCAGTAGTCGACATTCGCCATTCAAAAAGAGAAACCAAAAATAGGACTGCAGATATATAAACCATAAACAAAGCAGCGATTGCTTACCGTTTTGAATATGAATCATGTTGATCACTTACTTCATTCCAGACGACTATGTTGTTATGATAATGTCAAATTAGATGAACCTTATTTGTAAGTCCTCTTCAACGGTGGCCCAACGTTCACCGATCGTGGGCTTGGCTTGTCATGGCCTTAACCTTTGTGTTAGTGGTGTTGTTTTGTAGTTAGTAGTTTTACACGAGTGGTTTTCTCAAGTACACATTCATTCGCATGTACAAGTTGGCTAATTACCTAATTACAATCAATAATTGCGTTTTATATTTACATAACATATGAGTTGTCTTTGATTCTAAAAACATCAGAAGCCTTTTGAATTCAATACAGATTTTTACTTTAAAGCACAAACTTCTGGGAACTAACTTAACTTTTTTATGTATGACTTATACCCATGAGTGGATCACTTCACTGAGTTGGGAATGTGCTTCCAATGAAAACATTTGTTTTCGACCACTTAACATTGTTCTCCTTTCATCATGCTTAATGATTTAAATCATCTCTTGGAATGTCTAAAGGTTTTTTCTTCAACAGGGTTTTTTCATTAAAGGAGCATACAGGGAGCATTAAAACAGAACAAATGAGGAAAACTGATAGCTTGGTCCATAATTCATGGAACTCCCCTAATACAGCGCGTATTTTTGTAGGACATGGAAGATAGCATTGTCCTGTTTTCCTGGGTTTTAACAAAAACCCATTAGGCTTTTAGATTATTGCAGAAAATATTTGAGATTCTTGCACATTTTGGGTACTACATATGATATGACATAGCGGGTTACTACATATGATATGTCAGTGTAATTATGGTTTCAATGGTATTCTATTCAACTGTAGTATTTATGAAACCCATTTAGAAACTATAAGTACAACCGCTACTATTGTAATGCAAATGAAGTGCTTAATTCCCTCAGTAGATTATTTAACATGAATCTACGACATTTATGTCAAAATAAGTTACTATTTGTATCTCAGTAAAACCATGAAAAATTCTAATTTGGGTGATGTATAGATGTGTATAGTGATGTGTGTGCATTACTTTTTTCCCTTTCTGTTTTCCTTGTTGCTGTTTGTAATGCTGTGGCAGTCTAGCAGTTTGAGATGTTTGACTTCCACAGCGCTTTAAAGTAGAAAATTCAAATGCGTCACACAGTGCACCCCACAGATAATTGGTCCTCGCTGTGAGGTTCGGTTGTGAAGCATTTAACGCTTATCACATAAAAGCCTAGAACGTGAGATGAAGACACAATCATATTGGGGGTGGTTGTTAGTATCAAATATAATTACATGTGCTTCGGCAGCCTAAAATGTTGCTTATTTTCAGTGCTCTTGTGACTTGCTTCATATAGCTGATTCACATGCAGTGTTTTTGTTCTCCATTCTAGATGGGCGAGTTATTAGTCCTGATGACTTCCACTGGCACTCTCATGGAGGCCGAGCTATGGGCCACGTGGTTGACCTCCAGAGCCACTCTTTCTCACATGGAAAGATACTGCTGGGGTCATTCATGAAGAAACCCTTACAAGTGGACCTTGATACGGTTTCTGTGAGTAGAAAGTGTCTTTTATTTTATATCTGTTAATTGCATAACCACAATAGTGACCAGTATCCGTTTTGAGATATAATTGTAAAAACAAGTTCATGAGAAGGTTACAAGACAGTTATTTGTTTTATTATCCCTTTTTGCCTATATGACGTTTTCATCATTCCAAGCTGGAGTACACTCCACACTCTGTTTAGATTATATATCAACAGCACTGTTTCATTTTATTAAGGTATTCAGCATTATCTCAAGTTGTGTGCGTGTTGATATTGATGGTGTAAAGTCGGTCTACAATTCTGGACAAGTGTTGATGATACCCGCTGGTGAGTGAAAACTTAAATCAGAAATTTGGTTTTACTTATTACTAAATAATAATAACTTGTGTTCTTGATTTACCACATTTTATTTTACTTGTATTTTATTTTTGTTACAGGACAAATGTACAGCATTCAAAACCTCTGTCAGGAGCCTGCAGTGCTGATTTACCACAGGACACACTCAAGTGACACACAGAGCTGATTGATGTTGTGGCTTCCATCAATTTCTTTCAAATATTCAGCTGTATATTTTTTTTAAAGACAAATTTGTAGATGATTGTTTCAAAATGCCATACAAGTATAGTTGTCTAGCAAAGCTCATAAATGCTAGTTGTTTTGTGTAAATAGCTTCAAGAAAATGTTAACCTTAAAACACTTGATTTTATGATGCTCTATGAAAAGCTTTTCAAAACCGCTGTCTTACTAATATGCATGTACATTGTTGTCTTTGATTTTCCCTCAGAATGCAACTGTCTAGTTATTCAGAACAATTTTGTCGGGTTGTCAGCAGAGGTCAGCAGATCCTCTGCTATATTACATTGCTGTGCATGTCCAGCTTTGCCTCTTTTTATGCTCAAAAGTAGTGCTGTTTATTTGAGGTACATGTAATAAAAAAGAAGGGGGAAAAAAGTACAATTTTCATTTTATTAGGAACCACTTCATTTACAGTTGATCATTGTATTGTCATGCAATATTGATTCTACTTCTACTGCCCTTTTTGGAAAAGTATTTATGTATAGACTTGTAAAAACATTTTGTTTGAATTTTGTACTCCTTCAGTTCTGAAAGAGCAAAGAGGTACAGAAGCCACTGCATTTGCTTTTTTTTTATAAAGTAAAAATATATTTGTGAAATAAGAAAAATAGATATACACATCAGACATTTCCATTTTTGTAAAGTGTATAGATAGATGCTTAAGACTTTAATCCATTATTGTCTCTTTAACATTTAAAAATATTTGTGACATTCACTTCTGAACACAATTTCCCCCCTTGTCACATACAAATCCTTTTTGTGAAGACCAAGGGATGCTCTATCGTTTAATTATGCAGCATGCTTTTAACCTCAGACATGCAGTGGGAACACAACATGAAAAATATGACACAAAATACCTTAAAATGGCTTTTCATAGCAAATATTAACACGTTACGACACAAGTTTATCCCTTGGCCATAAGGCGCCGCTAGGAATATTTTAAACAAGTGTGGTAGTGATAACACAGATACTTTTTGTTTATAAAGATAAATTATTCTTGCTTTAACCAGCATACGGATATAGTTAAGATACCCCCATCCTCATGAGGTTTTCAAACCAATCTACACAAGAGTCTCTTTCATTGTGTGCCTAAAAAGAGAAATGGTTTGTTTACCACAAATTCTAGTAAATTTGGGATTACTTTGTCCAATCAAACTTTAGCAAAGGTTGGAAATGTTTCAATTAATCAGAGTGTCACTTTAATCACAGTAAATCCCCCATCAGCAGAACTGTGAAAAAGTCGACAATTTGCCGTCTCTCACTTGTTATTGTGCTGAAATAGCAGTAGCTACGGGCATCAATAATTCACTCTTTATCATGCAAACCCACCTGTGGATCCAGTCATTCCACTTTTAGAGGACAATTGGTTGAGAAAAATGAGCAGATCCCTGGAAAAACCCATCAGAGAGCTGACTGATGTCGACTGGAGACCAAAGATATGTCAAACCAAGCGATTAGCAGTGTTTAATGGAATGACTTCCCACATTTCCCATTGAATGTTGTGGAAAATGCCAACATATATCATGGATTTCTTTTATCTTGCTGTTGACGTATACACCCATACATCGTTGTAAAGGGTAAGTGTAGAGACCCACAAGGGTAGCTGAATGAGGTAGTAAAAAAGGTCAGGTGCAGTACTTGCCCAAAATAATGATTAAAAATATAATCTGGACAGGGTTTTCCTGAAGAGCCTCTTGGGTTGGTCTTTTCTCCACAAAAGCAACTAGCAGTGGGTCAAATTGAGTTAAAAATAACTCAAAGCTGGCGAGTTTTCAGTCGCTTCATAAGCTTCAGGCACTATGAGCTTAATGCATTAAAACACTGCAACCCTTTTCCTCGCTTGGTAACATTGATTACTGTGCTCTCACATTTGTGGTGCTAAGTGAATCTGAGTGCAGATGGATGAAGGACATGGTTCAGGGTTGAGAGAAGCTCTAAAAGGATACCAGACACAGGGCGACCGAAAGTAGGAAACTAGGGGGGTGAATTATAAATGTTCAGGAAGACAAATCAGTGCTCCCCAAACCACATTTCCAAAAGAGTAGAGCTTTGACATTAAAATCCTGACAAATAGGCCTATGTAGAAAGGGCTCATTAGATGAGAGTTTTGCAAAGCCATGTTGTGTACACTTTGCTATGCTCACTAGCATGTAACTTTAACATTTTACAATCTTATCTGGTAAAAACCTTTTCTGTATGTCAATATGAGTACTATTCCTATCAGAACTGATTCTACGAAGGCGCTAATCACAGTGTAGGTTTTAGGAACAGCAGGATTCTGGCAGCAAACATTATCAAAGGATTTCCAGAGTAGCCTATAATGTAACTTCCTTCCATTGTTGAAAATCTTCTCTAAACCCATTCGCTTGGTGCTGCGCACATATGTTACTTTCAGCTAAGCCCATTAAAATCAAATCAGCTAAACAATGCATCTCTTTTACTAAAGCGGTCGCTTAGAACTCGATGGCAGACTTGGCAGCATCAAACAAATCAAGGAAATTCCCAATGTCAGACACTTAACAAGACTAATCTGTTACACAGATGAACGCTGATCCCTTTTATCCTCTCTGCTCTTAGTGCTGCAGCTGGATTTTTACAGAGAAAAAGTAAAATTTGTAGCAAAAATTAAATTTTGCTCATTTGAATTGTTTTTTGAATGTGGGTCTTTTTATATTGTGCGTATTGCAATGGCATTATCTAACTGGTAGATCAAAGCATCAAAATCAGTGAATATGATGTTCAAGAGGAAGTGTGGTGTTAGGCGGTTTGTACTTATGTGTTTGTGTTTACTGAATGTAGGGCAATGTCAAGTTCAGCTTTCCGCTTCGTTCCAGGAAGCCTTAGGCCGAAGAAAACCACTGAGACATTTTGATCTGACTAAACTAGACTGCGACGCTTCCTGTGTGACAAAACAAAGATCATTTTTGTACATGGTCAACACACAAGTAGTTTCACCTTTGCAGAAAATGGCCTTGCAAACTGCTTATGACATTTCTTTTACATACAAATCATAAAGGCTTGCCACTGACAAAAAAATGGTCATATTGGGAAATAACAGGAAAGTAAGACTTTTGTCTTTTGTCAATTGTCAGGGTTGCATTTTATTGTTATTTCTTCTCTAGAACCATTTCCCGCCCCCCTTTTCTAAACATTGATAGAGCTATCACAATTTTATTTTGGAGGAGGATAAAACGATTAACTAGAGAACTAGTCAGGCAAGTAACCACCAGAACACCATAATAATCACCTAGCAATGTATTAGCAACCACCTGAAACACACATCACATAACACACATAAATGTGCCTGAGGCAATTTTTGTTTATGGAATATTATGGAGAAAATGATCCCTGAAAGATGCCATTGAGATAACTTTACTAAGATATCATGCTAATGTGACAGTTTTGTCCCTGTAAACTAAAAAATGTAAACTTTTTTTTGTTTTTACTTTTTTATTAGGTCTGTCAACGAATAATACAGGTGCATCTCAATAAATTAGAATCATTTTGTCGTGGAAAAGTTCATTTATTTCAGTAATTCAACTCAAATTGTGAAACTCGTGTATTAAATAAATTCAATGCACACAGACTGAAGTAGTTTAAGTCTTTGGTTCTTTTAATTGTGATGATTTTGGCTCACATTTCACAAAAACCCACCAATTCACTATCTCAACAAATTAGAATACTTCATAAGACCAATAAAAAAAACATTTTTAGTGAATTGCTGGCCTTCTGGAAAGTATGTTTATTTACTGTACATGTACTCAATACTTGGTTGGCCCTCCTTTTGCATGAATTACTGCATCAGTGCGGCGTGGCATGGAGACAATCAGCCTGTGGCACTGCTGAGGTGGTATGGAAGCCCAGGTTGCTTTGATAGCGGCCTTCAGGTCATCTGCATTGTTGGGTCTGGTGTCTCTCATCTTCCTCTTGACAATACCCCATAGATTCTCTATGGGGTTCAGGTCAGGCGAGTTTGCAGGCCAATCAAACACAGTAAAACCATGGTTATTGAACCAGCTTTTGGAAGTGTGGGCAGGTGCCAAATCCTGCTGGAAAATGAAATCAGCATCTCCATAAAGCTTGTCAGCAGAAGGAAGCATGAAGTGCTCTAAAATTTCCTGGTAGATGGCTGCGTTGACTGTGGACTTCAGAAAACACAGTGGACCAACACCAGCAGATGACATGGCAGCCCAAATCATCACTGACTGTGGAAACTTCACACTGGACTTCAAGCAACATGGTTTCTGTGCCTCTCCACTCTTCCTCCAGACTCTGGGACCTTGATTTCCAAATGAAATACAAAATTTACTTTCATCTGAAAAGAGGACTTTGGTCCACTGTGTTTTGATTATTAGACACAAGTCATTAGCTAAAAAAATACTTTTTGTCATAATTTTAATAATCTTGATTTGTCATAATTATGAATTTTTTAAAAATCACATACAATAATTATGACTTAGTATGTTATTATGACATTTAAAATCATAATTTCAACTTTTAAAGTCATCATTTACTTACCAAAGCATGATTATTTTTCTTATACGCAGCGGAAATGGGATTCCTTACTAAAGTTATAATCATTTAAATATAAACTAATCTGTGTTCATACTGTGTAGCTCTCTCATCTCCGTCCCATCTTTTCTCCAAATAATGATATAATCTGCCATTAGTCCCTTCACATTTATGACAGACTTCAATATGTATCTGAATCTCAGAATCAGTGGCAATTCAGGCCTTCAGCGTGAGTCTTGCTGCTTCACAGACATACTGAAACGGCCTGCTTCTCATTTAATCTCATTAGAGACTAATTTCGCATTGCAATACACAATACACTATGTGAGTTGCGGTAAACATTCCCAGTTCAATGCCTCGTCAATAAGAAAACAGTTTGATATTTTTTTTTGTCAGACAAGGCACTGAAATAATTTAATGGCTCATATATTTAAAAACAAACTTCCATTATGCATATTGTTTCTGGTTTATATTATATCCGAGGGCCACTTGAGTTTTCAATCTTTAGGCATTGGTAAATGCTGAACTTTGTATTGTAGAGTGACAATCGATTTCCTATAGCTGTTAGCTGAAATTGGACTAAAGTGGACATGAGCCTTGTCCTTGTCGATTGTTGCAGCCTGTGGTGGTGCACAAACTACACCACCTCTCAATTTCAGCTTAGAGCTGAAGGGGACTCCAAGGTTGTATGCAAAATTATTATTTTTTTTTCATTCTGTAGAAAAGACTAAAATATTTCAATTCGTTTAATAACTTGTCTGGGCCAGCCGACAAGATATAGCCTACCCGCCTTATCGGAAACAGGAGTCAATTACTGAGCTACATGCACACATGTAATTCACTGCATATCTTCACAGAGCACAGCAACATTCAATCCCTTAGACACCCAGTGAATGAGAGATTATTACACGTGTTCACAGTCAATAATACAGACATCACAGAAGCTCCAATAATGCTCCTGTCTTCAAGAAACAGAGGTGATTATCTAAACTGCCTGGGCTGTAGCCAAACCTTGCTTTAAAAAAAATATTAATAATAGTAATAATAATTACTCAAATAAAAACACCTGCTAGGGTCTATTCCTAAATTACTTTATTGATTTCAGCATGAAACCATTCATGAAAATTGAGCCTATTTATTTTCTTAATGCATGTTACTGATCTAACTGGTCTCATAAAATAAGATCTTTTGAAGAATGTCTCAACTGTTTTGCCTGTCTGTTTGTTTGTCTGTTTTCTGGAGTCCAAAACAACATTACAAACTTTTTTGTATGAAAAAAGTGTTCTGCACAAGGATGCATTAAAATGATCAAAAGTGACAGACATTTATGTTACCAAAAACAAATCTGTTTCAAATAAATAATTTTAAGATACATTTCTTTTCATCAGAGAAACCTAAAATAAAATGCATCACAGTTTCCACAAAATATATCTTGAGCAGCATATCATATTAGAATGATTTCTGAAGGATCATGTGACACTGAAGACTGGAATGATGGCTGCTGAAAATATAGCTGGCCTCACAGGAATAAATTACATTTTGAAATGTATTAAAATAGAAAACAGTTATTTTAAATTGTAATAATATTTTATAATATTGCTGTTTTTACTGTAAACTTTGTTTTAACTTGTGTCACTGCATAATCACACTTACAGCTTCTGTGACTGACAGTGAATTGAAATTCTTATATGTGAAATCTCTTTGGTCCCAACTGAGGGTTGGAATATGTTCGCGCGTACTTTGGCTCTGTCACGCCGTGATCTGCACTGATGTACAACCGCCCGCAGGCTGAATGACAGCAGGTGTGATCCCACACCACAGACAGAATTACACCTGGTTATTTGCTTCTTAGATTTATTTTTGATAAGTGTGGTGACATATAGAAAACTGTTTATGTCATGTTTATGCGTCATGCATGTTTATGTTTTGTTTATGTGTTTGGTAGGCATTGTTCTCATATATTTAATCTAAGTCAGCAGGTATAGCTAATCCCCATCTGTGTGGCAGCATGGGAATGAAGCGGGCAGGTGGCAGGAAGGTAGAGATGCATGATTACCAACACGTCTTTCTCTGAGCTTCAGCAAAATCTGACCTTTTCTGTCTGAACTCATTTTTGCAGAAAGACAGAAAGCCTGGGGTTTACTACATTGCCATTTCATTGGATAAGCATACTGGGGATGTGCGTTCTTGAAATAATCTTTGAGTCATCTCATTAAATAGTACAATATGGTACAATAAATCTGTTATTTAGTGTCTTCCAATCTTATATATTTAAATAAAAAATTAGAAACTAATTAAATCAAATCAATTATATATTTTAAATCAATTAATTTCATGGTTTTATATATATATATTACTTCAAAAAATATTACACACACACACACACATATAGTATGTATAGTATGTTGGGGTCAGTACAATTTTGATGTTTTTAAAAGAAGACTATTAAGCTCACCAAGGCTGCATTTATTTGATTAAAAATACAGTAAAAACAGTCTTATTGTGATTGTAATTATTTTAAAATGACTTTATCCTGTGATGGCAAAGCAGTGGTTTCCTATTATCTTTCAGAAATCATTCTGATATGCTGTTTTTTTCAGGATTCTTTGATGAATGAAACATTCAAAAGAGCAGCATTTATTTGAAATATGACAGTTTTGTAACATTATAAATGGTCACTTTTAATCAATTTAATGCATCCTTTCTGAATAAAAGTATTAATTTCTTAAAAAAAATAACAACTTTTGAATGGTTGTGTATATAAATTAATATTTAAATTGATAAACAAAATGAAGTAAAATTGAAATCATTTTCAGAAATGCTTTTTTAAATATTCCACAGCAACTTGTTTATTGCTATTACCGTTATTAACACGCAAGCAGCATATTTCCAGATGTAAGAAGGTTCTTCGTGCTGAGAAAGTTCTCAGTCGTCTGAGGTTGTATGTCTACTTTTGGCTTGACTTTGCAAGTCGACAGTCTGAGGCATTAATTAACAGAGGATTATTGCATTATTAATAGTGAACATCCCAGAGTCAGTGAAACGACTTTTATTTCCCTTGTGTGCGATATTGCTACAGGGAAGTCAGTTATTACAGAGATCACTAGACACATGATTCATCCGAACGCAAACTGCTCTGTGTGCTGAGAGGTTTACAGTTCCTGCATATTCATATGCACAGTAGCGCTCATTTACAAAAAAAAAACGTTGTAAAAAAAAAAGTCACTATTTATAGGTGCTTTGAAAATGAATGACATGGAATGGTGACATGAGCTTCACTATGTTGTGTTATTGCAGCCCTACATTTAATTAACAAGTTGCCCAAGGCCTTTGAAAAGTTCAGCCAAGGATATTATAATGAACATCGCCTGAAATAAAGTCACAGACTGACAGAACACATGCACGAGTTCTATGACATTTAAACCACACCGTCAGACTTTAAATACAGTTTAGGTGTTACTGGCCTTAATTGTTTTTTTGTTTTGTTTTTTACTTAAAGTAATATTCATTTACAGTATTTGCAAATTACTGACTTGTCCCTCAGTTTGGAAAAAAGTATGGAAAAACAAGGACAGTTGTACAATCACAGCCCGGCAGACAAGTGGACAGCACCATGAATAAACATTTAAAATAAGCAACAGTCACAACTATTTATATGCCAAAACTTTTAAATGTGCAAAACTATATCTAATCTATCAATCCATGTTATAAGCAGCTAAAAAAGGCTTGGCATCCATGCAAGGATACCAGAGAAAGACACGTTTGGAATTTCGTATTCACATATCCCAAACTCTCTACTTCTTTTAATATTTCTGCATTTACATATATGCATTTGGCTGACACATTTATCCAAAGCATCTTACACTGCATATACATTTTACCAGTTCTTGTATTCCCTGGTAACTGAACCCATAACCTTGGTATTGCTGGTGGCATGTGCTACTATTTGAGCTACGGGAATGCATTCTGCAGTGTATGGTCTTACAATTTCAAATAACTGTAATTTATTCCTGTGATGGCAAAGCTGAATTTTGAGTATCACACGATCCTTCAGAAATCATTGTAATATGCTGATTTGGTGCAGAATTATTATTGGTGTTCAGTTATTATTAATGGTTCTTATTATTATCAGTGTTGAAAATAGTATTTGCTGCTTGACATAGATATTCCAAATATTCCAAATTCTTAATCTTCCACACACACACACACACACACACACACACACCCACACACGTATCAGATGCAGGTAGATACTCCAAGGACCATTACGGTGCATGACAAAAATCGTAGTTAGTAACATAATCTAGGATACTCATTTTAGGTAATGTATTATGACAAATTTTTTTGGTTACTTTCAGATTACTTTTAACCTAACTTGTTTTAAACTTACCATTAAACATACCATATTGATATAAAAAAGCAAAGAGAAAGAAAATATATTTCACTCTTTAATATTTGATATCTTTTGAGATCATCATAAAAGGAATTGAACATTACCTACATTACTACAGTGGGTTTAATTGAGTTGATAAAAAGCTAATAATACAAATAAATCATTAAAAAAGTAAAAGAAAAGTAAATTATTTTAAAATAAAAGGCAAATCAAACACATAAAGCCTTCATAGCTACATGGTATGACATTTTTAGAAAGGACATTTTAAAACAGAAAAAATAGGAATTAAGGAAAATCAATACATTATGTAGAATTTGCTGTGTGTGAATAAGTAAATGTAATCTGATTGTGAGCATTTTAAATGTAATATAATCTAATTACGAGTACTTCATTTCTGGAACTCGATTACGTAATCCAGATTACATGTAATCAGTTACTACCCTGTATATCACATTTGCTGAAATATGCTGTATATGTCAGAACACTACATATATAAGTACTTTTCACAATGCAGTGTGCTTGACATTCCATTTCCAGTGCAATGCATGAACCGGTAGTAATATCAGATGTGGTTTTCAACAATATTGACACCTTCAGTAGACTAGACTGTCTCATGAAATGATTTAAGAGTAGTGAGGAACTAGTTGTACTCTGCTGGGAATCAAGATAAATGGAAACTCATGCACACTGGCAGCTGTGAGCTCTTCATTAGCATAAGCGTTTAAGATCTAACTTTTTTTTCAATTAAGTTATCATTTTTAGGTACATTTAGTTCATTTTTCATTCTAAAGTGTTTTATTGAACTTTAGTGCAAAGACGCTGAATTTCTTTCAGAGCTGCTTAACTGGGCTTTTTGGCTGAGCGCCCTGGTTTAATTCAATGTTCGATCTGGGAGCTTTCCAGATTCCGGACGCAATGTCCATCGTCCCCCACTCACTGCGGTCGTAAACTAGCCAATTAATGTAAAAGCTTCAGGGATATCATCAAAAAGACAGCGACATTTTCAACCAGTGTGTGGCACAGGCACAGCGACGGTTTTAGTGTTGAACAAGAGCCGTGGGCCTTTAAAATAGAATCTCTGAAAGTGATAAAAGTAACTGTCTATTACGTAAGACTGTCAGGCCTCAGGTGCCTATATTTACTGCTGCTCTTTTGTGTGGCCTGAGGTGTTGTGTGTATGTGCATGCACAATGTGAACACAGTACACTTCTTTTTTTTTTTTGGATGACAAAATAAATATGTAATGAACAGTATTTCTTATGAATCAACAAGTAAATATATTTTATTTAAATGACTGACCTGTTGTCAATTTTGCATAAATGCATTTTGGTTTCTTTTCTGTATAAGGTCATGACTAAACCTACAGTAATAAAGCCAGTGCTTTGAACTGGAAAAAAAAAAAAAACTTAAAAGTCAGCATTCTGCAGGTGGTACCAGATAAATCCAGGCTCTGTTTTGGCTTAATAAGGCCAAAAAGATAAACCTCATCCCAATATGGCACACATGACACAGGTAGTTCATAATGCACCTGAGATGCATTAATATGAATTACACACGCTCATGAGCCCCACTGCTTATTGCGCAGGTTGCTATTTTATCACCGTTGCGAGTTTTGCACATTATTTTGAGTTGCTCACTGTAGGAGGCTGAAGCTATAAACACAACAGAGAAACCATTTGATGGTTAGAGTCATTTTAGTTGCTGCAGATGTTATCTAGTAAACAGTCAGTGATATCAACACGTCCCCCTTTCAGAAAGGCGCTTGCTTGGCATGTAGGTTTGTGATATCAAGACATGATGCCATCTGTGATGTCATGAGAAGAGGAGGACAGAGAGATAAACAAAACTAGCAGACACTCTGCTTGGAAATGAATGAATGTTTTTCCAAATATATATATTTTCTTATCTTTTCACTTCAACCCTGCAAACAGTTTACTCTGTATGAGCTTTTATTGATTGGGAACAGAGCTCACTCTCAGAATAACAAAAACATTTGGATGAACAAGAGAAATCTGTTAAAGAGAAAAAACATGATTTATCATTTTAATTTGCTGTGGCTGTTTCTCATCTGTTTGCTTGTGATGCTGTTATCATGTGTTATTTTTATAATAAGGGTGGAATATGTTCATTCAAACAATGGTTTACACAGGTGTTATTCAGAATGTTAATTAAAGGAATACAGACTTTCACCCAAAAATGTTATTAATCCTCATGTTGTATGACTGACTTTCTTCTGTCAAACATAAAAGGAGATGTAGGCCGAACATCTTCATGTTCTTTTCACTCAATCCAAACTGTGCCGTTACAGACTGGTATGTTATTTTCAAAGTATTATACACCATTTTAATTCATTAGTAAATAATGACAGAAATTTCATTTTTGGGTGATGCATCCTTTTAACTGTTAAGAATCATATGCTGAAACTGCGACTGGTGGTTTCCAAACATCTTTAAAAAAATAATAGAACCCCTACAATTCAATATGAGCATGCTTTCCTTTTTGGTCAGTTTGGTTGATATCACTTCATATGTCACATGCTCAGGTGCAGTCAGCCTGGACAGCAGATACAGGTTCATATCTCTCTTTATCTTTTAATCGCTCTGACAGCTATCTTGAGTGATTGCTCTGACCTGAGGTTTGGCCCAGGGACTTGTCTCTTTGAAACAACTAAGACCTATTTTTACTCCAGACATGGCTGTTTGCCCTATGAACCGCCTCCTATTATCTCAAACAGTTTTGTCTATAGGCAATGTGTGCACCAGCAAGCCCACAGCAAGAGAGAAATGTCTCATAATAAGAAACTCCATGTTTAAGAAAGTACATCAGTATTAAATGTTATTCTTCTGGAAGATTTTTTGTACAACAAACCATCATAATATGTTCTGCAGTTATATTTCTCTTCAGCTGCCTCTTTTTTCCTGACTTTTTAAAGAATTCATAAGAGAATTTGAGTTATGAACCATTTTGTATAATACAGAATCTTCCTGTATTTAATATAACAGAGTTGCATGCTGTATTAGAGGGATAGTTCACCCAAAATGAAAATTCTGTCATTAATTACTCACCCTCATGTCGGTCCAAACCTGTAGATCCTTCGTTCATCTTTGGAATGCAAATTAAGATATTTTAAAGGCCCAGAAAGGTAGTAAGGACATCGTTAAAATAGTCCACGTTACACCAGTGGTTCAACCATAATGTTATGAAGCTAGGAGAACAATTTTTGTGCGCACAGAAACAAAAAAAATAACGACTTTATGCAACACCATTCAACGCCGGCTCCTGCGTCAGCAGCACGCGCATGTGTCATGTTACTTAAAACGTAAAACCGACATCAGCTCAAAACACACATTTGAGTCAATGATAGAAATGTTAGCTAGCTTACTACACAATCTGAATTTAATGTTAATTTAGTTAACATTAGCATAATGCAAATAAGCCCATAGTATGTTTGAATGATGTCACTGCTAACGTTAATTATATGGCAACTGACGTTAAAGTTGTGTTTAAGTGTTTTTAAGCGTTTTTCTGAAAAAGGGAGCTAAAAAATAAATGTTACCGGAGACAAAGTGCTGACTGCACAATCTGGAGTTAGATGTTGGCTGCCAGTGGTCCCTTCTGATTAACGCCAACCATTTATTCCACCGATATAACTCCTTTGGGATTGAGTAAAATTGTAATTCGAGGTTTCTCTGACGACTGTTGTTACACCCGACAGCACAACATATACCGGGCATGTTGTAATTTTTGTGATCCTTCTGTGAGTGCTTCTTTAACCCTTCTTTGACAGCTGTAACCATATACTTAAAACAGGTAGCGCAGCTGTGACCGGACACAAAAATGGCGGCGATAAAACACAGTGATGTCAAATGGGACCTATGGATACCTCTGTAAATAAATACAATTTAAAAATTCACGTCTCGCACAATTTAATGCTCTCTGAATGGGACATATACGCTCCCTTCAAACTGGAATCATGGCAGAATATCCGGTAATGTCCACTTCGCAGGGCACTTACAGTCAAATATAACAAACGTCTGAAACAATAAGAGAAACATACAAAATGTGCAGCGCGGGGGTACGCGAGGACTGGAATTGAGAACCGCTGCTGTTTCGCGTACCTTGTCAGTGTTGTGCGCTTGCTTGGCCATTTGTTGTGGGAATAAGGAAAATAAGGAAAGTGTGTCCAGCTGTATTAATTTAGTATTTTGTTAGACGGGCATAAAAAAAAAGTTTAGTTTACTGCGGCAGCGGTCGCGTGAAGGCCTCCTTGTGTTAAGACCGAAGAGTGTAAAGACCATTGCCTCCACTGAGCAGGGACACCGGCAAGGCACATAAGTATGGCTTTTAAATCATTCTCTTTCCTACTACTTGTTTCCTCACATGACGGGCGACTCACTCTCCTCAGCTGGCGACTCACCTTCCTCACACGGCGGGCGACTCACTCTCCTCAGCTTGCGACTCACTCTCCTCACACGGCGGGGCGACTCACTCTCCTCCAGCTGGCGACTCACCTTCCTCTCACGGCGGGCGACTCACTCTCCTCAGACTGCGGGCGACTCACTCTCGTCACACGGTGGGCGACTCACTCTCCTCAGCTGGCGACTCACTCTCCTCACACGGCGTGCGACTCACTCTCCTCAGCTGGCGACTCCCTCTCCTCACACAGCGGGCGACTCACTCTCCTCACACAGCAGGCGACTCACCTTCCTCACACGGCGGGCGACTCACTCTCCTCAGCGGGCGACTCACTCTCCTCACGTTTCTTTTCAAATACTGTGATGGTGCAATAACTAACTACATCTAGTAAAGTTGATAATTTGTGTTGTAAATGTAATTTATCTGAAGCAATATTCCCATCAGTGCTCTGTAAGCTGTTACTTAAATCATCAGATTTGTATATGCTCCCTTAAAGGGATAGGTCAATCAAAAATAATAATTGTCATTATTGACTTACCCTCTAGTTGTTCCAAACCTGTATGAGTTTCTTTCTTCTATTGAACTAAAAATAAGATATTTTGAATGTCAGTGTCCAGACAGTTGACGGTAACCAGTGACTTATTTTTTTTCCTACTATGGAAGTCACTGGCTACTGTCAACTGTCTGGTAACTGACATTCAAAATATCATCTTTTTAGTTCAATAGAAGAAACTCATAGATTTGGAACAACTAGAGGATATGTCAATGATGCCAGAATTATAATTTAGGTTTAACTATCCCTTGAAATGGATTCTCATGGCATTTTTTTGTTACCTTTTATAAAAAGGCAATTTTCCCCTAACCTAGGCTATCAATTTCATGTTAATTAGAATGATTATCATTATTTTTTCCACTGCAGAGGAAACCGAATCTGCATCAGAAGTGGCATTTAGATGCATGTATAAAATTGAATATGAATGTGCAAAACAAGCATGGAAAAACATTGTCAAATTTTTTTCTTTTTCAAAGTGTTCCCAAGCTTTTGACAAGCATTTACAGCAGTAGTACTCATCGAGTGAGCAAGGACTTTGTAGACCAGATGTTACGTGGGTACAAAGTTGCCAAAAACTGCGTGACTAAAACTAATGTAATCTTCCTTGGTTCACCAATTACAAGACCACCAACACCCAGAGAGGCACATCTTCTTAGAGAGAATGGCATAAATGTTCACCAGTGTTCATTCTATCAAAGGGCTATAATTAATGGAAGCCGATTTCACTAAGGCAAGCACAACACTATCGAGAAGAATTAACCATGCAGTTCTTACAGAAAATGGGGCAGTGGTACTTGTGAGATCATTTGTCGATGTGGGGCTTGACATAGGCTACAGCTTTATCAATCCAGTAGCACTGCCAAATTTACCGCGATTAAAGACAGACAAACAGGGACTATTGTCTCTGGGATAGTCAAGGAGAGCTGTATTTTGAGTGAGGTCAAATTAATTAAATGCACTGAAATAAAAACAACTTGTGTTTACTTTAAAAATGTGCATGGAGTACATAATTTACTCTGCATTCAACCGAATAAATGGGAGGTTGATTGAATAGCTGTGTGAATGGTAATTCATGTATATAATGTTATATTGTATACTATGGTACAATAATTTGTAAATCTGTCATATATTCATATTGTTTATTTATAAGTTATAACTTTATTTTAGCAAGTACTGTATGACTTTGAGGTGTTTAAGTCTATTCAGTATGTAAAACGTGTTGTATTGGTCTGTTGATGGCTTTGGTTGATTAGAGTCTATTTAGTGTATTGTTTGAGAAACTTTAAAGTGCACTGTGGATTTAATTCTTGGCATGATTGTATTGTACAACAGTAGATTAATTTTTGCAATATGCATTTTTATTAAGCATTGACAAATAATATTTTAAATTTTTGTGATATGTAATCTGTATATAACATTTTTAAATATTTATAGTTTTGTTATATATTTCCAGTTATGTAGTTATTTATAATATGTACAGTTAATGTGTGACGCAATGAATGCATGTATGAAATTATTTTACATGAATATATACAGTACATGAATGTTGGAAGAATTAAAAATTCTGTACAATACAATATATCAAATCCACTGTGAAATAAAAGTGCAAGTAATACTAAAACTTATACTGTGATATGTGAACAACTTGTTTGTTTTAGATATTATGTCAGTTAAATTTTTATTCTGAATTTTATATAAAAAATTGTTAGTAAATTATATAATTGCAGGTAAGTACTTGTGTCCATGTTTTAAACACTGTAGACTAAAATAAAATATAAACAGACAGTAAGTTTATCCTGCAGGAATAGTGGCCTGTTTAATATGAGGCCTGCAGGAATGAGCAAGATGATTCCTGCGCAAGGCTTAAAAAAATCTAAATTTTCCTACAGATATATATTTAATCCTACAGGGGGAAAAAAAACAAAAAACATTTCAAAAATCCTGTAGTAGGGGGCGGTCCTGCAGGACAAATGTGTGGACAATCCTGCAGGACTCCTGTAGGAATGTCTCTGTCCTGAAGGAATTTAGTTCTGTCCTGCAGGATTCCTGCACAGAAAGCATTCCTTCAGGAATTCCTGCAGGATATTTTTGTAAGGGTTTTAGTGTTTCGTTTCCAAATTAAGGATGATAATGGACAGTTTTCTAACGAGTGTTTGGACAAAAATAGTCTGGCAATTAATTGCATATTTATGGAGATTTTTTTATTTAATTTGTCATGTACATCTGTGCAATTTTTTTTAGTCAATTTATTTGCTTTGGCTTGATTTTGTAAAAGCAAAGCACAGCTAAAATAATGGCTTTGTTACTTAAGGGGAAACGTTAATTTTATAAAAATTACATAAATAATTTTTGTGTTTTGTTCTTGGGTTTGATAGATCTGAATTTGCTTCATTCATGCAATCCAGTATAGAACTGTGTAATGTGTATTATGTACTACGAAAAAAGGCTCATTCTGAAATGCTTGAGTAAAAAATAAATTTTATGTATCAACATTTTATGTATCAACATTTGAGCATTTGAACATTTATTTACAACACAAAAATTATAAACTTTACTAGATGTAGTTAGTTATTGCACCATCACAGTATTTGAAAAGAAACGTGAGGAGAGTGAGTCGCCCGCCTTGTGAGGAAGGTGAGTCGTGGCAAACTTAGTAGCTCCTGGCAATAGTATAGTGACTTCCAAGTTACAAGTTATTAGTCTTATTTTTGGACCGGAAGGCCCGCCATAGTTTCCCTTCCAGCAGGTTGTTCCCTTCTGTTTTCAGTTTTTATAACGAATTCTTACTATGTGTTTCCAGATCCCTACTATCACTACCACTCGCAAACCATGCATCACACACTGTAGGCAGTGCAATCATAACAACCTGCGCACTTTGCCTATGTCTACTAATACACTACTTCAGGGGCATAGCCATCATTTCAGAAGTGAGGGGGACAGAAATTTTATATATACAAACCCGATTCCAAAAAAGTTGGGACACTGTACAAATTGTGAATAAAAACAGAATGCAATGATGTGGAAGTTTCAAATTGCAATATTTTATTCAATCTTCTAGCTGTCCACGTGTCGTGAGACGCTTGCTCCAGAGTAGGGAGTGTGGAAGTATGAGTTTAGCAATGTTCCGCTGGTGCCACTTCTCGTGAGCATTGAGTCCGATCCTTGAGCCGCACACTCTTCCGCAGATGGAGCAAGGGAAACCAGATACCAGGGGGGTACCAGCCGCCCTCTGGTGTCTCTTAGTGCGTCTCTCGGATCGTTGGTCTTGGTTGGTTTGATGTATTTGAGAGACTGCAGTGGCACAGGTGACCTGCCAGGCTGACCTGTCAAGTGCCAGAGATTCGAGCTGCGTGAGGGGAATGTTTGCTCGCTTTAGGAGGTCCCTGTTGTAGTCCTTAAAACGCCGTTTTTGCCCTCCAGCGGAGCACTTTGAGCCCATTAGTTGACTGTAGAGGACTTGGTGAGGCAGGCGGTGTTCAGGCATGCGTATGGTGTGCCCTAGCCAACGCAGATGTTTTTGGGCCACTGCTGCTTCCATGCAGATTGAGTCAGTATTGCTGAGGATGACTGTGTGGGGAATTCGAGCTTCTCAGGACAAATTGAGGATCTTCTGTAGGCAGCGGATATGGAAGGCCTCTAGGTTAATAATGTGCTGGCGGTATGGGGTCCATGACTCTGCCCCATAAAGCAGAGTGGAGAGACATACCGCATTGTAAACGGCGACCTTGGTACTGATCTTCAGGTTATGATTTTCAAAAACCCTGCTGCGTAGGCGTCCAAAAGATGATGAGGCTTTATTTATTCGGGTGTGTATTTCTGTGTCAAGGGAGCAACATGAGGACATGGTGGAGCCGAGGTAGGTGAAGTGGTCCACTGTTTTAAGTGAAAAATGGGGGGTATGGGGGCGGGGGTAGAGAAATAGGACACAACCTCGGTTTTTTTAGTGTTAACCTGTAGACCAAAAGATTGGTACAGAATGGATATTGTATTTAGAGCGTGCTGCATAGAGTCCAGGCTGTGGGCCAAAACGGCACAGTCATCAGCATACTGAAGCTCACAGATTTGGCGGGACTTTATCTTTGTGCGGGCCTGGAGTCGACGGATGTTAAAGAGGCTACCGTCAAGTCGATATTCCACATGGACACCGTGTTCATGCCCCATGACACGATGGAAGAGGCAGGTGATGGCAGAGAGGAAGACGTTAAAGAGCGCCGGAGCCAAGACACAGCCTTGCTTCACCCCAACGTTTACCTCGAAAGACTCAGATTTAAGTTCTTCTCCAGCAGCTGCCTCAAGACAAAAACCATGTCTGTCGTGGATCTGGATTTCCGGAAGCCACACTGAGTTTCCGGAAGCACAGCTTCCGAGATGTGATCGACCAATCTGCTGAGCATGATCTTAGCCAGGACTTTCCCTGCGATGGAGAGGAGAGATATCCCGCGGCTGTTACCGCAGACTGCTCTGTCTCCTTTCTGCTTGTAAATGACCACGATGTTAGCATCCTTCCAGTCCTGTGGGAGGGAACCATGTTCCCAGATGTTTTGGATCAGGAGATGGAGACGGAGCGTGAGGATGTATCCTCCATGTTTGAAAACCTCTGCAGGGATTCCGTCGGGTCCAGTGCATTTGTTGTTCTTCAGCCCTGCAATGGCTTGCCGGAGTTCAGAGTAAAGTGGTGGGGTGTCCATGTGCATGGTTGGGGGCAGGTCTGGCAGATTATCCAGGATATGTGGATCAGCAGGGTTGGTGTGGTTGAAGAGACTCTCAAAATAATTTGCCCAACGTGCAAGAATCTCGTGGCGATCCTTAAAAAGTGTGAACCCATCAGCTGATCGAACTGGGGCGATCGCCCGTTTCCTGGGGCCATACAGTGCTTTTAAGGCATCGTAAAAGCCTTGAGTGTTATTACAGTCTGCCAGGTTCTGAATTTCTTGTGCCTTTTTCACCCAGCAGGTGTTCTCCATAGTCCGGAGGGCTCGCTGGGTTTCTGCTCTTGCAGCAGTGAAGGAGGTTATAAGGGTGGAAGATCCAGGGCAGGACAAGAGAGCTTTGTGGGCTTCATGCTTGGTTTTTAGGAGTGACTGTATCTCGGCTGAGTTACAGTCGAACCAGTCCTGGTGATGTTTCCTTGATTGGCCGAGCGCCTCTAAGGCTGCATTATAAATAGCCTGGCGTAAAGCTGGCCAGTCTGCTGATTCTTCTGGGATCTTGCTGAGGTTTTCAGCAAGGAGCCGTCGGAGGTTGTCTTTGGTGGTGTGGTTGTTCAGCGCTGTGCAGTTGAGTTTCTTGTATGAGGCAGTCCTCGGACTACGGGGTTGAATGCTCATGAGTAGATTGGATCTGACCATGATGTGGTCAGTCCAGCACTCAGCTCCTCTTATAACACGAGTGGTGAGGACATCCTGTCTATCCTTTTGACGGACAATCACGTAGTCAAGGAGGTGCCAATGTTTTGAGCGTGGGTGCTGCCAGGTGGTCTGAAACCTGTTCTTCATCTGGAAAATGTTGTTAGTAATGACCAGCTGGTGCGCTGCACAGAGAGAGAGGAGTCTGAGCCCATTATGGTTCATTTTCCCCACACCATGCTGGCCGATGACTTTACCCCATACCAGGTGCTCCGTACCCACTCTAGCATTGAAATCTCCCATGAGTATGAGCCTGTCCGTATCCGGGGTTTTCTGTAGGATGGCATCAAGAACTCTATAGAAATCCTCTTTGATGTTATGCTCGGCATCAAGAGTTGGAGCATATGCACTGATGAGAGTGGCGAAGCGTTTCTTTGTCAGAGGAATACGCCATGTCATCAGTCTTTCATTGATGCCGATAGGGGATTCCGCAATGCGTTGCAGCAGTTTAGACTTCACAGCAAAGCCAACTCCATGGTTACGACGAGTGCCTTCAGGGACCCCCTTCCAGAAGAAGGTGTACCCAGCACCAGCCTCTGTCAAGGAGTCCTCCCCATGTAGTCTGGTCTCGCTGAGAGCTGCTATGTCGATATTATATCTTGCGAGCTCCAGGGCCACCAATGCTGTCCTGCGGTGGGGCCTGTCAGGAGTTACAGCCAGATCCAGCAATGTGCGAATGTTCCATGAAGCAATGCTTAGCTTATTTTTCACTTTCATTTTTCGACCGCAAGGGGGGATGCTCCGACGGTTGCGGCTTACCGTCCGGAGTGTAGGGAGCAGACAATTTTTAGACCACCTTTTCCAGGTCCTTCCCCATCACAGGGATGAGCAGTGTGGGGCTGCTCAGTCGCAGTGGAAGCTGCCGAAAAGACTTGCTGCTCCATCCCGCAGTCCTAACGACCATCACTCCATTGCCGCCTGTGTGCATGGTTTGGTTAGACACTCCCAGCCACATCCTTGGCCTGTGCCCACCACCATTCCACATCGCCACAGGACTTTTAATAATTAATTTTTTTTTAAGGGAGAGGAGGGAAAGGGAGGGGAGGGGAGCAAGAAGCTTGCGCATAGGTATAGATTAGGGTGGGAGTGTGGGTGCGCAGACTCCTACCAGATAGACCTCCAGTGGCATGAGAGAACCCATGACGACCTTCGACTGGCAGGAAGTTGCAGAGGGCTGCCGGTAGTCCGGTATGTTGGACTCCGCCTATGCCTGCCCTCAAGTGCAGGTTTGTTTTCAGGGTTTGCTCCCCTAGCCACGGTACCCTCCCGAGTTAACCCACGTGGCTGTGGGATTGCCTTCTTCCGCCTTCCCAGCCGTTGTAATGGTTCACACACCACCATCTTCCGCCTGCGCTGTCGTTGAGGTCTTTACTATTTACCCATAGCTGGGGCTATTTACCCATAGCTGGGACAGTGGTTGACGGGCATCAGGGCATTTTCACTCATCGATGGGCCTGCATGCCACGTCTCTGGGGCCCACTGCTGCTCCAAGATCCCGTACAACTTAGCCTGGAACCGCAAGGGACCAGTTACCATGTGTGCCACGAGGAGGCGTCTACGAGATCTTGGCAGTGGAGAGGCTATGTACCGGCTGAGGAGACTTACACACTCGGCTCCTCTTTTCGCCCCTGAAAAACAAAGGGCTATCCGGTGGCAGCAGCTGAAAGCAGAAAGTGACAAGCATGCTGCTAACTACAAGCACTACTTACTCCAACACTGCGGCCTGACGCATCACACAAACGCCCGTGGAAGTGAGTCACACATTATTATTGTTATTATTTTATTATTATTCAGAATACAACATAGATGACATATCAAATGTTTAAACTGAGAAAATGTATTATTTTAAGGGAAAAATAAGTTGATTTTAATTTCATGGCATCAATACATCTCAAAAAAGTTGGGACAAGGCCATGTTTACCACTGTGTGGCTTCCCCTCTTTTTTATAACAGTCTGCAAACGTCTGGGGACTGATGAGACAAGTTGCTCAAGTTTAGGAATTGGAATGTTGTCCCATTCTTGTCTAATACAGGCTTCTAGTTGTTCAACTGTCTTAGGCCTTCTTTGTCGCATCTTCCTCTTTATGATGCGCCAAATGTTTTCTATGGGTGAAAGATCTGGACTGCAGGCTGGCCGTTTCAGTACCCGGATCCTTCTACGCAGCCATGGATGTTGTAATTGATGCAGTATGTGGTCTGGCATTGTTGGAAAATGCAAGGTCTTCCTTGAAAGAGATGACGTCTGGATGGGAGCATATGTTGTTCTAGAACTTGGATATACCTTTCAGCATTGATGGTGCCTTTCCAGATGTGTAAGCTGCCCATGCCACACGCACTCATGCAACCCCATACCATCAGAGATGCAGGCTTCTGAACTGAGTGCTGATAACAACTTGGGTTGTCCTTTTCCGGATGACATGGCGTCCCAGTTTTTCCAAAAAGAACTTCACATTTTGGTTCGTCTGACGACAGAACAGTTTTCCACTTTGCCACGGTTCATTTTAAATGAGCCTTGGCCCATAGAAAACGCCTGCGCTTCTGGATCATTTTTAGATTTGGCTTCTTTTTTGACCTATAGAGTTTTAGCCGGCAACGGCGAATGGCACGGTGGATTGTGTTCACCGACAATGTTTTCTGGAAGTATTCCTGAGCCCATGTTGTGATTTTCATTACAGTAGCATTCCTGTATGTGATGCAGTGCCGTCTAAGGGCCTGAAGATCACGGGCATCCAGTATGGTTTTCCGGCCTTGACCCTTATGCACAGAGATTGTTCCAGATTCTCTGAATCTTTGGATGATATTATGCACTGTAGATGATGATAACTTCAAACTTTGCAATTTTTCTCTGAGAAACTCCTTTCTGATATTGCTCCACTATTTTTTGCCGCAGTATTGGGGGAATTGGTGATTCTCTGCCCATCTTGACTTCTGAGAGATACTGCCACTCTGAGAGGCTCTTTTTTTTACCCAATCATGTTGCCAATTGACCTTTAATAAGTTGCAAATTGGTCCTCCAGTTGTTCCTTATATGTACATTTAACTTTTCTGGCCTCTTATTGCTACCTGTCCCAACTTTTTTTTGGAATGTGTAGCTCTCATGAAATCCAAAATGAGCCAATATTTGGCATGACATTTCAAATTGTCTCACTTTCAACATTTGATATGTTTTCTATATTCTATTGTGAATAAAATATTAGTTTATGAGATTTGTAAATTTTTCCATTCCTTTTTTACTCACAATTTTTGTACAGTGTCCCAACTTTTTTGGAAGTGGGTTTGTAGTATATACTTCACCCCGCGTCCCCCCACTAATCTCGCCCCTCTTGAATGACTTGTAATAGAAGTAATAAATTCTAATTTGTTTACAGCAGACTGGCAATTCCAAAGACCAATAGAAAAAGAAAGTATTCAAGCTAAACCTCATGGCCCTGACAGAGATGTGGATCAAACCAGAGGACAATGCTACACCTGCAGTACTCTCCAATAATTTCTCTTTTTCCCACTCGCCCCGTCTGACTGGAAGAGGTGGAGGTACTGTCTGCTTATCTCTAATGATTGGAAAATGTATTCCTTTACCTTCTCTGAGTATCAGAAAATCGTGGAAAAATAGATGTGCTGCTCTCAAACTTTCCTGAGGATGGTACTCCCCTAGTTATGCTTGGAGACATCAACATCCACCTACATAAACCTCAGGCTGCAGACTTACACACTCTGCTTGCCTCTTTTGATCTAAAGAGAGTGTTAACTACAGCTACTCACAAATCAGACAACCAACTGGACCTAATTTACACATGACACTGCTCCACTGATCATCTGCTGGTTACTCCACTGCACACCTTCACTTCCTCCTCACTCTTAACCTCAAAATGGTTCCTGACACAACACATACCCCAACACATGTCACTTTTCGAAGTAACCTACGCTCACTCTCACCCTCCCGGCTATCTGCTAATGTTTCATCTTTGCTTCCTTCCCCTGAAAAGTTATCATCTCTTGATGCTAACAGTGCTACTAATACTTTCTACACTGTCTGCCCCTGTCCTTCCGGCCACCGTACCACCTCTTCTGCCCCTTGGCTATCTGATGTTCTCCATGAGCATTGTTCTAAGCTTAGGGCTGCTGAAAGGGTGTGATGCAAATCAAATAATACTATTGACCTTAATGTGTATCAGTCACCCCTCTCTTCCTTCTCTGCTAATGTTTCCACTGCTAAAAGGACATACTATCACTACCAAATTAACAATTCGCCTAACTCTCGCATTCTCTTTAAAACATAAATTATTCCAGTGCACACAGACTGAAGTAGGTTACGACTTTGGTTCCTTTATTTGTGATGATTTTGGCTCACATTTAAAAAAACCCCACCAATTCACTATCTCAACTAATTAGAATATTTCATAAGACCAATAAAAAAAACTTTATTGAATTGTTTAAAGTATGTTCATTTACTGTACATGTACATGTACTCAATACTTGGTAGGGTTTCCTTTTGCTTTAATTACTGCCTCAAATTCGGCGTGGCATGGAGGTGATCCGTTTGTGGCACTGCTGAGGGTATGGAAGCCCAGGTTTTTGACAGTGGCCTTCAGCTCCTCTGCATTTTTTGGTCTCTTGTTTCTCATTTTCCTCTTGACAATACCCCATATATTCTCTGTGGGGTTCAGGTCTGGTGAGTTTGCTGGCCAGTAATGCACACCAACACCATGGTCATTTAACAATTTTTTGGTGCTTTTGGCAGTGTGGGCAGGTGCCAAATCCTACTGAAAAATGAAATCAGCATCTTCAAAAAGCTGGTCAGCAGAAGGAAACATGAAGTGCTCCAAAATTTCTTGGTAACGGGTGCAGTGACGTTGGTTTTCAAAAACACAATGGACCAACACAGCAGATGACATTGCACCCCAAATCATCACAGACTGTGAAACTTAACACTGGACTTCAAGCAACTTGGGCTATGCGCTTCTCCACCCTTCCTCCAGACTCTGGGACCTTGGTTTCTAAATGAAATACAAAACTTGCTTTCATTTGAAAAGAGGACTTTGGACCACAGGGCAATAGTTCAGTTCTTCTTCTCCTTAGCCCAGGTCCTTTGATGTTGTCTGTGGTTCAGGAGTGACAACACAGAGAGGAATACGACAACTGTAGCCAATTCCTTGACACGTCTGTGTGTGGTGGCTCTTGAGGCTTGACCCGAGCCTCAGTCCATTCCTTGTGAAGTTCACTCAATTCTTGAATCAATTTTGCTTGACAATCCTCACAAGGCTGGGGTTCTCTCGGTTGGTTGTGCATCTTTTTTTTTCCACACTTTTTCCTTCCACTCAACTTCCTGTTAACATGCTTGGATACAGCACTCTGTGAACAGCCAGCTTCTTTGGCAATTGATGTTTGTGGCTTACCCTCCTTGTGAGGGTGTCAGTGATTGTCTTCTGGACAACAGTCAGATCAGCAGCTTCCCCATGATTGTGTAGCCTAGTGAATCAAACTGAGAGACCATTTTTAAGGCTCAGGAAACCTTTGTATGTGTTTTGAGTTGATTAGCTGATTGGGATGTCATCATGTTCTATTTTGTTGAGATAGTGAATTGGTGGTTTTTGTGAAATGTGAGCCAAAATCATCACAATTAAAATAACCAAAAACTTAAACTACTTCAGTCTGTGTGCATTGAATTTATTTAATACACGAGTTTCACAATTTGAGTTGAATTACTGAAATAAATGAGCTTTTCCACGACATTCTAATTTATTGAGATGCACCTGTATATATATATTACCTTGCTACATGTACTGCGTTAGGCTAACCGAGACTTGTCATTTGCACTCATATATTGTTGCTCTTTTGTTAGTTTTGACTGCTTTTATTGTCCTCATTTAAAAGTCGCTTTGGATAAAGTGTGTGCTAAATGAACTAAGTTGTATTTAAATGACTTTTTATTTTTTGTAACTATAGACTGTAAACAAGTTATGATGGTATGCTTTTTGCACTTTCAGTTGTATTTTTGGAAATAGTGAAGTAAAAAGACATAATTTTGCTTGAGTATGTCAACTAAAATAAGTGCTAAATGCATTTGAGATTCACTTGCTTACATATGACTTCATTGATGTTGTAAAGATAAATACATTTTAATGTCGTACCTAAGTATCAGAGACCATTACACACATCTCAACTTAGCTTCTACCTAGGCAAATTATAATAGTGGAAAATGTCTGTAAATAAATCACACTTTGAAATGCTTCATATTTCAGATGATTTAATTAGGAACAAATTCATTGAAAATTATGGAATAAAATCACTGTCAAAAATAATCGTACGTAATTCAAAGCATTTGTGTGTCATTTTAATTTACTCGTGCGTAATTTAAAAGTATTGTATGTAATTCTGTTTTTTGTCAGAGTTGGATTCCAAAATCTATGCCCACGACAGTTTACAGATGCGAGATTTTGTGTGTTTGTTAGAGTACAACTCCAAAATGTACGACTATGACAGTTTACAGACACAACGCTTGTTTTCACAACAGCTCTGTTACACGCACGACATGCGAATTGCGACACGAAGTGCGGCGTGCGAAACCACTGTCAAAAATACGGCATCATTGTCACAGGCATTACTATCCGAGGGAAGATGAATCGATTCCACGAAGTGCGCATGCGCCCCGCCACTGTTTTAAACCACTGGCGCCAAAATGGTGGATCAGCAGCCAAGCGCTCACTCTTCATCTCGGGTAAGTGATTTTTTTTCTTTTTCAAATTCGGCCACATGTTTAAGGGTTAGTTATCACTAATGACAGAGAGGAGTAATATTACATAGATAGTTTAACTATAGTAGGTAAGATTAGCTCTTAGTGTACATTTAGGTGTTTAAAGAATTAGAATACAGCTGTTTAGGTATGGAGGACCAAACCTGCAGAAATTAAAAACAAATAAATACACAAATAAATAAATAAATGTGTGTATAAATAAATAAATATGCAAATAAATAAATGTGTGTATAAATACACGTAATCTTGTTTAAATACATATAGAAATAATTAAACGTGATTAAATTAGGCAAATAAATAAAATAAATTGGTGACCAAATGGAAAATGTTTAAGGAAATGCTAAACTCATCCTAACTGTTTTCTTTTAATCACTCATTTATTTCTGAATGTAGTTCCGCATTTATTTTCCTCTGCACAACATGCTAATGAGAGGGTGCCAACCATGGACTTGGTCGGGTCTTGTGATAGCTGGGGGGCTTTCCTGCTGACAGGAGATGCATGGTGTAAATCCAGTATAGCCTAGTAAAGTCATTTTGCCGTTCGACAGAGCAAGATACATAGAAAAATTGAGCCGTATTGTTCGTACAGTATCTGTGACTTTACAAACAGAATGGCCAGAGGTGTCGTTTCCCGGCACTCGATATTCACAAATCTAGGGACCGTCTCTAAAGTTACATACAACATTGGTATTAGGGGTGTGCGATATTGACAAAAAAGTATATCTCGATATTTTCTGGGATTTTATCGATAATTAGACGATATTTTGCTGAGTGTGTTATTGTGCTGGTACCTTAAGGACTGCCGCAGACAGCTGACTCCTAATGTTTTTAATATTCTTCATATTCTGTGTGCTGGTCAGTTCATACTGAAAGAAATTAATCTTTTCCAATAAGTTTAAACTGATTTTTACATTTTATGGGCATTTTTACCTTTATAAAGCCATTTTTTCTATAAGTGTCCATTATCTTTTGAGTCAAATTCTTACGTTTAATCAGTGAATTAGAATAAGACATTTGGGCTGTTACCGAGCAAATTAAATCAACACAGAAGCTGCATCTGAAGAGGCATTTAGATGTATTTACACACTGTTTAATTCAGCTCAGAGGGACATGAATGCATTTAACCTGCACTTACAAATGCATAAATAATGTTTTGATATATTAAACATAAACGTTGAATACTGATATTTGAAATTATTTAAAACAATAAAAAAAAAAAAAAAAAGAGAAAAGAAAGAAAAAGCCGAAATGTGAAATTAAAACCGCCAGCAGGTTGCAGCAAATCACTGTTAATAAGTGAGTCATTGCGATTGAACCGAATAATTTAAACGGTTGATTCATTCAGGAACGAAACACCGTCATGTTGCTCAGAGACACAAAACAGCGCTGTGGCTGTATTCGGGATGATTTTTGTTGGCGAAATAGAGCAAAAACAAGCAATATGGTGTCTAAAACGTAAGTCTCTTAATTAACTTACTGTTTATTGAATTCAATGTCACATTTGTAATCATGGTAAAAATGGCACTCTTCGTGTGAAATTTAATAACTATAACTAAATAACTATATATAAGTTATAAAATATATAAATGTTCTGCCATCATGTCTTGAATTTGTGATCATTCTAAATGCATTTTAATAGCCTGAATCATGCAGTGAAAGAACTCACTCTAAATGCGCACACACACTAGTCTAGACTTCACGTGATGTATGTGTGCGCTCTGTAGGGATGTTTTGAATGGTTTTTGCAAAATACTCGATAATGTCAAATCGCACATCGTTAAAACAACAATTACGATATTATCGCAGACGATTATATCGTACACCCCTACTTGGTATAACACTTTTCGAACTTCAGTAGCATTTGAGGAAAATTACTTACAGTAACACAACCAACTGTGAAGTGTTCATGTAGTTCTCAGTTATAATGCACACCTTTTAGATTTTTGATCTTTATTAAAATAAACTGTAAATTTATATCTACAATGTAGATATGTATTCCTACACTAGGGGGCATTGGGAGAATTAAAAATATGAAGTTACACAGTTGTCATTGTTTTTTTTTCCATTGTTATTTTAATGGAACTGCTAATTTTACAATTTGTGCATATAGTTTTACAGTAGCTGAAAAGTGAAGCAAACCAATTACAGTAAACTTTACAGTATAACAGTATGTTTTATATTGTTTTAAAATGCATTACTCAAGAAAGGACCAAAAAATGAACACAATAATAAAATATTTTACAGTTAAACAATAATAAACTGTAAATACATTTACAGCAAGTTAAATGACACGGCAAAATAAAATACAGTATTTTTGCTACAAAATAATTACAGTAAGTTACGACTGAACTGCTGCCAGTTAGTTACAGTGTAGATATGAATTTACCGTTTATTTTAATATCAAAAATCTAAAAGGTGTGCATTATAGTTGACACCTAGATGAACAGTTTAAAGTTGTTTTGATGACTGTAAGTCATACTCCTCGAATGCTATTGAGCTTTAAATTATGGCATATTTTGTGCTTGAGGCCATATTCGTAAAGAAAAAAACAGCAATATTTACATATGATTTGACATTTATTTTAATAAATATAAAAAATCTAAAAGGTGTGCATTATAATTGAGACCTACATGAAAACTTTACAGTCAGTCGTGTGACTGCAAGTTATTTTCCTCAAATGCTATTGAAGTTAGGAAAGTGTATACCAATGTCGTATGTAACTTTAGAGATTGTCCCTAAACTTGCGAATATCTAAAACTGCAGGGAATGACACCTCTGGCCATTCCGTTGGATCGTTTGTAAAGTCACAGATACTGTACGGACAACACGGCTCAGTTTTTCTATGTATCTTGCTCTGTTGAACGGCAAAAGTGACTTTACTAGGCTATACTATATTAACATCATGCTGTCAGCCGCGCCCCCAGCTATCACAAGACCCGACCAAGTCCATGGTTACACACCTAAATGTACACCAAGAGCTAATCTTACCTACTATAGTTAAACTATCTATGTAATATTACTCCTCTCTGTCATTAGTGATAACTAACCCTTAAACATATGGCCAAATTTGAAAAAGAAAAAAAATCACTTACCTGAGACGAAGAGTTAGCTTGAAGGAGGGTGGTCTAATGCTTTAGATTTTTAATATCATTAACTCAGACTTTCCAAATTAACTGGATCAAGATGGTTTATCTATTGACGTTACCCCTGGTTTGGATCCCTACCATTCTTCAAAGTTGTTGGGGGGGGGGGGGGTGTGGGGGGTGGCCCTTAAATTTTTATTGTCCTGTACCTTTTAAGTGTAGTTGGTTTACCTATTAAACTGTCACATTTCATAAACAAGCCCTAAATCCTGGAAGATGCGTTTAAAACATAATTTTCCCCGCACACTTGTATTCTTTTGAACAATGAAAATATATTCTTAACAAATCCCTTTTTTTCATTGAATGGGTGAATCAAAATATATTTTTTGTTTCTGATTTGTTCAATTCTGATGGGGACCTTCTTTCCTTTTCTGATTTTGTGTTTTTGAAAGGTGCATCAATCTCACTAAGAGATTTTAATAAGGTGACAAAGTATCCCTGTCAGTTTAAAAACTTTGTTTAAAGCGCATTTATGTTATGGCTGTGTAAACAACCATTTTCCTACACTTGCATTTAATGGTGTTTATGTATTAGATAAAAAATGCAATAACTTTTTTTTATTAGAAATGCTCTTTCTTCAACTCCAGGATGACCCTCTAAAGCACAATCTAAATGGAGGATGTGTCATCCGAACTCTGAATTAAAAAAACTTATGGACCTTTCCTCACAGGCTATTTATCCCAAATGAAATGAAAGAACTCCATTTCAAAATTGCTCATAGATACTACCCTTGCAATTTATTTTTGGGGGGGGGGGGGGGAAAAGGGGCAGATTTTCTGCGATCTACCACATGGTTTCACTTGTAATACTGATGAAGAATCTATTCTACATATGTTTTTATCATTGCCCATTCACCAAGTCTTTTTGGTCAGAAGTTGCCATGTTAATTTTTTCCTGCTGTCACAAAATGATAGAAATAACAGATTCTATTATTTTTTTTGTCAGATTTTCATTCCAAGGACATTAATCTGGATCATATTGTTTTATTGCTTTGTCTTCTGGGTAAATTTCACCTTCATAAAGCCAGAACCATTCATTGCAAACCTAACTTTAGAATGTTTTCATCTGATATAAAGTCCCTTTTTACTTCTAAGAATGTCAAATCCTTTGAACTCAAAGGCTTCTAAAACGTTTAACATTCTTGAGTCTATTGTAAGCTATCTTTAAAAGACTTTTCTTCCTTTCTTTTTTTTTCTTTTTTATCATTGGTATATTTTGTTAATTTGTGTAGCTTGTATAACTTCATGTGATGTCCGTTAGCCCCTAACTGTTCATAACTGTTGTTATTCTTTCAATTCCAATAAAAAAAAAAAAGAGTGAGCGCTTGGCTGCTGATCCGCCATTTTGGCGCCAGTGGTTTAAAACGGTGGCACTTCGTGGAATCGATTCATCTTCCCTCGGATAGTAACGCCTGTGACAATGATGACGTATTTTTGACAGTCGTTTCGCACACCGCACTTCGTGTCGCAATTCGCATGTCGTGCGTGTAACAGAGCTGTTGTGAAAACAAGCGTTGTGTCTGTAAACTGTCGTAGTCGTACATTTTGGAGTTGTACTCTTAAACACACAAAATCTCGTATATGTAAACTGTCGTGGGCATAGATTTTGGAATCCAACTCTGACAAAAAACAGAATTACATACAATACTTCTAAATTACGCACGAGTAAATTAAAATGACACACAAATGCTTTGAATTACGTACGATTATTTTTGACAGTGATTTTATTTCCATAAAAAATTGCACCCATAGTGCAGGCTTACTGTGTATTAATTATCATGCTGGCATCAATGCTTTTCTTGAATCTCAAATGGAGTAAAAAAGCTTAGTTTGTCCCTTAATTTTCCTATGCTGAATTTGGCAACTAATAGAGTGATGTAAGTTGTTCATTTATTTGTTTTGTCCTTTATTTTGTGGTTTTACATTAATGGTTGAATTAATTTAGCAAGCGCTGCCCTAAAAGACTGATCAGTGCTTAGACAAATGCCAATGGTGGAAGAGCACAAGAGACATTCAAGACTCTCTTCCAAGGACCACATGAATCATATGGCGGCCAAGGAACGTAGACGGTGCTATTTAATAAACACAAGTGCTGGATACATGTGACCTTCAAACAGATGATTCACATGCGTACATTCTCGTGATTCAGTGGAAATCACAGCTTTTTTTTTTTGCTTCCCTGTAGGGGATGTTAGACAGTTTCAGGAGAGCACATAAAGACCATCTCTGTTTATTGGGCTGCACTGTCCCTGCAATAACCTAAGATATACTGCCATAAATAGTCTGATGAACAGCTGCAGAAATGCTAGTACTATGTCGAGCATACCGATGATGTCATTTCCTGTAGATGAATCCATTTGTAAATACTGTAATAAACCAGGCTCCCCTCAATGACAGCTGATTCTGAGACCCTCCACCATGCTTAAAAGGGTAGTTCAGCTAATTTGGCTGTCATTTACTCATCTATTTATATTCCAAACCTGTTCTTCTTTAGAACACAAAAGAAGACATTTTGATATCTGTCCATACAACGAAAATCACTGGGGTCCAGTGTTTATTTTTGACTACACTAGACTTGAGTGGCTCTATGGCTTTTTTAGTACTTAAAGTCATAGAAAGTGCGCTTTTATTGCAACCAATGACTGACCCTGGTATGAATCATCCTTTACAGGCTTTGCAAAAATACTAAGTGACTACTAAACTTCGGAGGCTATACTATAATTGACTCTCGTGGGGTCCCTGCGGAGTCAAATGGCGAAAGTTTGCAGTAGTGGGTAAGTGACTCTTTCATGTTGGCAGTCTAAGAGCTTGGCACAATCTCTGATAATACTGAGCAAAGACAGATACAAGGACACTTCAGTGCTGTTTTATTTTTTCCTGAGGGTAAGATTAAAGTGCCCTGGCAAATATCACAAAGCTAATTTGGATTGTCATGTGCATATTGTGTCACATTGTATCAATAAATCCAGAGTCTGTTTGACCTACGAAAAGGGTTTAATACAACTGGAGAAACTCCTGACAGCTTGATGGAATTTGCTCTCCTCTAAAAATCTCTAATCTCTTTAAAAGCTTCTCCTGGCCAAAGATATTAGTATGAGTCAGATTTAATGTAAATTTTCTAGCAGCGTCAAAACTCAAGGTTGAGTTGGGTCAAATACGAGAGTCTAGAAAATATTTTTAGGCTTCCAAACTCCAAAAGGGAACACATGACAGAATCAGGTGCCTATTTCATGGAAGTTATGACGCATGCATGTTGTTGATGTTCAACCTTCTGATCTCGCAGACGTTTTGGTCTTTCATTTATATGCTGATTTCGGTCTCAAGTGAAATTGAAATTGTTTTGAATAACTCTCCAGGTCTGCAGCGAGAGATAAAAAGTGATTGATTGGTGATGAGTGATGTCAAATTAAATGTATTTTGCCCATAGTTTAGTGTAAACATGCAACATTTTTGAGCTTTTATAACATTGTTATATCACCGTTCTGTTCTATTTACAGTTGCCTGTTTTAATTAATGGACAGTATAATGCCAAACTTTTTTCATATGTCTGAACTGACTACACTGCATTTCATTGCATAAGAAATGCTAATGAATTTTTTAATATCAGTCCTTGGAGCAAATGATGGGAATGTCATGAAACATTACTGTCATTGTCTTTGTTCCAGTGAAGTCAACCAGCCTCAAAAACGGCCAAATATGTTCAAATGCATAGTTAAATAAAAAAGAAATATAAAAAGGAAAGACATGCTTTAACCTTAAAAGGATAGCTTACTCAAAAATAGAGCACAAAAATATTTAAAACAAATGTCTCAGTGTTGTTTGTTTACACATTAAAGTCAATGGGGTCCAATCAATGCTGTTTGGACCCCGCTGACTTTCATTGAGTTGACAAATTAAAGCTGTAAAAAATATTCTTCAAAATGTCTTTGTTTCAGATGGGTTTGCAATGACATCAAAGTGAGCAAAGGATGACAGAACATTCATATCTTGGTGAACTATCCCTTTAACAACACTTGCTTAAAAGGGTTGTTTCAAAATGCAAAAACTGCCTTTTCACTCTGAACTATGGATTTGTTTGGAAGTTAAAAATAATCATCAAAGTCACAGCCTGAATGAGTTTGTATTCCATAGAGAATTATGCTCATATGGAGTTTACAGCGCCAAAGGCCATTAATGCCAAAAGGCCTGTGAAATCTCTCTTCCTGTCAAGTCTCTTGTTCCCTTAGACAGCAGCGATTTTAGTGTAGCAAATGACTGAATAGGTTGCGGGCATGCTGACTTTGTTTAGCCTGGAGGGGGTAACCGTTCACAAGTCAGAGCCAGAATGGATAAGCCATTGTTTGCTCAAATGGGGCATTTAGTAGAAATTAATTTTACTGAAAAACATAATCGTTTCATCATTCTTTTATCCACTTGTCTTCACCAGTTCTCTGCACAGGCCTCATATTAGATGAAAAATGTTGTTAAAAGAAATAGCGTGTTCTAAGGTTAACTGTGTTTACTTCGCCTTGATGTGAGGCCCATGTGAAATTTCTTTAAAGAATTGAAAATTCACCATGTGTCTCAGTGTGTCAACCCTCTCAGTTTTGTTTGTACTGGAAACGTTATTTGCATACTGAGGCACAGGCCTCTTAATCAGTACAGAAATGATTCTAGTTTTTCTCATTGGTTTTGTTTCTCCCTTTTATAATTTTTCTTATAATTTTTCCTAGAGATTTTCTTACAAATGCTGAACTACAGGTGCTGTGATCGTCAAGGAACTGAAAAATGAGATAGGGAGTCGCTCAGTGGGAGGCTGTGACCTCATTCTATATAATAATTCAGATTAATGAACATCTTCGTCAGAATTTCTCAGTATATAATGGTGCAATTTTTTGTTCACTACTCATGGTAAGAGCATTTGCATCTATTTTGTGCTTGAGGCGTTATCAGAAACAGGAAAGCATGCTTTTATGTTGAACAGCATCTATTATAACAATAGCAGCGCTGAACAGTTCAAAATGTTGTGGCTCATTAGAATTTTGCAGCAGACTCACAGTTAGAATGAAGAAACTTTTGCTGAAAATACTAAGTATAACATCTAGTAGAGAAAGGAGAAGCTTTTGTCCCTCTTATAAAACTTTTTGTATTTTTACTAATTTAAGTAAAGTCATAACAAAAGTATAGCAAGCATTTGATTATCAAAAAGGTATTAATTATTTTTTTTAAAACAAATGCTGTTTATTTTTGTACCTCCTTTTATAATATTAGATATTTAAAGTATAACAGATTAATGGATATAAATGACTTATTGGTTTGGAAAGTTGCAGTTATAAATATTTGCATTGGTGGCACTTTTTATAAATCTAGAATTTACATAAAATTGATCTTTCAAATTAATTTAAACTCTGTGCATTCAAATTATTACAATTTAGCCACAGACAAAGATTATAAGTAGACAAAAAAAAAAAGTTAATTTAATTACAAATTGTGACAATTGAATGTACACAAAAATAGCAAATACAAGATAAACTTAAGACATTGACTACAACACTATTTTTATATATCTTGCACATTTCTTAAACATTCAATATTAAAGCTTTTAGGTATTATATAAAGTTTGTGGTTAATCCACAGCCTAATCTCTAGAATTATAGCTGGATATAAAATTGTTGAACCACAAGTGTACGATCTCATGGCAGTAAAGCTGATTAAAGGCCACTGACATTTAGCATTAAGAGCCCAACATGTTATCCAAATCAAAATTCCTCAAAAACTACTGCCTGTCATCTTGGAGTAGTCACTCAGTCGATATCAGTCCTTCCAGGATTGACGGCTTTTAAGATTTATTGGGTCTTAGTAAATCTTTTAAGTCTAGCTGCCAGTACTGCAGAATTACACTGTCACTTTCTCAGTTCTCAGAATGTGGCTCCAAGAGCACCAGCTTTCTGGTCAGTAAGACCGAAAAGTAGAATTTATCCGTAGAATTTATCATTTTTATTTATTTATTTTTAATTACAATGGATTTGATGTATAGATCAAATGGCCCATTGGATTCCTCATTCTTGGAGATAACTTGGCTCTGCTAGTTAGATTCAAGGGTTTTGAAGGCCATATTGCGAAGTAAAGCGAACATCGGGTTTAAACTTTACACTGTGTATTTTTTAGGCTACGGACATGCTACAATATGGACTGTCCGAATCAACAAGTAACAAGTCCCACTGTAATTGAGTTTCTTTGAGCATGTTGGCAAACAGTTTGTATGACAGTTGCTTCCTGTCAAATTTACACTTTAAAAATAGAAAAAGATGACTAAAAAAACTAGTGCATCTGCCATGAACAAGAGGGAACAGTATCATGTGCCATGGGATTTCTAACACCAGGTGGTAGAACATTAATGGCGGTGAATCCTAACACAGCCGCTCCAACCCTTAACACACTGGTTACACACAGAGGAGAGAAATAAAGGTGCTGTCTGCTTCAGGGCTTTGTGGTTTAATTAGTCTCATATAAATAGGCTGTTTAGGAGTGTGGTCTGTGACCATGCTGTCCGTGTACCCTTGAAAAGCTCAATAAGCTGCAGTACGCCAGCTATGGGGTCCTGCTCTCATGCAGGCAGGATAATGACCTCTGGGAGGATCTGTCGCTTCTTTTGAAAGTCAAAAGTAGATGCCGCTTTTATTCGGAAGTGGCACTGGGAAGCGAAGAGATGGATGGTAAATGACTGCAATCCACAATGTATGATTTAACAACAACATCAAAGACATGTTGCCAAATAATAGCCTGGAAATCTTTTATACATTTTTAGTATAGGAAAAAGTAGATGCACCCCTGGCTCCTGGACTTCCGTAGATCACACTTTTACTGGTCATTTCACGGGAAAGGTAGCACTACATTACCCTTCCCTTGGTGTCACAGTCTCAACATGGAATAAAATCATTCTCACTTCTGACCTCATCTGTCACTTCAAAAAGGACTGAGGTGTTACCAGATGACCTCAAACCAGGATGAAATCTGTTCTCAATCACAATCCTTGCATGAGATAACCCATTTATCTGCTTTGGATTGATATCAAAAACAAAAAGTAAGGTTCTCAGGTGTGTTTGGACCCCTGGCTAATATTGATTCTTATAAATATATCCAAAAAATAAAAAGTTTCATGGAGGGTAAGAATAACCAAAATCATGTTTCCAACAATACTGCCTCAACACATTGCAATTTGCATTAAAATTCTGCAAAAATAGTAAGTATATGGCTTCTCTGCTTCTGAAACTATTTTTATTTTTGACTGACATCTCCAAGTCCTCTGACTTTTTTTTTTTTTGGTACATAATGCCCACTTTTAACGATTAAAACTATTTTTAGAGAATGCAAATCTAGTCTTGCCCTACATTTGTTTTCTTATTGAAAAAAGTTTCACATAGAAAAATAGGTTGCAAATACCATTTCATGTTGACTTCAAAGTCTAAACTCTTTAATGCATAATGTGCTACTTTAAAAAAAATCTTAGTCAGGGTTAAAGAGAACCAAATGAGAATAACTTTGGTAGAATTAGGAGCATATTTCTCCACCAGTAGACTTAATATATTGCAAATGTCTCAAACATTCACAGACTTAATATTCCAGCTATGCAACCCTTACTTCTAATGCTTAGTGAACACCGTGGATCTAAAAATATCTATTCACCTCTCAATGTCCAATATGCTGTCAAGGCTATTTAGTACTGGACTGGCGCTGTGAAGTGCGAGGTTGTCGTGTTTTCCAAAGCACCCTTTTCCACATGGTTTATAGTGTCTCATGTGTGGCTCCTCATTCCTCGCCCCCATTCTGTAAGCAAACACATATTATTATGGTTACTCAATTGCCCACTAAGCTCCAGTTGTGTGCTTACTGCACATAAAATGACTTCTTTAAATAGACAAGGTGAAAGTTCTGCCATAGCAGCAGTTCTGTGGTAATTTTGGGCCCTGTAACCAGTCTAATTGTGTTTATAGGTGCGAGATGTGTGTGATGGGAGGTTTATGGTGGTTGTTTGACAAATTTCATTGCTTGAAACTTCTCTTACGTCCCTGTGAAACGTATAACAAGACCATTATCACAATGTGGTGCTTTTGATAGAACTTACACATGTTCGGAAAGTATTCAGACCCCCTTAAATTTTTCACTCTTTGTTATATTGCAGCCATTTGCTAAATCATTTAAGTAAATTTGTTTTCCTCATTAATGTACACACAGCACCCCATATATCTAATTTTTGACAGAAAAACACAGAATTGTTGAATATTTTGCAGATTTATTAAAAAAGAAAACCTGAAATATCACACGGTCCTAAAGTATTCAGACCCTTTGTTCAGTATTTAGTATAAGCACCCTTTTGATCTAATACAGCCATGATTCTTTTTTGGGAAAGATGCAACAAGTTTTTCACACCTGGATTTGGGGATCCTCTGCCATTCCTCCTTGCAGATCCTCTCCAGTTCTGTCAGGTTGGATGGTAAACGTTGGTGGACAGCCATTTTTAGGTCTCTCCAGAGATGCTCAATTGGGTTTAAGTCATGGCTCTGGCTGGGTCATTCAAGAATGGTCACAGAGTTGTTGTGAAGCCACTTTTTCGTTATTTTAGCTGTGTGCTTAGGGGTCATTGTCTTGTTGGAAGGTAACCTTCGGCCCAGTCTGAGGTTCCTGAGCACTCTGGAGAAGGTTTTCGTCCCGGATATCCCTGTACTTGGCCGCATTCTTCTTTCCCTCGATTGCAACCAGTCGTCTTGTCCCTGCAGCTGAAAAACACCCCCACAGCATGATGCTGCCACCACCATGCTTCACTGTTGGGACTGTATTGGACAGGTGATGAGCAGTGTCTGGTTTTCTCCACACATATCGCTTAGAATTAATGCCAAAAAGTTCTATCTTGGTCTCATTAGACCAGAGAATCTTATTCCTCACCATCTTGGAGTCCTTCAGGTTTTTTTTAGCAAACTCCATGCAGGCTTTCATGTGTTTTGCACTGAGGAGAGGCTTCCGTCGGCCACTCTGCCATAAAGCCCCGACTTTTGGAGGGCTGCAGTGATGGTTGACTTTTCTACAACTTTCTCCCATCTCCCGGTTGCATCTCTGGAGCTCAGCCACAGTGATCTTTGGGTTCTTCTTTACCTCTCTCACCAAGGCTCTTCTCCCCCGATAGCTCAGTTTGGCCGGACGGCCAGCTCTAGGAAGGGTTCTGGTAGTCCCAAACTTCTTCCATTTAAGGATTATGGAGGCCAAAGTGCTCTTAGGAACCTTAAGTGCAGAAGAATTTTTTTTGTAACCTTGGCCAGACCTGTGCCTTGCCACAATTCTGTCTCTTAGCTCTTCAGGCAGTTCCTTTGACCTAATGATTCTCATTTGCTCTGATATGCACTGTGAGCTGTTAGGTCTTATATAGACAGGTGTGTGGCGTTCCTAATCAAGTCCAATCAGTATAATCAAACACAGTTGGACTCAAATGAAGGTGTGTAGAACCATCTCAAGGATGATCAGAAGAAATGGACAGCACCTGAGTTAAATATATGATTGTCACAGCAAAGGGTCTGAATACTTTAGGACCATGTGATATTTCAGTTTTTCCTTTTTAATAAATCTGCAAAAATGTTAAAAATTCTGTGTTTTTCTGTCAATAGGGGTGCTGTGTGTACATTATGAGGAAAAAAAATTACTTAAATTATTTTAGCAAATGGCTGAAATATAACAAAGAGAGAAAAATATAAGGGGGTCTGAATACTCTCCGTACACACTGTATATTTCCATTTTGGACCACAGCGTTTAACTTGGTCTATTTTGCACGTTCCCCAGAAGCCCCTTCCGAATAAATACGTGCGTTCGTGATGATTAGTTTTTTTGATGAATCAGTTAAGTGAATTTTTCAATGACTCACTTTATAACAACCATACAGGAGAGTGACACTTTGTTTTTGTTCCCCTTGATAAATCTTTTTTTTTTTACAATCAGTTGAATTAACGCCTCACTCAGAAAAATTCTAAACCGTTTATCATACATATTTACAAGACAACATTGATTTATATTCTTATATAATATAACTGTTTTGGGTACCACTTTTATTTTGATAGTCCACTTAGACAGCACTAACTATAAGTAACTTTGTACTACTATCAACAACTATCATTGGAGTAATAGTAAAATGTCTGTTTAATCTGCTAACACTTTATTTTGATGGTCCCACAACACATATTCTAACTTTGCAAGTACAAGTCAACTTATTCTACTAACCCTAACCTAACAATATACAAATACACTAATGAGAGTGATTGTTTTTATTACAAGTTTCGGGAGAGCGCGCGCAGATAATTAACACGGCCAGTTCATCTTCAGTAATTACACCATCTATCCAATCAGCTGAAGAGAGAACCTCTATAAATAATCAAAGTAGCCTTACCTCCATTATCTCCCGTCCTTAGCACCATGTCAGACATTGAGCTTTTCCCGGACGATAACGAATTCGACATCACGGGTCCTCCGGCGTCTTCAGTCGCTGTCCAGCACACCAGCGCTCCGCAGGACACCACAAGCGAGCCCGCGGTTGCAACTCGGGGCCGCCGGCCCTCCCGCGCGGCCATCGCGCATACCTCCAGGCACCGAGGCACGCCATCACCTTCGCCTTCAAGGCGTCAGCCACCTTCTCCAGCGTCCTCCTACGCCTCAGCCCTCTCCCCCGCCCCAGCTGCGGAGAAATGGACCGTGGTAGAACTACGCCAGGCGCTCGTCAGCTCCGGTGTCAGCGTCCCACGACGATCAGCCAAGGTAGATCTCCTTGCCCTCTATACTTCCCTCCAAACAGGGGCGCCTCCAAGCTTCACTCCTCCATCCAAGGCCGCGGACAAAGCGAGCCAGGGCCGTAGTGTTCCATACTCACGGCCCGAATTTACCACCACTCCTTCGGAGACGGGCTTCCGGCCAGTAGGCCGCAGCAAAAAACCTTCGGCAAGCCTGGGCCGCGCCCCGAATGCCGCCAGCCCCAGACCTCCTCCTCCATCCACCGAACGCCAGCTCGACGAAATGCCAGCTCCAATCTCCACGAGCCGCCACGTTAGCGTGAGCACGCCTCCGCTAGCAGCGCAGACCTACCCACAACCCTCGCCACACACCTCCCCATACCCCCTCCCCTACCCATAGCCTGCAGCCCCACCATCCATCACTAGCGTGAGCATGCCTCCGCTAATGGCGCAGGCCCCGGCGCCCGCCATTCCCTCTCTCTTTCCCCCTCTTTCTTCCACTCCCGGAGTCTTCCCAAGTGTGAGCATGCCTCCGCTAATGGCGCAGGCTCCGACGCCCGCCATTCCCCCTCTCTTTCCTCCTTTTTCTTCCGCTATCGGAACTGTCACAAGCGCGAGCATGCCTCCGCTAATGGCGCAGGTCCCGACTCCCGCCATTTCCTCTCTTTTTCCTCCTTTTTCTTCTGCTCCCGGAGCGATCACAAGCGCGAGCCTGCCTCCGCTTATGGCGCAGGCCCTGATGCCCGCCTTTCCCTCTCTCTTTCCCCCCTTTTCTTCCGCTCCCGGAGCCGTACCAAGCGTGAGCCTGCCTCCGCTACCGACGCAGGCCCCGATGCCCGTCAATTCCCCTCTCTTTCCCTCTTTCTATTCCATCCCCGGAACTGCCCCAAGCGTGAGCATGCCTCCGCAAGCAGTTCCGGCGGCTACCTTTCCACCTCCCCTCGCTCGCTCTTTCTCTCTTTCTTCCGCCACACCACTACCCACCCCTCCGAACACCCTCGCCTTGGAACCACCTCCTGTGGCCAGCAACATTAGGACACAGATCTTGGCAGGTGCGGACGTAGATATTTTTTCCCTTTTGTCACCAATTTCACCTCCGTTTGCAGATCGCCAAATCGACTGCGGCGGATTTTTTCGTCACGTTAAAAAACACAGCTCACAACCCTTCACGTATTTTAACATTTGCTGAATTCACGATCGCTTTCACCCGTTACATTGAAGTCATCTGCACTGTTTTCCCTCACAGGAGACGCGAGCTCGTCGATTATCTCTCAATAATCGCCGAGCTCGCGTTATCATACGGCGGCTCTCACTTTTACACCTACCACAAATTATTTTCTGCTAAATGTGCCATCCGAATATCCCAGTGGAATCAATGCCCTTACTGGGGGGCTTTGGACACCGAACTCCACAACAGGGTATTTTTAGGCTGCCGCAATATATTCTGCGCGGTCTGCCGTTCCAGTACCCACTCCACCATTGCATGCCCGTTCATCAACCCCTCTATTCCCCCCTGCCCCGAGCCATCCCAGCCCAAATCCACCAGCTATGTCCTGCGTCTCCTAGACATCCCAACCACCTCTTTCCCACCCACTTCCAACTACCACCGCCACCCAGCTCCCTCTGACAGCCAGGTCTGCGCCGGCTTCAACACGGGCAGATGCTCAAGGCAACGCTGCCGTTTTTTGCACGTTTGCAATTTTTGTGGCGGTGCCCATGCCTGCTTGATATGCCCAGTGAAAAAAGCCATATATAAAAATACTAAAAGTTATTTATCGACTCCTGTGAATGTTTCTCTTTTATCTTCAGAATTACTTCATCACTCCGACCCCCTTTTACGGATTATCTACTATCGGGTCTCTCACACGGCTTTCACCCTTGCGTTGAAAATCTCCCCTCCCAAAGCCCCATCTGCCCCAATCTCCAGTCCGCTCTAGCCGAACCCGAAACAGTCGACCTCCTAATCAAAAGAGAAACAGACGCAAAATTTATGATCGGCCCCTTTTCCGCCCCCCCCCCCTTTAAAGTTTTCCGCGTTAGCCCCATCGGTATAGCTACCAGGAAATTCTCAGGTAAAAAACGCCTCATAATCGATCTTTCATCCCCGCATAATTCCACGTTCCCAAGCATTAACAGCCTCATTTCACTCGAAGAATTTTCTCTCCACTACGTTGACCAAGCCATTACCCTGATCAAAAACGCGGGTCGCGGCGCTTGGCTGGCTAAAGTCGACATCACCTCTGCCTTTAAATTGATGCCTATTCACCCAGATATTTGCCATTTATTTGGCATCTGCTGGCATAATCATTTTTACTTTTCCGTCTGCCTCACTTTCGGCTGCAGAAGCAGCTCTAAAATTTTCGACATGTTGTCAGAAGGCATATGTTGGATCCTATCCAACAATTACGCAATACTTTACCTGATCCATCTTTTAGACGATTTCCTGATCATTTCGCCTCCCGACTCCATCCCAGCCGCACATCTCTTGACAACCCAAAAAGATTTTTGCAGAGCTCTGGATTCCTCTCGCCCAAGACAAAACCGCGGGCCCGAGCACTTCCATTGAATTTTTGGGTATCAACTTAGATTCTCAAGGCTTCTCTGCCGAAGGAAAAAAATCGATAGGACGATCTTGGTCACTTCCACCCTCTTAGACAACCCGAGCTGTTCCAAACGCGAGTTGCTATCCATTTTCGGTCATCTAAATTTCGCCATGCGCATCATCCCGCAGGGATGCCCTTTTATCTCACACCTCCTTTTTTCTCGCGTCTTCCGCCCACGCACTAGAGGATCGAATATCATTAACTGACGCGTGCTGCAACGAGCTCAGCTTATGGATATCCTTCCTTAAGCAATGGAACGGCCTATCTTTCTTTTACAACTTGATTTCTTCTCCTGTCGATATCCAATTATTTACTGACGCCACACCCTCCGTCGGTTTCGGAGGATTTTATGAAGGCCGCTGGTTCGCATCCACGTGGTCCCCCCAGCTGGTAGACTTACCACAGTAGCTAAAATCCTCAGCTCTCTTCGAGCTATATCCATTAGTCGTCGCAGCAATGCTGTGGGGTAAGGAGTGGTCCGCCAGCAGCATCATTATCCACTGTGACAACGAGGCTACTGTACACTGCATCAATAAAAGCCGTTCCCATTCACCCGCCCTAATGCCTCTGTTAAGACGCCTGATTTGGATCTCGGCTTGCGACCAATTCATTCTAACTGCAGAACATATTCCTGGTTCAAAAAACCAAATAGCTGACTCTCTTTCTCGCTTTGCCTTCCAGAAATTCAGAACACTGGCACCGGAGGCGAATCCAGCCCCAACCCCAGTACCTCCCTATTCAGAGCTGATATTCCCTTAAATCATCCTCTGAGACCACTACTCGAAGCTTCCCTCAACTCTATCCTACAAGCCGTCGCCCCCAGGACCCTCCAATCTTACCTAACAGCTTGGAAATGCTTTAAAGCATTTCACTCCACCTACAACCTGCCATTTCCCGACTTTTCCTTGCTCGCTATCACCTCATTCATCTCTCACCTTAACATCAACAAAAACCTCCAAATCAGCTCCATTAAGGGTAAAAAAAAAGAAAGCACAATATCGAAGCGGAATCCAATTTTTTTCTACAAACTCTTATACGGTTCACCCTCACCTCAGATAGCCAATTCTCAGACCTCCCTACTCATCAAAGGTATCCAAAGATCCCATCCCACTCGCCCAGATACCAGGCAACCCATTACCTTACAAATTTTGACCAAATGTATTTCTACCCTCCGCAGAGGTTATCATTCCATTCACACCGCCCACACGCTTGACGCTATGTTCATCCTGGCTTTCTTTGGTTTTCTCAGATGCTCTGAGCTCACTATCACATCTAGCTTCAATCCAAACATCCACCCCACTATTTCCGATCTAGCAGTGCTGGATGATGAAACCATCTCTTACTTCATCAAGCAAAGTAAAACAGACCAGACCAGGAAAGGCCATTTCATTTTTATTTTCAACCTCCAATCACCCATACTACCATACCAGGCCCTCCTAGCCTTCATCCAGCTCAAGAAATCACAGTCCAAACTCCCATCCGACCCCCTTTTTACAGATGATTCCAACCGTCCCGTCACCCGTTTCTGGTTCCAAAAGCACCTTAAGTCAGTTCTGCTCCTATCCGGCATCCCAGCGGATAATTTTTCCAGCCATTCATTTCGAATCGGGGCGGCTACCACAGCGGCCCAAAAAGGCCTCTCCCAGCAGCAGATACAAGCACTCGGTCGCTGGTCGTCAGAAGCTTTCAAGAGCTACATTCGATCTGACCGCTCCCACATCAAGGAAGCTCAACGAACCCTCATCGGCCACCCCCTTTAAATGCCAGTACAGCCCCATCCACTCAAAACCAGCAGTGCCCGCTCCGGCAGGAGCTTCCCATATTATCCCAATGCCGCAGCAGTTTCCGCTCCCGCAGGAGCTTTTCCATATTTCCCCACTGCCGCAGCAGTGCCCGCTCCCGCAGGAGCTTTCCATATTTCCCCACTGCCGCAGCAGTTTCCGCTCCCGCAGGAGCTTTCCATATTTCCCCACTGCCGCAGCAGTTTCCGCTCCCGCAGGAGCCTTTTCTGTATTTCCCCACTGCTGCAGCAGTGCCCGCTCCCGCAGGAGCTTTCCATATTTCCCCACTGCCGCAGCAGTTTCCGCTCCCGCAGGAGCTTTTCCATATTTCCCCACTGCCTCAGCAGTTCCCGCTCCCACAAGAGCTTTTTCCTTACGTCCCCACTGCCTCAGCAGTTCCCGCTCCCGCAGGAGCTTTTCTATATTTCCCCACTGCCGCAGCAGTGCCCGCTCCCGCAGGAGCTTTTCCTTTTTTCCCCACTGCCGCAGCAGTTCCAGCTCCCGCAGGAGTTTTTTCCTATTTCCCCACTGCCGCAGCAGGTTCCGCTCCCGCAGGAGCTTTCCATATTTTCCCACTGCCGCAGCAGTGCCCGCTCCCTCAGGAGCATTTTCCATATTTTCCCCAAACGCCCACCCCCCCCCCCCCCTCTCTTCCGCTCCCGGAGCCACCCCAAGCGTGAGCACGCCTCCGCAAGCGGTCCCGGCAGCTATCTTTCCTCCTACCTCTCGCATGCCTGCCCTTCCTTCCGCCTTGCCCCTACCCAGCCCTCCGAACACTCCCGCCTCAGAACCCCCATTTAACGCCCCCCATCCCTGTTCCTCACACCCCGCCCCACCTGGCTAACCCCGTTACATCACCTAATCACCTATACGACCCTCCCCTAACATTCATCCCAACAGCAACCCCCTCTCCCACAGGAGCTTTACCCCCGTATGGCCCCAACTGCCGCAGCGTGCCCGCCTCCCGCAGGACTTTCCCATATTCCCCACTGCCCAATCAGTTTCCCCCGCTCCCCACTGCCGCAGGAGCTTTTCCATATTTCCCAACTGCCGCAGCAGTTCCCGCAGGAGCGTTTCCATATTTCCTCACAGCTGCAGCAGTTCCCGCTCCCAAATGAGCTTTTCCATATTTCCCCACTGCCGCAGCAGTGCCCGCTCCCGCAGGAGCTTTTCCATATTTCCCCACTGCCGCAGCAGTGCCCGCTCCCGCAGGAGCTTTTCCATATTTCCCCACTGCCGCAGCAGTTCCCGCTCCCGCTGGAGCCATTATCTATATTTTACACTGCTGCAGCAGCGCCCGCTTCCGCAGAAGCCTTTAGTTCTCTCTCCTAAGCCTCAGCAGTGCCGCTGCTTCAAGCAATGTACAGCACCCACCAATTTTAAAGTTCTGCATATTTTGGGGGGGTTATCAACGCTCCTCTCTGGCTGCTGTCCCATACTAATTGCATCTTTGGGGGAGCATTTTGGGTCCGGGCTTAATCCCGAGCTCGGACCCCTCTCCCCGGCCAGGGGGAGTACCCCGGGCTCGAGAGTAATTACCGAGCTTGGAGCCCTCTCCCAGGACAGCACGCCAAATACGCATAAACTTTACTTGGTTCATTATAAGTAAGTGTGAACTCGTGAAGTGATGTTTTATTATCAAGTTTCGGGAGGAGCGCGCACAGATAATTAACACGGCCAGTTCATCATCAGTAATTACACCATCTATCCAATCAGCTCAAGAGAGAACCTCTATAAAAATTCAAAGCAGCCTTACCTCCATTATCTCTAGTCTTTCAGAATCCCTCCACCACCCCGACTCTTCACCTTCAGCCCGTTCCTACCCCAGTACGGGGAGGAACACTCAGGGGGGGGCATTTTGGGTCCGGGCTTAATCCCGAGCTCGGACCCCTCTCCCCGGCCAGGGGGAGTACCCCGGGCTCGAGAGTAATTACCGAGCTCGGAGCCCTCTCCCCGGACAGCACGCCAAATACGCATAAACTTTACTCGGTTCATTATAAGTAAGTGTGAACTCGTGAAAGTTAGTTGGCATGTAGTTGCAAATTAAGTGTAAATTAAGTGCCAATTAAATAAAGACTTTCACCTGATTTTATGGTTAAATGTAATACAAATACATTATTTATTACACATTAATCTTAACCCACTCATAAGCTCTTGGTCATTTGCACACTTCACTCTATGAACAATTTGTCATCTATGCTTGCCAGTTTTCCAACACAGAATTGTTTTGTGCATTATAATGTACTGTGAAATGACTGTAAAATGAGAACAGGCTGCTCACATGTTAAAGTTCTTACACAAAAAATGCCATCCGCTATGCTTTCGTCTAATGAAATACATGACTATGTAGGCTATACAAGGTCAGTATGTAAAGAATAATTCTCTGCTTTCCATCAGATTGTTTACACTACTGGTGAAAGAGTTTTTGTTCATTATTACTGATTACTTCAGCCAGGATCACTAAGTTGACGCCTAATAATTTTTAACAATTAAGTGATTGTTAAAACCAAGCAGCATGTTGGAGCCTACTGCAAAATTACAACTCATTTACAAGTCTCAGTGGGTGATTTTAAACAGCAATGAGTAATGACATTCTGCCTGAACACAACAAACTTTGTTAATTACTGACTGGCACATTTTCTTCCACACATATACACTTGCATAACAAGCTTGTTACTTTTTACCGAAGCCTTGAAATATTCTCACTAATGACGTATCCAAGATTTAAATTAATCTTTTCTAAAGTAACTTCTGTGGTAATTTTCACTTACTCTCCAAGGAAACCGATGCTTATTTTCAGTGAAGAGGTACTGAAAAAAAATGTCTGGCACTTCAGAATCCCCACGCTTTCCTTAGCCTCAAAGGAATTTTATCCGAACAGGTTTCATTGATTGGTTGTGGAATATGGCAAACAGGAACTTGGCAGAAAGCCATCTTGTGCCCACATTTTGGTCATATTCGTGAAAGGGCATGTCAATTAAAATGTGAAGTCTTCCCTTCTAATTTTTGAACTTCCAAGCCCTATACTGAGTGACAAAGCTTTTTTTAGGCTTCTTGGGCCATTAAGTTTGAAGAGCTCTGGGAAACTGATGCAAGGAAATAGAAGGCAGACTCATCTATATTTAGCATGAGCCCAGTGAGGTATAATTTATCGATGTATGCCAATTTGAGTGAGTGCTTTTGACATACAGAACCTCACCCTTAGTTCTTCATCTGAACAGATGAAATGATTGTGACGTCAAACAGAAAACAACACTTCTGGGTTATTAAGGTGAGCAGGTTTTAGTGGTGGCAGTTCATTCTAATGAAAATGTTTCAGATACTTTTTCTTACCATTGTACAATTTGTAACACTGCTCATGCTTTCCCGATTTCAGCCTGGGTCACATCATTGGTATTCAGCCTTTTATTTGTTATTATAGTTGCGTTTTAAGAGGTTAAATCAGACATTTGTGACTGAGTGCGATGCTTCAGTGAAATGAAAATCTACCAACATTAGATACCATTAGCAAAATTTGAAGTTCTAAAAGAGCTCTTTTCTAGGTGTGCCACCTGAAAGTATTGCCGAAATGTTTGTTTGTAAATAGCAATTTCTTCACAGCCATGAGCGCAAAGCCAGGACAAATATTTGCATTAATGAAAAAGTAAACGTCAAGGGTTTTCAGTAGGAAGGGGAAATTATGCCCTAAAAATGGTTATCTATTTCAGTCAGATCTGAATAAGTACAATGGTACCCAAAGGTAAAAATCTGCATAAGAATACACCTGCCCTTGCTGACCCAACCCTTGAATGGTTATGCAATTAAGATTTGCATTTGCTTCGCATTTTCAAGTGACCTTAAGATCTTAAAACCCTAGTGAATATGTGTCTTGCACATAAACCCAGGTAAGACCTTATAATGCAACATGTTCATGTATTATCCTTTTAATTGCTTGGTATAAAGCTAAATATGAAAAGCAGTAAAGACTAAATGAAGACTAAATGAAGAACAATAAATGCACAAACTATATGGTGACTAACACTACAATGCAACTCAATGCAGAGTGGTTGTGTCAGTCACTCCTGTTAAAGGAATAGTTAAGCCAAAAATGAAAATCTGCTGAGAATTGAGTCAGAATGAGTTTGTTTCTTCATTGGAACAGGTTTGGAAAAATTTAGCATTACATCACTTGCTCACTAATGGATAGTCTCAGTGAATGGGTGCCACCAGAATGAGAGTTCAAACAGCTGATAAAAACATCACACTGTTTTTAAACTGTCACTTTTGGCCAAAATACTAGTCCATAATCTATAATAATCCTTCCATCTCCAATCCATAATAAAGTCTATCCCCTGTTGTCTTCTCACATCAAAATTCACAGAAATATTTGTTTAGAACTCTTTTGGATTGTTTTTTGTGTGCAAACAGTGCTTGATCTGCGTATATTTCTCTGCTGATTGAGATGAGAGAAAGCAGTATTCTGGATTGTTAAAATGTCTTGATGCATTTGTTTATTAAAAACACGTTTTACTTATGATGGTTTTATTAGCTGTTTGGACTCTCATTCTGATGGCACCCATTCACTGCAGAGGATCCATTGGTGATATAATGCAAATTTCTCCAAATATGTTCAGATGAAGAAACAAACTACATCTACATCTGGGGTGAGTAAATTTCCAGTAAAGTTTTCTTAATAAAATGTGAAATACTGTGCAACTGAATCAATGACATAAATGATGCTGTACATCACTGAAAGCCACATTTTAGTAATTTAATGATAGCAGTAGTTGTAAACAAGTATTCATGAACAAAGCAACCGTAATGTGATCTCAGGCACATTAACTCTGCACTTATAATGAATGAGCATTCAGACATTCATCCTCAGGAAATAGATCCACTGATTCTGTCTGATGAGATGTCACATGCATAATAAGCCTCGGGGGAAACGTTGCATGCACAGAATGGCAGTTTCTCAATAACTGCATGCACAGGAGATCATATCAATCACTGAACAATCAGAAGTGGGGTGGCTGATCCTCAGCGGTGTGAACACAGATATTACAGTGAGTATTTTTTCACCAAATGTGATTTAGTTAGTTTAAATGGAAAATGATTAGAATGAGCTCTGTTCTGAGACACAGAAATTAGCTTATTTATCACAAGACAAGCTGCATCCAGCCTCACATGCACAACTGAAGGATAATCTTATCTCTAAACCATTGTTATATCAATATATATGTCATTTAATTGAGAAACTTGAGACCATGGCCAGATAGGCAGATATGTATGTATGTGTGTTTGTGCGCGTGTGTGTGTGTGTGTGTGCGCACACATATAATAGACATGAATAGCAAAACTGATTAACCTGAATTCATGCTAGTTAATTAATTGTTCATGTTGAAAAGCACTCTTAAACTAATTGCAGCCATTTTTTATTTAAAAGTACAGAGGCTATAAATCAGCATTGTGATGGATCATTGTGTGAAACAGAACGCAACAACATATTAATCAGGGCACTTACATAATAAACATGTATCCAGAATAATGGATTCTAGCAGTTTTAATTACATTATTTTGTCTCTGTCTGAATATTCATCAGATGACATTCCAAATCAGTCAGTGCCCTTTCCTTGAGAATGGAGCTTAACCAGGTTGCTCCTGCAATTATACAATTTATAGAGTTAAAAGTCACTTTGGATAAAATGTGTCTGCTAATGACAAAGAAAGCATAGTTTATATAATTTTTATTTTATTTTATTTTTAGATAATTCTTTAGTCAAAGAACATCATCTCAGGACATCATACAATATGATAGAATATTAATTAGATGTGTTCCTAGGTCAACATATTTTGTTGACCCTGGAACAACATTTGAATCCAAAAATGTAGTCTTGACCATATCCCTACACCTAACCATGAGTAATCCCTAAAATCAGAGGAAATGATAGATGAATGACACTGATGTACAAGCATCAAACACTGATTGTAAGCCTAAATTTCACAAAAACTATGAACTGGTTCTTTACAAAGATGTTGATCCAGGAACGTGTTGCACTTGGTAAAATCAGGTTCTGCTTAACGATATACAAAGACAACACCATCAGGTAAGCTAAAATAATACTATAAACATTGAAGGAATAATTCAATTTTTCATTCTTCTGCACATTATTACTTTAACTATAACTCAAGTTATTGAGAGAAAATAGGCTAATTAATGGAAATGTCACAATCCCCATGAATTAAGGCAATTCATACTTTTTACCTAAAACATATTGTGAAATATGAAATGAAATATAATTTTTCTTCGTAATTATAAGTCATTCTTACCTTCTATATTTTGTATACTGTGATAATTAAACAATTTCATTAAATGGCATCCTCCTGCTAAACAAACAAGCTCACACACGAGTCATTTTCTGCAGCCAGGTGTTCACAAAGAGCAGAGACCTTGAGATTTCATCTATTGCTTTCGCACTAACGCAACAAAGACACTCGTAAGCCGATGACGAACAAGAGTGATGCAGTCTTGATATGAGTCGTGTACTGTCAGTATCTCGCAAGTAGTGAAGCTGTAAAGCTCCTCTCTAGGTCTGACTGTGATTCGCTCATTGGTCGCTGAACTGTCAGCAGCTCGAGCGACTGCTCACTCACGGCTCTTTGTGATGTTCCCTCATCTCGACTTGTTAGGTTTTGCTCCTCTGTCAACACCGTGTCCGACGAGACAGTTTGACTGAGTTTTACTTTTACGCGCTTGTGAGAAAAGCAGGAGAACTTTACGGATTGCAAAGTTTTTTTATTTCCATGGTATACTACGAACATTTACGGAAGAAAAAGCAGCTGCGATGGACGCCCCACAATTGGTTTTATTGGTTTTATTGGTTTCACCATTGAGCTCCTTGTTTTCTCCGGTAAGTGTTTGTTTTTGTGTTATGGTATTTTACCGTTGGCGTGGTTACATGTTTTAATTTATATTAAATCTATCTGATGTGAAGTATATTTAATTTGTGGAGGGATATAACATTATACACCTCGCATATTTAGTCAAAACCATGAATGTGACTAGAAAGCCATCGAGAAGTTGGATGCTGATTCAAGAGAATGCGGTAGTGCGTGCACACGACACGAGTGAAGGAGCAGCAGTGTCTGTTACTTTATAAAGGCATGATAATGTGGACTTTAGCAAGTTATTTATAATGTCTATAACATGTAAGAGACCCGTGATTACTTTTTGTGTTAAACCTGTTAAACTAGACTACGTTTAATCTCCTTGAAGGGGTGAGAGCACCTGTCCAGATAGCGAGGAGTCATCTAACGTAGAAAATGACTTGAGTTAAATTTAATTTAAAATCATTTAGGCGTCAATAGTAAGCATTTTTAACCACGCGAGGTCATATTATTAATTTCCCATGCTGTATTCGTCTGTTTTATTGATTTTTACGCATTTGATTGATTCACTACCCCTCCGTACATTAATCTCAGCGAATGCTCATTCATTGCACACTGTATATAAAATGTCATCAAATGGGTTCCCACAGGAATTGATTTTTTTCAAACAGCTATTATTATTATCATCAGTTGATTAGTATTGATATCTATCTATCTTTATATCTATCTAATATTAATGTATCTTCAACGTGTTTCATAGGCTAATTGTATTGTTAGTAATTTATTAATTTATTCGTTTTTGAATATCAAATGGCTAAATCCACAGGTTTAACTGCTTGATTCAATTTAAACAGATTCTGTGCTGAATCAGTCTATCTATCTATCTATCTATCTATCTATCTGCATGCAGAATAATCCATGTAAAATCATGAGATTCCCAACTTTTCTTATTAACAGAAAAATTAGGCACTTTACAAAACCAGAAAAAAAACAAAAAATGTAACTTTGCAAAACCAGAATGTCGTACAGTTCTGGTTCAACTATTACACACATGGCAGTTGTAACCCTAAGCATTTGCTGACAGTGTAAATCATACACTTCAGTGTTCACAAAAGCCTCTTATCTGCACTTTTAGCACACTTCACCCTCTTGAATCACTGATAAAGGCCGCAGTGGTCTGCCACTCTCACCATCGCTAGATGTCACAAGCTGAATGAAAAGACATTTTAGTACTGACTCAGGAATTAAATGTACCAAACATCAGCTAAAAGCATCCTTTAGGAGACATTCCTGCTGCTATTAATTTCAGCAAAAATGGGAATTCACGTTGAATAGCATGTTAGAGGATGTTTCACAATGGAGAAAAGCAGCACACTTGATGGAGAGCAACTGGTTGCAGTGCAGTAGATGTGTCAAAGTCTATTTTTAAATGTTTAAAGACAAGAAATCAATCATTATATGTGAGACAATTTTCGAACTATAGATAAGAATGTGTTTAAGATATAGATAAGCTTGTGTTTAAGAACTATTGTAGCATAATCTGCTGCAATACAATTACAGGCTTGTAGTCACTTAAATCAGGGTTATTCTAGTAGCAGTGAGATACTATTATACTTTTTATTATTTTGAATTAGTTTTTATTAGTATTTTAATTTTAGTTAAAGTTAGTATTTTGTCATATTTATTAGTTTTTTTAATGTTTACATAGATTTCATTCATACTTATTTCAGTTGGGGGGGGGGGGGGGGGGTGGGGGGGTGAATTATTTTGTAATTTTTTATCGCTGGATAGTGTGTGAAATAAAGTGTGAGATTAACAAATTTCCACTTTCCTCAAAAAATTAGACTTTGCTTAAAGCACATATTATGTAAAACTGGGTCTAAAATAAGATAGAAGACTTTCTCTGCAAAGTTATCAGCAAATGTCACTAAAAACATAGCTAAAAGATCAACTCATTATAACACAATTGCTTTTAAGTACATAAAATATTATTGCTTTCAATTGCAGTTGCTCATCTTTGTCAAGAAAATAGCCGTTAGGAAACAAACGAGGAGTTTCACAGCTGGAGATGTACATGCGTCATGATAATGAGGTTTTATTGCAGCACGCAGCATTCCTGATGCAAAACTATGCCTTCTTGTTTGCTGCAAAAAAGGAACATGTTTTGATATAATGAAAAGATCTAGATTCATATTTTGATAAAAGTGTTCTCTTAGGTAATTTTTTTTTGCTAAAAGTTGAGTTGCTTTTTTGCACTTGAATTCAGTCATTTCACACACACACACACAGTAGGAAACAAATGCTTGAGGCAGCAGACTGTGTGTGTGGAGAAAGTTTTCCACACAGATTATAAGAGCTACTCACTTTCTGAAGAGCTAGTGCAGGAACTCCATAGAAAGTAGTTTTAAATTTTCTCAAGTCCTCTGACTGCAGCATCTGTTCACTTCTTCTCCCAAGAACACTCCCACCCGACTCCCAAACCCCATAATGCACTTCTGTCCACCTCACTTACTCATGAAGAATAGATGTGAGACACCTATTACTCAAGCACCATGACAACGTCCTTCATCTGGGTTCTATAACACACTATATTTATAGCGCTGTTCAGGTGTGAAATAAAAAAAGCATAGTGTCTTTCACTCACTTAGAGATTCATGTTTCTCAGGTTGTTGAGATGCTCAGATGCTCTGGTCTAAAGTAAATGGCGCAGTATTTTTTTGTTATTTAAAGGGTGCGTTAGTAATATGCGCCTATAGGCAGGTCCACAATGCACGTACACTATGTTTATTACACACACAGGGATGCGCAGCAGCACACAAACATGCCAAATATAAAAAATTAAAGGATTACAATGTAAAAGATTATTATTGTGTAGACTACATAAATGTAAACATGCCTACATGTCATAATGATCTAGAATTGCATGTATCAGAATTAGGCTACCTATTTGCTCGCGCACGAGCAGCTCCGTTTCCTCTCTGGAGACGCGTTCAGTCTTTGCTCTTGCAAATTCCGCCGTGTAAATAGCGAATCCGCCATAGCGCAAGAGCAACTGGCTCTTAAAGGTAATTGGAGATGAGACTCTGATCGGTTTATTGCTATTATGCCCAAAACCCACCCATTACTCATTAAAAGAATAGGAACGACCCTTTTAGACCATGCGCCCATCCGATTGTCCTACCAGGGTTTACTGCGCATGTGCACATCAATAATGCGTCCTTTTTCTCATACAAATATTATATACTGTATACTGTAAGGGGTAAGGTTTTTAGGATTGGGGTAGTGTAGACATTTTTTATTAACCATCTAATAGGTAGAAAAAAATATTTATTGTTGGTTTCCTGTAGCTGTATCCCTTCTAGCCCGCGAATATAACACATAATTACTGTATTTGCATTACTGTAGGGTAGTTGAGGGTTTGGTAGGTGTAGATGTTCAGAACCATATTTTTCTACCTGGTTTCAATCATGCAAAACGTACCTGGGCACTTTTCCCCAGAGACGCGCTAAATACGTACCAATAAGTAGGCTACATTTCAGTTTCCAAAAGAAATGAACACTAGAGGCAGTAAAACTTTGACACCTTTTATTTCTTTTCACACAAATTTACAGTTTCGATTAATAAAGCGTAAATTTTGCACAATTACTTGAAGAATATTATGTTATGACTTCAAAACAATTTTAATATGCTGGGAGATTTGAAAACTGATGCTTTTGAATTGTTAGCATCTCACATATCCATCTTCATATCTATGGTTTTTCATAGACAGTAGGTTTGTTCGGTAGCTCACGGAGTACAGAGACGTACTTGAGAGGCGAGGAACTCCGGTTCAAATCCCGTGTAACTACGGCTCGACAAAACGGTTCAAATCTGCATATAAGAGTCCCATTCGTTTAATCACGGTTGCAATAAAAAAATGCGTTTTTATATCAGTTTTGCATTTGTTAACACTATCGGGTATGTTTAGGGTTGGGTTTGGTGTAGGGGTTATTTCCAACACGATAGAGCATTAACTTTTAGCGACAGTCCCCGGATATTTGAATTCTGAACCGCCGCAATACGTACCTGAAGCAACGTAATAAAAACACAGCAATACGTACCTATATCAACGTAATAAAAATGTGCCAGGGTTCACGTATTGAACCCGTGTTTTAGCGCTACTCAGTGGACATTTTTCTTTGAAACTGCGGCGAAACGTGCAGTAAGGTACATAAAAACAGTGTTGCAGAAAAGCACCCAGAGGTACGTATTTTTATGAGACCAGTTTACAGGTAGTATTTTTCGTTGTCGAATTGTACTACCCACTAGGAGGTAGCAAATTTGACAGGGTAACACAAATCGACAGAACACCGGCGCACCGACGTTAAACTCCACAAGTGATTTCGGCCATGCCTTAAATTTACCTGGCCGCCCGTGCATTTTGGACCATGTGCTTGATTGTTAAAATAGGGAGGGCCCTGGTTTGGCAAAGTGATTGTAATTTTATTTTATATTAATAGATTAACTTTTGATTATAAAATGTTCATTTCACATGTTTCTTATATACTGTCCGTCCATCTTCTGTCTTCCTGCCTGTCTGTCTGTCTGTCTGTCATCCACATGCGACAATGCTGGTTTGGTCTTATCTAGACTGTTTTGTTGACATATTTCCTGTGCCTACAAAGGTTGTGTTAGTGTGAAGTCGTTTAAACAGCTGCTGGAAACTCCCCCGAACACTGGTGTCATGCTTTGGTCATATACAA